>SJYA01002033.1:1013268-1091249 GCA_006410615.1 Neotragus moschatus
CCCCCCATCCCCGCCCCACATCTCCAAGATGGAGCCTGCCCACACTAAAATTTTAAGAAAGACCATTCAAATTTAGGGACAATCCATTAGCCATTTTCAGTTCATGCCACAAACGCAAACATTTTTATCCATCCATCTATCCACTCCTATGTCCATATGCAAACATGATTATTAATCCTATTATGTGCCAACCATGAGCAAAGATTATTAGAATAATTCTTGGAAAATTCTAGGAAGAAAAGGTATTGTGATTTTCATTTTAAAGCTGAAGAAACTGAGTCTCTAGTAAGTTATGTATTAGGTGAACATCGGTAATTTCATAGTTCAACATAATAATCTGCCCAGAAATGGTGGGCGGTTGGGGGGAGCACAGCATTCCTCCCAAAAATATTTGGGGAATGGTGGAAGAGCCTAGGAGAGGGATCTAAACCCAGCCTGGGCTGTGGTGTTTGGAGAGGCTGGGCCGTGCACCTCCAGGGGCCACTCAACTGTGAGAAATCAGGAATAAGCCCTTTGACATAAGGAATAAACACAGATGCAGTTTAAAAATGTATCCATTTCTGAAAAACCGGACCACCAGCAGTTTAACTTACATCACAAGATGGAAGTATTTCTCTGATGAGGTCTAACAACTGTGAATACTCATGCATCAGCCCACTCAGCTCCTTTAAAGCAAGCTCTCATCATCAATGTGTCCTTACTTCAGTCTGGCCGGAATCATGCACTTAAAGGACCACCGAGGTCGCCTGTCAGGTTTTCCAGCCTGGGATATCTTCTTGAGAATGGAGACCACATTTATAGAGTCGTTCAGTTATGTCCGACTCTTTGCGACCCCCATGGACTGTAGTCCGCCAGGCTCCTCTGTCCATGAGGATTCTCCAGGTATGAGTACTGGAGTGGGTTGCCATGCCCTCTCAGGCTGGGAACCTTGGCTTCAGAGCATCACTGATAAGGGCTAAGATGGCTTAGAAATGCAGTATCCAGCGATGGAATTCTCACGCCTTCGAGAACAGAACAGAATGTAGATCAAACAAGAAATACGATATTCTGTAATGCATATTTCATGTAGCAAAGAAAAGCCGAAGAGAAAAGTAGATAAAGATTTTGATGACATTTTTGCACCATCCTAAGCCCTTGGTTTTAACCACAGCATCTGAGACATAGCCGTGGAGCATCCGCAGTGGGAGGAAGTGAGGAGGAATCTGAGGAGTGGGGACACATGGGATGGCTGTTATTTGTTGTCCAAGGAAAGCCCTGAAGAACCGAGCCTTTGGCATTTGGCAGGTCAGGCAATGAGGAGTGAGGTGTACATAAGTGCAAGAAAAGCAAAAGGTAAAGCAAATTTTAACAACACGATTAGCCACTCCCCCCCCGCCCCCACATAAACACGCACCCCTTCCCTGCACACTGGCCTTTCCCAGGGCTTCGTTGGGAAGAAGCATCTGCAGCTGCTCTTAGTGATGCTTTTGGGGAAGCTGCTGTGTTGAGACTGACAGCTAAGGCACCTGGGCTCTGAAAGCAGCAGGTTCAAAGCCAGAGTAGATGGGGAAGGGTAAGAGCATCTTTGACATGAACACAGATGCTCTCTGCCCCTCTAAGCTCTTCAAGCTCTGCTCCAGGGGACCCTGAAACTGTAGAGGGCAATTCAAGGATGCCCCAACGCTGGAACAAAGGATGCTTTTTGCCAAACGCTCAGAAATGAAGACAAGGGAAGGGAAGGACCTCTCCCCGCTGGGGTACGCTCATTTTCAAGTGAAGCATCAGCACCTTTCATCCCTTCGAGTCAAGAGAACTGTATCTAAATTCCTCCTAGAGAGAGGCACTCAGAATGAACTCAGGACAGACACACAGAACTGTCTATAAAACAAACAACAAGGACCTGCTGTATAGCATGGGAAGTTATCGGTATACACAGTAGTGTGTGTCTGTCCTATTGAATGTATTAAATATTTTATAATAACCTACAATGGAAAAGAATCTGAAAAACATGTATGTGTAACTGAATCACTTTACTGTACACTTAAAACACTGTAAATCAACTATGAAAGCGAAAGCGAAGTCGCTCAGTCGTGTCTGACTCTTCCTGACCCCATGGCTTGTAGCCTACCAGGCTTCTCGGTCCATGGGATTTTCCAGGCAAGAATATTGAAGTGAGTTACCATTTCCTTCTCCAGGAGACCTTCCCGACCCAGGGATTGAACCCAGGTCTCCCACATTGTAGGCAGACATTTTAAATTAAGAAAAAAATAAGGTGAACTTAGGAACGACTACCCAGGTATTCTTAGGTGTTCCACTCTGATGCTCCGAAACCAACAGGATGTCTCAGGGAGGTGGCTCCCTTGGGGAGTCTCCACCTACTGGTCCCAGGATCCACTGTGCCCCAACACTCCAGGTGTAAGGGGCTCACTCGATACCAGGAGCAGCAGACACCGAGGCCCTTGTCCATGCAGGTGGCCCTGCCCAGCACCCTGCCTGCCTACACCAGGTGCCGCACACCTGTGAGATGCTCTCCCTGCTGGTGGACTTGCCCAGCTCTCAGCTCAGCCCCGGGTTAGGGTACGGGCAGGGGAGGCAGTGAGGAACCAAGCAGAGATAGGAAACTTAATTCCACGATGGAGAGGCATCGGAATGACTGTCAATTTATCAGATTCTGTCATCCCTGAGCTGTGGAGGGGAAAGAGGGGCTCACAGTGGTTCCCACAGCATAAAATACACACAGATGCAGCTGAGGAGGAGCCAAAAAAGAAGGAGGGTGAAGAATACACTCTGCAGTCAAGTGCAAGCTCACTAAATGATATCTGAAAGAGGAGAGGGAATTGGGGCTGTCTTCTGACTATAAAGGTCACTGGGGCAGAACCAAGGATGCCCCCCCACTCAGGGCAGGGATGGGGAGGGCAGGGTGGTGAGGAGTGGGCACGGTTCTCAGCCAAGGAGTTGGGCCAGTGATGGGCTTGTGGGAGATGATTCTGGAATGCAGGTGGGGAAATGCGAGGACCCTGTTCTCTCCATTAGGGGAACGGGGGACCCAACGTGTGGACCAAGGTGAAGCTGTGTTCCACTCCCTTTCCAAGACTGTTCTAGTTTGACTGAGATTGAGACTGGACAGGATCAGTGAACGTTTTTGGAGATTTCTTGCTCCAAATTCCGTTGAAGGATCCCAGAAATGTTGTAACTGCTAACAGGGTGAGTAATGCATTGGGTTGAATCATGCAAAACTGCTAGCTTCTGACCTACAAAAGTGGCATTTTGCTGTGGTCCAGTCTGATTCAGAATCTCAGAGCACTGCGGGAAGCCCACGGCTTTCAACACTCCCTCTCAGCTGGCCTGACCACAGCCCCATCTGTGGCCACCTCTTCATTTTCAGGCCACAGGCCACTAGATCGCTAGGAAACGTGGTGGCCTCTAGCACATAGCGCTCTCAGAGCCCTTCAAACAGACCCCCACAAGGAACCACAGGGCTACTGGAACCCCATGGTGCCTTCCAGTTCGGCTGTCTCAATTCAAGGCCTTTACAGGCAGGCTTTACATGAGTTTTCTCAGAAGATGTCAGTGTGTTTGTAAATACTCCTCCTGCTAAGCCAAACAACTGAATAAGATCTACCTTTTTCCTTGCTAGAAGGTGTCGTTTATTCCTTCTCCCAAAGCAGTTCCAAATAGGATGGAAGAACAGCCTGGTGGCTGAGGGACGAGGTAGACACAGATGCTGTAGCAACCAAAGAACAGTGAGGCCCGTGTCCCTGCTGGGCAGCCAGGGTCAGGCCCAGCAAAGAGGTTTAGAAACAGCAGTGTGGGCAGGGAGGCAGACACAGGGATGGCTTTGAAAGGCAACAATAAGATGACATTGTAGACTTTGCCGCCACAAAACTGGAGGCAGAAGAACCATCTAAATAGAAGGAAGAAAGCCCTGGCCTCGTCAGGGCCACTGGGTCCTAGGGGAGCAGATGCTGAGCTCAAGTACCAGGAGGGCAGGGGGCAGAGCTCCGTCTTGATGGCCCTGCCCCTCCTCCATCTTTCTAGGAGCCCACAGCCTCAGCCTGTGCATCAGCTGGAGCTGGGCAGGGCCCTGCAGGCACCAGACCCCCAGGTAAGGGCTAAATGATGGGGTGAGGGTGCGGGGCTCCAAGATCCGATGTTGTGTGCCAGACCACGGCAAGTTCCTGTCCTTCCTGTGAAATGGGTGTATAATAGAACCCATCCATTAGTCCATGTGTTAAATATAATAGGTCTGATGAAATGTTTGCTAAACAAAGGCTCTTCTCCAACAACTGGATCCATACCTGTTTCCTTTGTCCCTGCAGGGTACTTAGGTAAAGTGGGGCCTGGAGAATACATCCTTTGAGAAGAAAGGTGTGAAACGGAGTCATTTTCCATCAGAAAACACCCCATGAGTGGGCAGGAGAAACGGAATTACTTTTACGAAGCTAGCATCCACCGCAGACCCTGCTGCACTGGTAGCTTGTATGACCACTGCACTGACCATTCTTTTTCACAGATGTGGCAACTAAGGCCAGGACACGTGACCTGATGTGGTTCAAGCCCCTCTCCTGATCCATAACTCAGAGGCCTGACTTTCCCTGGATTAAGAAACATAGAAAACACTGAAGAACTGACAGTTGTCCTTCTAGGCAGTCCTGATGACTCTGTATAATTAGGTGCCCCTGGACAGCCGAGATGCCTGACTGGAAACATTTTTCTTCTATTTTCTAATGATGGAGACTGACCTGGGCGGGGGATTAACCCACAGAAAAGCTACAGGCAACACTTAAAATCCCTCTGACTCAACAGCCGCACAGAGCCATACAACACAGGTAATTTAATTTCATAAAAGGATCTTTCCAGAGTTTGCTTTTTTCCTCCCAGCCTATTGAAATGTACACACCGTGAGTACAAAGTACAAGGCGCTGTCAGGCTGTAATTTGACTTCTGCACATATTTAACGTGCTGCCAGGGATGAACCATTTCATGGTTCCTGTGCTTTAGTGAATGAAATAAATCAATGTGTTAAGAGAGCGATTTTTTTTTTTCCTTGCCATTTGGGGGAAGCGCTCTTTACTTTTTTATTAACACGAACTTAATGAACCGTTTCACATTCAAAACCCCTTAGAAAGGTCGTAATGCCTATTTCTTAATTAAATTTTTTGAAGTCCAATAAGGCTAATTTTCTTTTATACCTCCACACAAGGAGCAGTGCTTTAGAGAAATGACTGAGAATAAACAACAGCACAGAGCGAAGACTACTTCAGGTGGTTAAACACTGATACTTATAGAGAGCTTTATGAAGGAAGATAAAGAGAAATGGCCAGCAGTTTATGAAGGACGATCAACGAGGCAGGAATTTGGGGTTGCCATGGAATTCAGGCCTCCATAAAACTTCTCGTGCAGTGATGGCTGAGTGTGAGGCTTGCAAACAGGCAGCATCGTCAAGCCAAGTGAGACAAGAAGCAGAGGTCACTCAGGATGAAGGTTTCTTTCTAGAATTTCTCCCACACGTCGACGCTGAAACTTGCCAGTCTGCGTTGAAAGCCTGAGGCTCCCTATGAAGCAGAGACAGGTACTTGAGGCTCACTGCTGCCTCGTTCTCAATGGTCTGAGGTTTTTTTTCCCGTCCTAATTACAGCAGACAGCACTGCAGCTTTGTCAGCGTTACCTGCTCTCAATAAAGGCGCTCTCAGGGCCCTGGTTGCCGAGCCGGGAAGAAAGCAGGCTCCCTGGCTGGCAGCAGTCTTGGACCCTCGCCCCCAGCCACACTGTGCAATCACGCTGTTTATTCCCCTGTAACAATCAGGCGGAGCGGGCAGAGCACCTGGTCCTCCCGGCCGGCCCTTCCTTGGCAGCTGACGGGCAACCTCCCAGCCAGGTGGTCGAGCCTCAATGACATGAGCTAGCCATTCTAGGGTTAACGAGGACTCACTTTCTTCAGAACGCCCCAGGAAAATCAGTTATTCATAAAGGACACTACGCCTTTTGTTGCTCACGGAACAATGTTGCTGAAAACCCATTAAATTAAATTCTCTTTATTGGACTGAATAATGCAATAGCGATAGCCCCAGCGAGAAGTTTGCCCATTTATTTACCAAATTTCTGAATAATTTATACATGGGATCCTGGCTCTTTTTCACTGAGTGGCCAAATGCTTCTTTGGGACAGAACAGCATAGCCTTGCCTTCATTTTCATGTGGGTTAAGGCTCACACGCAAATGAAAAACAAACAAAAGCAGAACGTAATTGAGTGGCCAGAGAATGAAGTCTCATTTTAAACTGAGAATTCACATTCCAATTTTCTTTTGCGGGAGCGCTTTCAAATATATTGGCATGAATTTGCATCAGAGGCTGTCTCTTTCTTTTCTTTTGTTTTTGGTATGTCTCATAGGATCACCACTTTCATGATAGAAAATGAAGAGAAGGAAATAAGAGTAGGACTTGTGAAGGGTCGAGAATCTCTAAACTGGGGAAGGGCTTGGGTGGGAGGTGGTTCTGAGGAGCTAAGTGTGGGCAGAATTTGATGGTGACTTAGACATCCCCTCCGGCTCAATGTAGAGTTGCTCACAGAGGCCTCAGTGGGCGGCGGTGGGTCACGGTGGGACTGCGGTAGAAAGGAGACACCTTTCCCCCTCCTCCTCCACTTACCCCCTTCAGGGGTTGACAAGGGGTCCCTGATGGGGCCCTCTCTTCCCCTCCTGAGAATGCTTGGTATCCCAAAGTTAGATGTCCAGGCTGGCCTCACGGACTGAATGTGCGGAGAAAAACTGAAGTGGAGGAAACATAAGGGAAACCAGGGGCATAGAGATCAAACCATCGTTTAAATAATGCTGTCCTAGGGATGCAGCCTTCACTGCTTGGGAGGCCGTTTTAAAACAAGATATATCCGCATTTTTCATTTGGAGGTAGCATTAACAAAAACATCCACAAAAAGTTATATTCTCCTAAAACACCTATTTGTCATCAAAAAGAACATAAAGCCAAGCCGAGGTAAAAAAAGTTCTGTTGGATTTCACTTTCATTGAAGGAGAAAAACCCTGCCCTTTTTTTTTCAGAGATGAAGATGGTCTGAACAAACTTAGAAAGACAGGCGTAGTTTTAGTTGATAAGACAAACTCAGAGTCCTTTGGGAGAGTATTTTTAGCCATTGGCGATGATGCAGCTAGGAAGCTGAAGATGCGGGCGAGCACAGGGGTTAAGGGTGTAGATTCCTCTTTGCTGAGAGCCCGGAGGCTCAGACAGGTGCCCCGGATTCCCTCTGTGCCTGAGAGCCCCTTGGAGTAGAACAGGCATCAACCCCACTATGAGTCAGGACCAACCAGGACCCTTATCCCCAGGGTGAGTGCCCAGAAGATGCTTTATGGGAACTGCCCAGCTCCCATCATCTCCACTTTACTCCCTCAGTCCTGGCCTGACCTGGGCTGCGAGCATGTGCTCCAGCCCCCAGGCCCCGTTTTGCAACCACTTCACAGGTTTCCTCCGCAGTAAAACCTCAAAGGCAGATTCAAACTGGAACCCAGGCCCAGAACAAAGCCAGCGCCAAGCAGCAACTTTCTGTTATGTGGCTGATGAAATGCTGAGAGCCCGGGATTACAATCAGGTGCTCAGAAATAAATGTTTTAGTTTTGTTTCCTGATCATTTTTGATAAGCGCTCTGGGCTTTGCCTTGGCATTTATCTTGCCGAGGCAGCCTGCCGTCTGGTCACAGTGTACGCGCTCTCGTGACATTATCTCTGAATTACGAGACCCACCTGGAACAAGGCCCCCCACACAAAGGTATGAGGATGCGCTGGTGACAAGCGGACGCTCTTTTGCGGCTCAGAAACAAAGGCTGACACTTCTGCGTGAATAGACAGAAAGCACATCAAAGGCGGCCTTTTGTAGAGAAAAATTGCGTGATGCCCACTTTAATCTCTCTGAAAAATCTATGCACACACTGAACCCGATTTCATTTTTCACATAAATGCTGAGGCTTGATACAAGGACATCTTTTTCTTTACAGTTAAAAGACGAGGAGACAAAGACGTGCTAGCGTAGCCTTTGCACTTTCTAAAGCTATTTCAATGGGCCACGACACTTAACCACTGATACAAGGGCAGGGACTCCACAATAGCTACATTTGAAGCACCCTGACTAAAACCAGTCATTGTTATAGATTAAAGAAATGCATTAAGATCGACATTTTCCTTAAAGCTGCATAGTTTTTATACTTTAACCCTTTGATCAATTAACAAAAGTATGAGATGGTAAGATGCTAATAACACAAGGGCTGACACAAGTACAGTGGTCCAGGGATGTGATCTGAAGGGGATCAGATGCAGTTGCCCCCAGATGAGGAAGGCTGCAGAAGAGCACCTCTCCAGCCACGGATGGGGAGGCAGTTCTCCAGCGAGCAGACACCTTGGATTGGACCTGAGGTCATGCAGGTGGTTATTTTTGGGGAACGGGGCCTCCCACCCTCCACCTTCCTCTCCTTGTATCTTTGGGTCCCTCTTCAACCCTAGGTGCCCCAGAAGAGGGGCCCAAGTTCTGCAGCTGGTGCTGTTTGCCTTTCAGAGTTTTCAGCCAACATGCTGGTGGCCCCACCTTCACCTTCCAGCTGAGCTGCTAGTTTTAGTCTTACGTGGGACGTCCTCTCGTGATGGGGGTCTCTGTGGTCACACTGCCCGTGCCCTGGGCCCACCCCTGCCATTCCTCCAGCTGTGTGCTCTAGAGGACGGCCTGTCTCCTCATGGGGTAGCAGTGAACGCAGTGGTCCCGCAGGAGGTGCTGAGTATATTACACAGCACAAACTGAGCCCCGAGTCCCAGAGAGATGGGAGCTCCAGGCCACCACTCCCAGCTCTGAAAGAAACCAGGGAGCTTCCTGACTGCATCTTCCATGGGCAGCACAAAGCAAAGCAGGAGACACAGGAGACATGGGTTCGATCCCTGAGGTGGGAGGATCCCATGGAGGAGGGCATGGCAACTCACTGCAGTGTTCTTGCCTGGAGAATCTCATGGACAGAGGAGCCTGGCAGACTACAGTCCATGGGGTTGCAAAGAGTCAGGCATGCCTGAAGAGGCTTAACATGCACAGCACGCCCCACTCCAAACCCAGGGACCCAGAACCTGGGAAGTGGGTCCTGGTCAGTGTTTGTGATAGTTCCCCAGGTGGTTGTAGGGTTGAAACCTTGGCTGAAGGCAATACACACAAGGGTTTCCTGAGTCGTGCCTGGCAAAGGGGCATAGACTGGAGGGCGGGACCTCCAGGGGCCTGGAAGCTGGGCCTGAGAGGCCTGCAAGCAAAGCTGCTTATCTTAAAAATAATGCAAATTCATGGCTCATGTTTACTTTAATAAAAGATGTTGTGAATGATTAACCACCTAGTCCTGCTGATCTGCAAAGGAAGGTTAGGCGTCTCTCGGGACTTGCTCACCGTGGGCCCATCCCAGGAGTGTGTGAATCTGGAAACGAGATCCCTGAAGGTAGAGAAGTCTGTTACACCTGCAGGGCAGAAGTCCAGATGGCGTGGTGGGGGGTAGGGGGAAAGGCAGATGTCAGGACAAATATATGGGGCTGAGGTGGGCTCTGGGTATGAGGGCCACTGAGTGAGGTTCGCTGAGCCACTGGACTCAGAAGCTTGGGGGCAACTTTATCTTTATCCTGGCTTTGGGTCAGCATGGGGCCTTGAATGGCCAGCAGCTCCTGGAAAAGACTGCTCCTGCAAAGTCTTGTTTTAAAAATAAACCAAAAGCAGAAAAGCCCGATTATCTCTTCCTGAAACTCCCCAGACAAGGCCATCTTCCTCAGGGTTACCTGGCTGGATGCTCTCCAACGTACCTCCCCTGCCAGGCACCAAATACTCTCATTACCTTGAACTGTCAAACAGGCCTTAAGACTCACTTTTCAATGTGATCTTTATTATAAATAGATTTTATCAGCTTGTCTAGTATGTTTATCCTTCTGAGAATCAGCCTATAAAGAAGTATACTCTTGAGAAAAAAACTGATAAAATCCAGCAATTGCTCAGAAAGTACTCTAAGATCTGAACGTGTAAGCATTTTCCCGAAAAGCTGAAATCACAACCTAGTCAAAGCTAATATAGTCATTAGCATGGAATAATGCCCACCTGTTTTGAAAAACCAAACTAATGATTGAATCTACAAATATAGTCTATTTTCTTCTTAGAAGTATCACCTCCCCTGTTGGATAACCTTCTCTCCTTACTCTAACAGAAGCTGTGGTCAGCAACATTTTATATTCTTACTGAACTACCTGTTTTTTATCGAAATCAAAACTGTGACCACCCTGGATTGTCGAGTGAATGTATAATGCTTTCAGTCAGTAAGAATGCACACTTCAAAACTGAAAGTTATAAGATAGAAATTTGGGATTGTTTTTCCTCTCTCAATTTCTCTATTTTCACTTAAAAAGAAGTGAAAATTTAGAGAAATAAAAAACAATTCTAAAGGAAATCTGCACTAGTTAGCATGACTTATTGGACTGGACTTACAAGTCCTGTGACTTGAAAATGTCTGGGTTAGGGCAAGGTGGGAAACAAGGCACCAATCTGCTGGGCTGGTCGTGCCTGAATGCATACTCCAGGGCCAAATTTTGATCTGCAGTCCTCTGGCTGCCATGGCTCTGCTGGACTTTGGTTTGATGATCCATTTGTCATGATTCAAAACCTACCCAAATTGCTCTCCCAACTGACTGGCAGCGACAGTATGATCTCACTTGTAGATTTTTAATATTTTTAACAAAGAAACTTTTTTTTTTTCATTTACAATTTTTATTGCAATAATATATAAGTGGTATGAGCTCCCCTTTCATGGGTTGGTAAATAAAGGAGGACTATTCACTGGCTAGCACCAGAAAGGGGTCAGCTGCTGGAGTCTGTGTCAAGAGTTTGCTAACCCAGCAGGCCATGCAAAATTTTCCCAGGTAAAGACGTATTTCATTTGTTGACTAATTTTTTAAGCCCTTATCACAAAACAGGGTTGGAGACACTGCATGCAAAAGCAATAATGAAATGCCAATTGTTGGGCACAGGGCCCAGAGAAACCAGTCACATGAATAGAAGGTTAAAGGAAAAAGAGGATCCCAGAGAGAGACTAAGATGGTTCAAGATGTAGTGACCTCAACAGCCAGGGGTTCCAGGACCAGCAGTCTCTCGGACACAGCCCTAGGCTCTACCTGGGAGGTGTCCTGGCGGGTGGTCCAATCCTCCTCACAGTCCCTTCCCCCCATGCACACAGATTTCTCTGCACAGTTTATGGAGTTGATGTTCATACATAATAAACATTTTGGGAATCCAAAAAACTAGGGTGAACTATATGAAAATGCCTTTTTTTTTTAACTAGTTCAAAAACTGTCAAACGTCAGCAATTTCATGAAAGCCAACCCAATTTAAAACAAGGCATGGAGAGACTTTCCTGGTGGTACAGTGGCTAAGACTCTGCACTCTCAATGCAGGCAGCCCAGGTTCAATTCCTGGTCAGGGAACTAGCTCCCACATGCTACAATTAAAAGATTCTGCATGCTGAAACAAAGACCAGGTGCAGTAAACAAACAAAATACACAAAAACAAGGCAAGGAGCCTCAACTTGCAGCCTGCTTCTAATTTTGTCTCATCATGAAGTATTTTTCTGAGCACCTTCAGAAGGGACAAGATGGGACAGATCTGGACGGGGCCCTGGGATTCCCTACCCCATATCAAGGAGGTCTCCACTGAGGGTGCCACATTCCTGATCACATGCCACTTGACAAACGTTCAGTTCAGTTCAGTCGCTCAGTCATGTCCGACTCTTTGCAACCCCATGGACCGNGCCTTGATGTACTTCTTTTCCTATTTGGAACCAGTCTGTTGTTCCATGTCCAGTTCTAACTGTTGCTTCCTGACCTGTATACAGGTTTCTCAAGAGGCAGGTCAAACGTTAGAAATGAGAAATAGGCGGGCCTCCTTCTAGGTGATAATCCCACTCATTCATCCTGGGGCATCTCCTAGCATCGCGTCACTTACTCTTCCAGCTCTTGATCCCTTTGGTTTTTATGCTCATGCACTGAAGCTCCGATACTTCATGGATCTTCTCTTAAGCCACATGATGTGAAGAGCTGACTCATTGGAAAAGACCCTGATGCTGGGAAAGATTGAAGGCAGGAGGAGAAGGGGACAGCAGAGAATGAGATGGTTGGATGGCATCACCAACTCGATGGACAAGAGTTTGAGCAAACTCTGGGAGATGGTGAAGGATAGGGAAGCCTGGCATGCTGCAGCACTCCATGGGGTCACAAAGAGTCAGACAGGACTAAGTGACTGAACAACACCACCACATGGGTACTTAGTTTGAAACAACGTTAACATTGATTTTCAAGTGTATTAGCTTTATAACAATTAAGCAAAATTAATTTTATAACAATTAAGCAAAAACACAAATGTGTTCCTCTAATTCTGATGGAAGCAGGTAAAAATGTTTTTTGAAGAAATGACTTTTCAGACATGTTTTTTGCCATTACAGGAATAAGAGCTGATCCTATAAAGAAAACTGAATACAATATGAATGTGGGACTCTATCATACTTCAAGGTGGACAGAAATGCTAAGATCTGAGAACTCTTGACAGGGTAGAGAGGAGTTTAATTTCTATATTAAGTAGACTTACAGAGAAGGCACTGGAATCATAGGTATGGCTTATTAGCATTAAACCTCAGGCCTTAGTTTGTAATAGATGTTTTATATGAACATGATTAGTTTCTGACACCTTTTGTTGTAGAGTATCAAATTTATCAGGTCTTTAAATAGATGCTAACAAAACACCTCTAAATCCAGACAGAATGTTATAAAACACTAAAAATAAAAGGTAATGAAGTTTTAAAAATATTTTCCCAAAAGAAATGGATTCAGTTTTTATCGTTATTTAAAAAAAAAAAAAATCTATGCTACAGAGTTTCTTAGGTAATTCTCTAAAACAGAGATACTGGAAAATAGTAATGATATTTTTGGCATTTGGGCATTTCTGTAACCTTTGATCTCAGAAGGGAAAAATCTCAAAATAACAAGTATATTTTCACTGCATTGAAAGGAACTATAGCTTTTATGTGGGTTATTTTTTCACTCATCGAAGAGCAAGAAGTTATAAAAAATGATTAATAATTTACTTACTCAAAAAGCTACTGACTTTGGGTTTATGAATAAATAATGAAAGAAAAAGTAAATGTGCTTTCAAGTCCAGACTAACAGAAGTTAGTGAGTCCACAGCCAGTGCTGAGCACGTGGGCTTTCTAGGATCTTGATGGAGAAATCTGGAACGTGGGTCCCATTCAACAACCTGAGAAGATGGAGCTTTTCACAGAGAATGAGCACATGACCAAGTTCATTAATTAAACAGTGCGGGTGGAGCAGATGGATGCTACCTACGCTCCAGCGACGCTAAATTGGGACAGAGGTTGGTCCGCCCTTAATGAGGCTCCATAAAATGAATGATTACATAGTGATCACAAGTAAACAAGCCTGCCCAGGCGCTAGATATCATGCAACAAGTCCTGCAACATGGTAACGACAAGACCAGCGTGAGTGCAAGTATCTGACACACAAAACCTCTGAGCTCGTTTGAGCCCAGCTTGTCCCTCCCTGGAGGCTGAGGAAAGCGTTCCAGTCCACAAAGGGTTAAGCATGAAACGATAGTTACTGGGGGCAAGAATACGAAAATGCCTGGCTGTGGAAATGAAGGGAACAGAACCCTTTTTGTCACATATTAAGTGCATTATTGAGAATGAGACACTCAAGTTTCCTTTTATCTTTACAGAAAAACAGAGATGCAAAATGTCAGGTGCTTGGGCTTTTTAAACTAAAAGGCTTAGCAAAAGCCGCCATACAGAAAATGTGGCCCTTAAGATGGTTTTTTAATGATACGTTTCCCCATATCACTAATTAATTCTTTACTTCTTTCTGCTATGTCAAACCCTCAACTGTTTGTTTTTTTTTTTTTTTCCGGGTCTTAATTAGCCTTTGTTGCACATGGACTTGTGTATAAACTCAAAAGATATTTTTTGGACTCGGGTAGAACAGAAATTATTTTCAGGTGAAAAATTTGCTCTAAATATGTTATTGTCTGGAACATAAGATTTTGAAACTCAGAATACTCTTCTTTAGAATGATCATTATGTTTTCCAAGATAGACAATTTAATCTCACGGACAGAAACTGAAAACTCTGAAACAAGGGTATTCAGAGGACACTTGGGTAGCTATACATTGTAGTGCAGCTGTGGAGGTCACAGTAGTTAACAGGGACCACTGCTCTGTTGCCACGGCCCCACTGGGATGCCCTGTGTCTGATGCCACCCCTGACTTCCTTTGATTTTCCTTCTCAGTACTCATGACTTTTGGAAGAAAGTGAAAGTCGCCCAGTCGAGTCCGACTGTTTGCCACCCCATGGACTGTAAAGTTCATGGAATTCTCCAGGTCAGAATACCGGAGTGGGTAGTTGTTCCCTTCTCCAGGGGATCTTCCCAACCTGCAAGTTAAAACCTACTTTCGAAGGAGGTAGAATATACATAGTCAACGTGTACCAATAGATGACTTGCTTGCAAGACCCAGTGTCACCATGGGAGAACTGTATTCTCAGTCATTCATCAAGGCAAAAAGCACAATGAGTCATGCCAATCAGGGGCCCGTTTTGAGCTAGACTGTTGTGAAATAGGTCGTTTTCTTTGCCTTTTAATTTGGAAGCCACATGTACTTAGGTATAAGAGTTGCATATATGGTATCAGAAGGAGTGTCTTCGAATTTATGACAATTTTCTTGGCATCTTCATTCCAGAAAATCAAGGTTTAAAGGGCTAAGATCCTCTTGTTAACAATAAGGATAAAACAAACTAAAACTGAGTGGGATTGCTTCGCTTTTTGACAGCTACATACTTTACCCCCATTTTACTGAGAAATAATTCGTACCTATCACCGTGTAAGTTTAAGGCATACAGTGTGAGTCTGATTTACATGTACTTGTGAAATGACTGTCACAAAGGTACAGCTACTATCCATCTTTCCATATAGATTCGATAAAAAGAATAAAGAAGAAAGGAAAAAATTTAGTCCTTGTGATGAGAACTGCTACTCTCTGAACAACTTCCTTGTATACTGTACAGTGGTGCTAACTATCATCACCATGCTGTACATGACAAATGAAGATAAAGTCTCTCAGTCGTGTCCAATCCTTTTTGACTCCATGGACTAAACAGTCCATGGAATTTTCTAGCCAAGAATACTAGAGTGGGTAGCCTTTTCTTTCTCCAGGGGATCTTCCCAACCCAGGGATCGAATCCAGGTCTCCTGCATTGCAGGTGGATTCTTTACTAGCAGAGCCACGTATGTGACAACCCCAGCACTTATTTATCTTAAACTGGAAGTTTGTTCCTTTTGACCATCTTCCTCCAATCCCCACTCCCCCACCCTCTGCCTCTGCTAATAAGCCTGATTTCCTTTTTTTCCATTTTTTTCTTTTTTATATTCCATCTGAAAGTGAGCCCATACGGTATTTATCTTTCTATACCTGCCAATTCACTCAACATAATGCTTTCAAAATCCATCCATGTTGTCAGAAATGGAAGGATTTCCTCATTTCTAAAAGGCTAACATTCCATTGTATGTATATAAATATATATATAGACATGTTAGTTGTTTCCATGTCTGGGCTTTTGTAAATAACATTGCTATAAACAGGGGGAGGACATGTATCTTTTTGAGTTACTGTTTTTATTTCCTTTGGTTCTATTCCCAGAAGTGAAATTGCTAAATGATATAGTAGTCTTAACTTTAATATTTTTAAATATATAATTAAAAATATTATTTTTTTAGCCGAGCAGCATTATGCAATATTCGTTCCCCAACCAGGGATCGAAGCCGTGCCCCCTGCAGTGGAAGTGTGGAGTCTTAACAACTATTTTTAATTTTTAAAATTAAAGTCTCTATTTTTAATTTTTTGAGCATCAAAGCTACGTAATTTTGATGGCCTCTTGTTCTTAGCTCAAAAGTGTGGGCCGCTGAGAAAGCAGCAGGGAGGTCTCAGAGTCAGGCTGGCCTGGGCTCCCATCCTGGCCCTGCCCGGGATGTGGGGCCTTGGCCAAGACCCCTGCAATCTTCCAGCTTCACTCCCTCCATCTGTGGTGCTGGAAGAACAGGCCCTACTCTGCTGGGTTGTCACTAAGTGCAGTAACCGTGGACCAGGGGCCCTCGTTCTCCGTGCCTTTTAGCGGGCTGAGCTTTTGTAATCATCTTCCCCACACTGCTTTTCGGTTCTGCATGTAGACCTGGTCCCTCAGCTGACAGGAGAACATTTTACTAGTCACTTGCACACACAAACCCCTGACCAAGAGCTCAGTCTCAGCCATGTCCCCACTTCCATCCTTATGCAATTCTCTGGATATTCCAATGCATTTCACCCACCCACATGTCATAAACATGAGTAGAAACTGGAAAACACTGAAGTGCTGGCACTAACAAGAAATATAGCTCTCACGTTCCACGGAGCGGAAACAAACTGGAAATCTGCAACATGGTAAACTCAGGTAAGATATTTTTAAAACTTCAGTGCCTGTTTAGTTTTCATTTCACTGTTATGGTGAATTTTAGTGTTTAACGAATTTTGGGGCTTACAGAATACACACTGACTCATTTTCAATGGTGAGGGCAAGAATGCTAGAAAAGCAACATCAAATGCCAACATCTAGGAAGTAAGGCACATTTAGGAAATTTATACACTGTTTAATTTTCTGAAGACAGAATGCCTCTTAGAAGAAATCAGATGCACATTTGAATTCCTATCTGTAGAAAAGCAAGTAAACACTTTGGATTTGACAATATAACCAGAAGAAAATATCAATTTGGTGAGTAAGTCTCCAGTCCCCTTCCCCAAAGAAATCTTTGAGGGTTGCAAGAAGTAATCAATTAAAAAAAAAATCTGTATCATCCTCCTAGGGTGAAGTTGCTTTAAAAATTCATGCATTCGCCAAATTCTGATTGCAAAGGCTCTCATGTGCCAGACTGACTACAAAACACTCGGCGATTCAGTCCATAATTAGAAACTGTCTAAGCATTCCTGTTGGCCATTCTTGACTCTGAAATGTTTAAATAAAATGTTCCATAAAGGATTATTTGTAAAAGAACCAATATTTTGATCATCAATTCAAAAGGAGGCCTGATTGTATAAATGCAAATAGCTGCCTTATTTCAGTGCATAAGATCTCAGATGACATTTAGACATCTATTAGCACAACTGGCCCTAAATAATTTAGTAGGGACATTTTTTAGAAGATCCCCACGTATTTATAGTTTGAAAAAATGTTCCTTTCAATGTAAATTTATAATCTAAATTTGTTTTGGTAGAATTCAATGATTTAAATAAGCTATGCACTTAGTATGCTAGACAAAAGAACCGACATTCTCTTGTAACAGATATATTCTAAACATGGAATGCTCTATGTAGAGCTGATACAGCATCAACAGTAGTTTCTATGGAACTTTTAAATGAGAAAGTTAGTTTATAAACAGTTTCTAGACTGCAACAAATATAGAGCCTCCGAATGGTTTTCTAATAAACAAGCAAACAAACAAACAAAAAAATCAATTGCCCAAACCTTTAAGACTCTTTCACTGTGAGAGAGGAACAGAGTTTAAGCTTCAAAATTCTCTTTTTCTGGAGGAAAGGGGGAAAAAAAAAAGATTCAGAAATTTAAAATTAACCTCAACCCAAAGCCTTTGGATGCTTTCGGTAAGTGTAACACATTTTACATAGTGGTCCGGAGGCCACCTTTCTGGAGCTCTGCAACTGAAGACTTTTCAGCTGCAGGGGTTAAAAGCGTGGGTGTGGAAGTCAGCTTTTGTCTGAAAAATTAGCAATGCTATGAGTCATCGTGCATTAACTGCAGAGGAGTTTTGCATCTTGTACGAATCCAGACACCATATGCCATGCGAAGGCCTATTACTTTATTCGGTGCCACCGCTGACAGGCAGCCACGTGGGTATCCCCAGAGGAAGGACGGTCTCCTCCCGGCGGCGGGGACAGGAACCCAGTGGGTTGAACACATTCGACATTGTGCAGAGCAGCAGGAACAGCTGGTAAGCTAGCCAGCTCAACGGCCGGCCGCGCGCGCATGCTAATGAGCGGGCCACAATGCCGGCCTTGAGAGGGGCAGGGGGGTGGCCCGCGTCCCCACAACTGCCTCCAGAGCCGAGCTGCTCCCTCGTGCCTTCAGTCTCCTTAAAACAGAATCCTCTGTTTGCAGGTGATCAAAATCAGTTGTTAAGTCACAACTCAGAAACCCACCCCAACACGCCCAACGTGCTTGATTTACAAAGTTGCCCTGAAATGTCTGCATCTTTAGAAGGGACCTTGGGGTGGGGCTAGGTCCTGGCTCACCTCTCAGACAACTGTGTGGCCTCAGGCAAGTTATTTAATCTCTCTGGGCCACGGTGCCCTCTACTCTATTTTCAGGGAAGATCAGATACATGGTAGATTTTCTTATAGGGGACACTGGACTAAGTTTGCATAATACATACAGGCAGGATGGTAACTGTACCTTCCACACAGTATGCTGTAAGGATCAGATGGTTGCATGTACACGTGATGTTCAGAGTGTCTGAGAGGAAGCAGGGTGGGCGGGAGCTCTCCCTGAACACAAGGCGGCAAGTTGTTTCACGCCCTGGCCTGGCTTTTCCTGAAGCCTAACGTGGCTGCACATTCCGTTATAAGGGGTGGGAAGGAGACTGGTGGACGGGGCAAGTTGCATTGGCCTTGATGAGGCCAGCGAGATGGAGACTGGAGGACCCAGGTGTGATGACTGGTGATGGGTATGACTGGTCTGGTATGTTCCCAGTGGCATCTGAGTCCCTAGACCACGAAGTTCCATGAAGGTCCCAGGTTTACTGAAGGCTCAGTTTACTCCCTCCTTTGGTCAAATTCTCTGACTCCCAGTCACCTACCAACAGTCAAGGCAGAGCCCCTCCTAGAGATGCCTTCCTTCCCTGGGCTGAATTCTGTCACAGCCACTAAGAAGTTCTGTGGACCCCTCTTTTCCTTGATGTTTTCCACACTTGTCGAACAGCCGGCAGAATGGGTATTGGTACCCTGCCTTCCACTTGGGACCTTCAGGAAGCACACAGTTCCTGGCACACAAGACATGGTCAGTGGATACTTTGTTGAATGAGTAAATTAGTGAAAACAACTGCTTTTTAGACTTGTTCTTCTCAGACTTGGGGACTGGAGGTGCAAATGAGATAACTTGAATCTGTTGATCACTTTTTCAGCAAGATTCTTTTTTTTTAAGCTCTTAAGGAAAAATTTAATAGAAAGACCAGCTCCAGAAGTACATTTCCGTCTCTGTTTCCTAGGGTGGTTGTGCTATGTGTGCTAAGTCGCTCAGTCGTGTCTGACTCTTATCAACTCCATAAACTGTAGCCCTCCAGGCTCCTCTGTCCATGTTGTGGGTACGTAAAGGCAATGAAGGGACTGCCTGGTACTCGGGGCAAACCTGGTCTCCCCCAAGTCTTCCTGCTAGCTCAACCAGCCAAACAGCCCAGGGGTCTCCCAAGGTGATGTCTATACTTTCTGAAAGGTAGAAAGCCTTTGCCTGTAGCGTGGACATCAGTGAGAACACCTGCTGCAGAGTCAGAGGCTGTCAAGATTGACACAAAGATTACATCCTAAGAGAGTTAAAAACTCGAATTTACACAAGTACAATGATAAGGAACTTTGTGTAAAATACAGCGAAGTACTCATCAATGAATTCAAGCATGTTTTACTTTGGAAAGCTGTGATCGTGGAGGAAGGCTCTGTCCTTCTGAGTGGTGGTGGTAGTGGACTCTGGGCTCTGCCAGCTGCCGAGGCTGTTCCTTGAAGGTCGGGCTGGCATCGTGGTCAGTGCTGACTCCACTCCGAATGTGTTATCTCCCGTGAATCTGCTGTCTTTACATCCAGTCCTTAATTTCTGTAGCTTCCAGAACTCCAGACAAAATCAAGATAAAGAGATATGGAAGTGGGGGTTGAAAGGGGTACTTTCTGACTCCCTGCTGCTTACAGAGGATGCCCAGAGGCATAACGTGTCTGAGATTCACACGCACAGGTCCCCAGAAGCCCATGATCCTGTTATGTTCCAGGGGAATAGACATCCACAGAGGAGACGATAAGGAGCTTCCATGCCATGTGCAGTGTGATCCTTGGAAGGAGGCTGTGAATCTGAGCCGCAAGCTGTGGCTTACGCGGTCCCAGGACTGTCACCTGAGTACCCTCCTCGCATGACCTGCTGCAGGCCGCCTCTGATTAGAGCTATCGATCGCTCCTGCAGAAGGGTCTCACTGGGCTCAAGGAAGGTGAGCGGCAGAGCAGAGAGCTCCAGTATTGATCAGTGGCGGCTGGGGGTGGGGGCGGGCGGTGATGCTCACCTTCCAGACGAGGGTCAGCGCTCCTTGACGCCACCTGGAAGGGTTCCTGTGCCATGTACATCAAGGCCCTGGAGGAGGTGGGAGAGACGTGTGCATCCAGGGATGGCGAAGCGGGGGAGCAAGGCCAAATGCCAGAGCCTGGGGACCATCTCCTCTCGCGTTGGCGGTTACAGGGCCTCTTAGAGAAGCCAAGGATGCCAAGTGAAACCTTGGGCTTTTATATGAAGAAACAACAACAGGGCAATGGAAGCCTAGAAAGTGCATTTGTGCATTCCTTCAAGGCAGACAGACCACGACACAGAGAACTGCCAGAGGCACATCAAGAAGCTGTCAGAGCCACGTGCATGTAGAGAATGCTGCTCGAGAAAGTCCCTCCAGCATTTGAGGGGTTCACCAGTCAAAAGGACGGCTCTTATTAGAAAACACAGAAACCATTTCCCACTCCAACTTGATCCTTCCGTCCACTCAAAGCAGAGCATTTAAAAACTGGCCCTAACTGACATCCTCCTTAAGGGCATCTCAATGATATAAAAGGCTTTCAAAAGATTTTTGTGAAGACAAACGTCCACAGGCATAAACACATAAGATCATCTAAAAAGCCAAGTAAAATTATGAAGTAGTGCACAATTCATGATTCTCAGAGGCAATATAAAATTAAATTACAGGATTAAAGAGAACAGACTAAAATGAAAATAAGAAACCCAAAGAAATTAAGCTGAGGACAAAATGCACCCTTTAAATATGTGCTTCTGTAGACATAGAAGCAAGTGAACTCAGTACTACTGCTTTTATGATTAAATTCTTTGGATTAAGAAGTCATTTATAATCATCTGTTTCTCTTTGGTACCCATTATAAGTCATTTCCTCCCTGTCAGCATAAAAAAATATTGTGTCATTAAATAGATGGTACTAGAGTTTGCTTTCCCCTCTTGGCAATTCCTTAAAGTGTTTGCATTTTGGATTTTAACTGAACTAACACCTCCTGAGTTCTTAGCAGGTCAGATGCTGGAGACTAAAAGATGAGGAAGCCAAGGAAGACATGGTCTTTGTCCAGCTGGGGTTGGGGGGCGGGCAGGCACGTCAGGACGCACCCTGGCTGAGGGGGTCAGACCACATGGTCTGTGGAAGCCTGGCAGGAGTGCCTGCTGGTCACCCACCTTCCCTCACTCACAGCAGGCTGCCGCTGTCCTCAGCAGGTTGAGTGTGTGCCAGCCTGGGGACCTGCCTAGGCTAACAGCTCTGGGACTTCCAAGGTTAGACAATGAAAAACCTCGAGCCTTTGGCTTGGGTTTCTGCGAGCCCCAGGTAGCCATGTGTTCAGTCTGGTCACTGGGAGGTCATTCTGCTATGAGGGGACCCCAGCTCACCAAGTGGGAAGGCTGCCAGAGAGTGAGGATGCCTAGCCAGCCTGTGGCTGGTCCAACTAAACCAGGGCAGGCGCCAGACCCGCCTGTGAACCACCCAGCTGAGCCCTGCCAGCCCTGAGGATGCACGAGGTCCTCTTCTACCACCACCTTTTCAAGCCTTTGCAGAGGGCTTGACTTTATCCCACAGGCCTCCCACAGTGAGAGGACCAGGTTAGGATTTGTACTACAATTCTAAAATTCTGTTAAAATTAAAATAACTTTGATCTAAATTTGAGAAGCAGGGACTTCCCTGGCAGTCCAATGGCTCAGATGCCACACTCCAATGCAGGGGGCCTGGGTTCGATCCCTGGTCAGAGAACTAGATCCCATGTGCTGCAACTGAGAGCTTGCATGCCCCAACTAAAAAGACCCCTCATGCCACAACGAAGACTTGGTGCAGCCAAACAGACAAACGCCATTGAGAAGGAAATTAAGCTCGCCTGAGTGGGACACCCTTTCTGCCTCGTCACCTGCTATTGCCCAGATCAGAACCAGTCCTGAGGATGAGACGGGGTTGAGCTGAGCCTGGCTCTCTCATTCACTTCATGGGGATGTCCTGAGGGCCACCTGACGCTCTGTGCTGAAATCTTGAATTTTATTCTTACAGAGTACTGTTCCTCTCATCTACTGGATGAGGCAGGTCAGGACACACAAAGCTTTTGCACCATGTGAGGGCTTGATCTTGCTCTCTCGAGAAAGTTCTTATAAAAGCTGTGGACATAAAGATGAATGACTCATCTTTTTCTTTTTTTAATAGGAAGACAGATGCTCTCAATTTGATGACCTTTTCTGTGATGATGAGGGGCTGAATTTATGCATTTGCTCAACAAGTATTTACCAAACAAAGTGTTGACTCTGTGGCAGGTGCGGAAGCCACGCCTAGGGCTGGTATTCACCTGGGGAGTGCTAGTGTGGGCGGCATTCTGGCCAGCACCCCACCAGTGCCCTCAAGATCCCTAAGGTTGGAGATTTCAACTCTCACTCTTGGAGGCATCAGTGAACCCCACAGACGAAACCCCCGCCCTTGGGCAGGGGGCATGACGTGAGTCAAGTGAGTGAACTAGGTGGTAAATTTACATCGTAAATAGAGTGCAGGTGAGCAAGGAGATGGTGGAGGTGTGTGTGCAGGTGTGGGAGCTTGGTGGGGGCGTGCCGAGAGGCTGAGCCAGTGGACATCTGGAGAACAGAGCTTTAGGCTGAGGGCACTGGGCACTCAGGCCTCCCAGGAGTACTCTGGCATTGATTCTCAGTGAGGGGGAGCCCCCTGGAGAGGGTGGGCCGGGTAAGCTCTGAAGTCTGACCCACATTTTAGCAGGCCGGCTCTGGCTGCTACAGTGAGTGTAGATTGGGCTGGACGTGAGGCAGGAACCAGAAACAGAGTCGGGAGGCCGTGGTCAGCTGTACAGTCTTAGTTGTCACGTCAGGGAGGGGGGAGGCAACTGGAGGCTTCTGAACTGGGACAAGCTCTTATTTCTACTTTAGAGGAGAAACTCTGGTTGCTGGTGAGTTTTCCAGGCAGCCAGGCTCAGGGAGCCAGGCTCAGGGAGCCGATAAGTGATGGGGCATCCAGCCCAGAGTGGGGGTGATGGGTGGTGAGAAGCAGCTGGATGTGGGTTATGTTTTGTGGATTGATTCCTTTTATATGTTCTTCCTCCCATACATCCTTACAATGATCTGTCTGTGAGGAATTATTACCCTCATTTATAGGTAAGGAAACGGATAGAGTTAACAATGCTTGTTGAAAACCAAGGAGGGGGCCTCTCCCTGGTGGCTCAGGGTTAGGGAACCTGGCTGTCAATGCAGAGACATGGGTTCGATCCCCAATCCAGGAAGATCTCATGCTGCAGAGCAACTAAGCTTGTGCACCACAACTTCTAAGCCAGGACTCTAAAGCCTGGGAGCTGCAACTACTAAGTCCACGTGCCACAACTGCTAAAGCCCGTAGGCCCTGGAGCCTATGCTCCACAACAAGAGCACACCACAATAAGAAGCCCATGCACAGCTGCTAGAAAGTAGCCCCCGATTGCCACAACTAGAGCAAAGCAATGAAGCCCCAGCACAGCCATAAATAAATAAATAAAATTATATATATATATATATTTAAAGCTAAGGAGGGATCCCTGGTGGTCCAGTGGCTAAGAATCCACCGTGCAATTCAGGGGACACAGGTTTGATCCTTGGCCAGGGAACTAAGATCCCACATGCCATGGGGCCTCGAAGCCCGTGTGCCACAACCGAGCCTGCAAACCACAACTAGAAAGTCTGTGCACTGCAACTAAGACCTGACATGGCCAAATAAATGAATCATAAAAATAAAAGCCAAGGAAATTTTCATGGAAACTGAAACCCTAGGTCTGTGTGAGGCCAGCTCTTAGGCATCACCTGCTAGTCTGAGGACCACATCGGAGTGATGCGCCTGACAATCCACACAGCCCTTGTAGGAAAACTGCTGCTAAGTATGGACGATGGTGGAAGCTTCTTAGACAGAATCAAGCCTTGGCCAGAAGGGTCCACTGTGACTGTCAGTGACACTGCCCAACATGAGAGCTAGAAATAGGTTTTAAATTGCTTTTATGCTAAAAAAGCAAAAAAAACATCTGCTTTCCTATTGAGTTGTCATCAGTGGAACTCCGGTTAAACAACTGGTTGAATGATAAACCCATTAAGGAAACCAGGGACCCCAGAGCGTGTACCTCCCAATCACTCAGGCAACTTGGGGACCCCGAAGCACAGCTTGTCTGCCACCTATGTGTGTACCCTTTCATAGTCCAAAGTGTGATAATTGGGGCACATGAATCTAGGAAAAGGAATGTTTGAACAGGATGGACATTTATCTCAGAGAAAAGCCAGTAAATTAAAAGGAGAGCACATCTCATCCTGATCTGAGTTTAAATCAACACTTAGCTCAGGGAATCAACCCCAAATATTCACTGGACTATGATTGTTGCTGAAGCTCCAATACTTCAGCCACCTGATGTAAAGAGCCGACTCACTGGAAAAAGACACTGATGCTGGAAAAGATTGAAGGCAGGAGAAGGGGATGACAGAGGATGAGATGGTTGGATAGCATCACCAACTCAACAGACATGTATTTGAGCAAACTCTGAGAGACAGTGGAGGAGAGAGGAACCTGCCAGGCTGCAGTCCATGGGGTTACAAACAGTCGGACACGACTTAGCGATCGAACAACAACAAAAGAAATCTGAGATTCCACAAAAGGTAGTTTATGTGAGGTGTGTGTGTGTGCCTGCTAAGTCACTTCGGTCATTTCTGACTCTATGAGACCCTGTGGACTGTAGCACACCAGGCTCCTTTGTTCATGGGATTCTCCAGGCAAGAATATTTAAGTGGGTTGCCATACCCTCCTCCAGGGGATCTTCCTGACTCCGGGATCAAACCTGCGTCTCTTATGTCTCCTGCACTGGCAGGTGGGCTTGCTACCACTGGTGCCACCTGGGAAGCCCAGTTTATGTGAGGTATTTATGCACAAATACAGAGGCATTGGGAGGAAGAATTTATAGCACATAAACACAGAAATAATTTGTTTTCCTCACTGAGATCATTTAAATGCTATTTTCTAAGTATTTAAAAATTGTGAACCATTTTTTAAATGTCTTTATTGAATTTGTTACAACATTGCTTCTGTTTTTTGCTTTGGTTTTTTTGTGCGATAGCTCCCTGACCAGGGATCGAACACACATTCCCTGCATTGGAAGGTAAAGTCTTAACCAGTAGACCCCCAGGGAAGCCCCTAAGTGCTGTTTTCTGATGAAGAAGATTTCTAATGTGCACATAGGTGGTTATGTGCAAAGAACATTCACCCTGTCAGTTCAGTTCAGTCGCTCAGTCGTGTCTGACTCTTTGGTGACCCCATGAATCGCAGCACGTGAGGCCTCCCTGTCCATCACTAACTCCCGGAGTTCACTCAGACTCATGTCCATCGAGTCGGTGATGCCATCCAGCCATCTCGTCCTCTGTAGTCCCCTTCTCCTCCTGTCCCCAATCTCTCCCAGCATCAGAGTCTTTTCCAATGAGTCAACTCTTCGCAGTACTGGAGCTTCAGCTTTAGCGTCGTTCCTTCCGAAGAAATTCCAGGGCTCATCTCCTTCAGAATGGACTGGCTGGATCTCCTTGCAGTCCAAGGGACTCTCAAGAGTCTTCTTCAACACCACAGTTCAAAAGCATCAATTCTTCGGCTCTCAGCTTTCTTCACAGTCCAAATCTCACATCCACACATGACCACTGGAAAAACCATAGCCTTGACTAAATGGACCTTTGTTGGCAAAGTAATGTCTCTGCTTTTCAATATGCTATCCAGGTTGGTCATAACTTTCCTTCCAAGGAGTAAGCATCTTTTAATTTCATGGCTGCAGTCATCATCTGCAGTGATTTTGAAGCCCAGAAAAATAAAGTCTGACACTGTTTCCACTGTTTCCCCATCTATTTGCCACGAAGTGATGGGACCAGATGCCCTGATCTTAGTTTCACCCTGTCAGAGAGGATATCGATTCTGCTTTCCCAAATTAATAAGTAGACAGTATTTCCAGGAGGAGAAGGCAATGGCACCCCACTCTAGTACTCTTGCCTGGAAAATCCCATGGACAGAGAGCCTGGTGGGCTGCAGTCCATGGGGTTGCTAAGAATTGGACACGACTGAACAACTTCACTTTTACTTTTCACTTTCATGTGTTGGAGAAGGAAATGGCAACCTACTCCAGTGTTCTTGCCTGGAGAATCCCAGGGACGGGGTATCTTGTGGGCTACTGTCTATGGGGTCACATAGAGTTGGACACGACTGAAGCAACTTAGCAGCAGCAGCAGTATTTCCAGGACATTCAAAAGAGGCTCTCCTTGATTTAAACAGGTCAAAATCCTCTGAAAATATTCCTTAAATGTAAAACTAATTTCCATTTCGTCCTCATATGAAAATTGGGTTCTTGAGAGTGTTAATTCAAAGTATCTCAGTTTAGTTCATATCATCTTACAAATGTGAAGAAAATACACATCCTACTTACTTTTCACCAGCAAGCTAACCTCTCCTTGGGAGGACACAATGTGATGACAATTTTCATCTTTGGGGAGAAAGTTCTGGTTCTCAGGGCAGAGAGGGCAGAGCAGAGGGGTGAGCCACAGAGGCCCCCCTGCGAGGCTGCGCCTTCTTTAAATTCCACCGAGGACGGCAGTTTGGATGGAGACCCCAAAATCTATTCTGTCCATCTGTTTTATTATTCTTAGAACAACTGTCAAAAGTTGCCCAGGGATCAAGTTGCAAACATACTAATTTGCCTTTGAAAAGTAGGCCCTGGGGGAGTTCTGGAACTCTGCTTATAAATTCAGAATCCCATCAGCGTGCCTGCTTGCCTTTGTGGAGGTATGAGCCTGCGCTTCCAGGCTCACATCTGCCTCCACGCCGGGATGCGCCCACAGACCCCCATCCCACTTCATAGGCAAATGAAGGCAGGACCAAAGGGACTTGGCATCTTAAGGGCTGGCTTAAGATGACTAGCAGGCCCCATTTTTTTTTGTTTTTTGTTTTTTTTTTTTCCAGGAGGCAGTTCCTTCATGGATCACTGATGGATTAAGGACGAAAGCTTTGTGGTGGAGCATTTAAATGGGTGGACACAGTGGAGGGACACATATCCGGTGCTCTTTAATGTCCCAGGACTGAATTGGGAAGGTTGGAGACTGGAATGAAGAAGCACTAGAAGAAACAAACTGAAGAGAACTATTAATATCATAAACCACTGTATACTGTATTGTTTCATTTTTTTACGATTCTGATGAAAGTAATGAGAAGATCATTTGGACACCTGTGATACCAGACGTGGCTTTGTAAGTCATAATAAGCAATGTCCCAGGAGTCATCAGGTTAAAATATGGTGCATTTTGGAAACACGCCCCTCTGTTGGAAACTGAGGCAGCTTGTACTTCTCAAGTTAAAGGTATGTGCACAATATAACGTGAAGTCCACAGGACTCCTGCATGGCTCCCATGCAGGACACGTGACTGCATCTTGGGAGGGTAGATGGGGGCCCTGGCACTGATCCTCAGAGCTTCCATCACCCCCCAGCCCAGCCCCAGAGGTCTCTGTCAAGTCCCAGGGTGTAAAGTCACATGCTTTCATCCAAGTCTCCTGCACTGCAGGCAGATCCTTTACCATCTGAGCCAGCAGGGAAGACCTTCCAAAGCACAGAACCCAGAAACAGATTAGAAGTACAACTTTCAAACTACTCATTTCAGAGTTTGGTAAAATGCCACTGAGTAAACTAGAGAGGACATCCTTTCAAGGCCAACATGATGGCATGTGGATTGTTCTCATCTGCAGATGACCAAGGAAGCATTCCACTTTGATTTAAAAAAAAAAAAATTACTTGTGTGTGTTGCAGATTACTCGGGTGCAAAACCCACTGGGAGCCCACTGCAGACACTGAGGTTGACGGGCCCAAAAGGGATCACCATGCGGATTGGTCTGCTTTGTCCCTCTTCGGCTTTGTACGATCTCTTATTATCATAAGGTATGTATTACCCTTTTTGGAGATCTGAATAACAGAAAGTTTCACTTTCGAATATATTGATTCTAATTGCAGAGACTGCTAAATGCTCTGGGATGCTGTTTACGGCATTGTGTTCCTTTTAAAATGGGACCGATAATTAGTAAACTGAAATTTGATTAACGTTGGATTAAGAGGTTCTGATGTCTCGCTGCAATGTGTGTACTGCGAGAGATCAGCCTTAGGAAACTCATGTCTTCCCCTCTCCAAGATGAGAGGATAAATTTAAAAGCCTGATTTTTTTTTTTTAAGAGAGTTCAGTTGGTGTGCAACAGTTCATAATGTAGGATTCAGTTGTTTCCCTCACTCTTTTTTGTTTTCTCACTTTGAAACTGGAGCCAATGAATTAATTATTAGAGAGAGGACAAAACAAACTAGAAATAAAAGTTCTCCAAAAACGCTATGGGTGAACCCACTGGTTCTAACAGAGGGACCTGGGTGTGTTAGATGGCTCAGGCCTCTCACCAAGCTCAACCGCAGAATTCCAAGACCATGAAGATCTCCTCGTGCGTGCTAAGTCACTTCAGTCGTGTCTGACCCACTGAGATCCTATGGACCATAGCCTACCAGGCTCCTCTGTCCATAGGATTTCCCAGGCAAGAATTCTGGAGTGGGTTGCCATGTCCTCCTCCAGGGGATCTTCCTAAGCCAGGGACTGAACCTACGTCTCTATGTCTCCTGCATTGGCAGGTGTGTTCTTTAGCAGTAGAAGCTCTCTGAAAGGTATAAAGCCTCCGAAAACGACCACTAAATTTTAAATCAATACCACTTTGTGATCTTCAGAGTTAAGGTTAGGGATGCCTCTTTGTAGTTTCGCTAGGATTATAAAAGGTGTGTAATGGCCAAAAGCTTTTCCATGCTCCATGGCCAGGAGGGTCCATATTTCTTCCTCGTCTGCATCTTAAAATTCATACTCTTGTTTGCCTACTGCTGAAGAGTGTGGTAGAATCAGGAATAACGGCTCCCTGTGAAGCTGTGCCATTTCCAAAGTAACACCTGAACTCGAAAGAAATGCATCATTTATGGAACAACCTTTCGCTCTTTGAATATTCTGACATTCATAGATGTTAAATGCTTAGAAATCCTAGCAGCGCTATGGAGAAAGGTGGGAAGGGCCAGCCAATATCCTCTTGCCTGCTCTTGACAGGATGACCGTCTCCACCTTTTTTAGCACCTTGCTAACAGCAATCCGTATCGGGGAACAACAGTGGAATTTGTGTCATCATGACCAAATGATTACAGTGCAAACCGAGATTCTTTCAAGGCCCAGCAGGCTGCTGGTCCCTATGGAAACACAATCTCAGACAGTGTCCTCCACTGGGCTGGAGGAGGCGGCGGAGGCTTTTGTGCCTGGGGAGATTTCTTCCACAACCTTCCAGCACCAGACCCCAGAGCTTCCTCCCAACTCTCTTCTTATTGAGATGCAAATTAATCTCTCGGCTGATTACACTTCCCTTAAGGCTACCGACATATGCAGCTGTAACCAGAGTTTGTGAACTCCCCAACAAGTGACTTCAGCCGACAGCCTTGCCTGTACAGACTGGCCGGTGGCAGGAGCTGGGGAGCCAGGACTTCCCTATGGCAGTGGCAGGAGCTGGGGAGCCAGGACTTCCCTATGGCGAGTTACTGGCGGTAGGAAATTTACATACAGTTACGAACGAAAATGACAATCCTATATGACCGTATCCCTAGGATTCAGAAAGAGACTCTGAGGCCAGTGTCACTTGAGGTCTCAGACTGAAGGACCATACCACTCCTGTGGATCCTGGGTTTCACTGCCTCACCTCCCTACCTCCTTCCCGGCTGCTCTTCTGTAACCTGAACGCTGTTCGAATCCACCTCTCTAACTATTAACAGCTCTAAGAATACGGGATGACTAAACAGCCATCACTTACTTTTCATGGCTCTCAATACACTTCTATTAATTAAAAACCAGTGGATAAGAATCCGTCTGTCAGTGCAGGGGACATGGGTTCAACAATGCCTGATGGGGAAAGATCCCACAAGTCTTGGAGCAACTAAACCCACTGGACATACTAAGCCAACGTTCTAGAGCCCTTGAGCTGCAGCTACAGAAGCCTGTATGCCCTAGAGCCTGTGCTCCTCAATAAGAGAAGCCACTACCATGACGTGGTGGAAGAACAGCCCCTACTTGCACCAACTAGAGAGAGTCCACGTGCACCAACGGAGACCCAGCGAAGCCAAAAATAAATAAATACATAAAAACATAAATAAGTTAAAAACTTAAAAATTAAATCAGATAGAAAGTCACCATTCCAATTGTTGAGATTTCCACCTAAATGTCCTTCAATAAGTTTTTGCGGTGATGATGCAAGTGTTATTATTTACAAAGCGATAGAAAAGCAATATGCACAAAACACTATGTTGGGGGATTCGGCTGCAAGGTAAACACTCAATAATGGGGAGAGGACTTAAAGTGTGTCTTTCTGTACAGAGATATATACTCTATTTGTAGAACTCTATTTCTTGGAAAATGAAGATTTTCAATTTTGAAAAAGAAATGCTGTTTTATAAAATATGAGTCATTTTTGTCTTGTTTTCCAAAATGTTTTCTTTAAAAAACTGAATGAATCTCTCCTCTTTGGCCTTCCCTTCACACATAGGCATGTTTATAAAGTCCTAGGAGGAATGGACAGCTTCTAGTCAATCAGGAGACAGAAGAGTCTAGAGATGGCTGGTCTGGCAGGTAGCATGGACAGCTGAGGAATGGGAGGCCCCTGAGTCACAGCAGACAAACAACCACTGGTGGGGGGGAATGGGGGTGACCTGGGGGGAACCCTAGGGGGGGATCCCCACACCCCGTGAGGAAGAACACCCCCTGTGAAGGTTGGGATGAGACAGGGTGGCCCAGCCATGGATCCGAGTGGGAAGTGAGGAGAAGGGGCGCTGCTAGTGCTATGTCACGAAGCAAGGTGTCAGCCTGGCTTCTGTGCACATTGATAGAGTCACACTAGCTTTTTGTGGAGGGATGTGCTTCTGTCTAACCGTGATGGGTCATGAATCTGCAGCAAAAATAGCAAAGTGGTGTCTTCTTCTCCCTCCTTGAAGGTTCCCCTTGGCACCACCATGTGCCTCCCACAGGCTTGGTTTCTGGTTGGTATGCAAGGATAGAGGTAGTGCTTGCCCCCTTCTTGGGTACCAAGCTTTCACAGGGGGTGAGCGGAGGTAGACTTTCTACACAGAAGGGAGGAGTGATCTGCAGCCTTCATCTGAGCACCTCCGATGGTGAAAAGTACTTCTGAGACCTGATTCCATGGACGGGCGCTTCCACAATTCACAACAGAGATCTGACACACTGGTATTTAAGGGGCCAGGCTCACACTGTGGATGGTGACTGCAGTCATGAAATTCAAAGACACTTGCTCCTTGGTAGAAAAGTTATGTCAAACCTAGACTGTGTATTAAAATGCAGAGATATCACTTTGCCAACAAAGATCTGTCTAGTCAAAGCTAGTTTTCCCAGCAGTCACGTACAGATGTGAGCACTGGACCATAAGGAAGGCTGAGTTCCCAAGAATTGATGCTTTTGAACTGTGGTGCTAGAGAAGACTCTTAAGTCCCTTGGGCTGCCAGGAGATCAAACCAGTCAATCCTGAAGGAAATCAACTCTGAATATTCACTAGAAGGACTGATGCTGAAGCTAAAGTTCCAATACTTTGGCCACTTGAAGAGCTGACTCATTAGGAAAGACCTTGATGTTGGGAAAGATTGAAGGTAGGAGGAGAAGGGGACAGCAGAAGGTGAGGTGGTTGGATGGCATCATCAACTCAATGGACATGAGTTTGAGCAAACTCCCGGAGATGGTGAAGGACAAGGAGGCCTGGTGTGCTGCAGTCCATGGGGTCACAAAGAGTCAGACACAACTGAGCAACTGAACAACAACCAGGCTCACAGTGTGATAAAGACCATGGTGACACTTACTGGGCTCTCACTTAGGACCAGGCTCTGTTTCACCTGTGTGGCCTTCTGACCATCTCATCTCCCCTAGAAGGGGGACAAATGGGGCTCTGGGTCTCAGTGTCAGGGAGATGTGATCCAGGAGTCTGTGGTGAACAGGGGGACAGGNCAGGCTCGCAGTGTGATAAAGACCATGGTGACACTTACTGGGCTCTCACTTAGGACCAGGCTCTGTTTCACCTGTGTGGCCTTCTGACCATCTCATCTCCCCTAGAAGGGGGACAAATGGGGCTCTGGGTCTCAGTGTCAGGGAGATGTGATCCAGGAGTCTGTGGTGAACAGGGGGACAGGCAGCCAGCTGGTTAGGAGGCTCATTGCTGCCAACAGCAGAGGAGGCCCTGTGGGGTCAGAGGTTTTGATTCTTCAAGAAAAATCAGAAATCTAGATTTTGTAAAATGCACAATCTCCCAGCTTCTCAACCTGCCTGACAAACTCAACTTTTACGAGTGACGCTGGAGGCCGCTACAGTTCAAACGAAGTTCATCTGAGGGGCTGGATTCAGTTGCTGGTGGCTGGTTTTCGGGCTCCTGGGTTTTGCATGTTTGCTCCAGCACTGATCTAAAACCCACTTCCTGGATGCCTCTGTTCACTGCTCCCCATTCTGCAGCCCTTGCTCCTCTCTGACCCCCCCGGGCTCCTGAGACCATTCCTGCTTGGTTTTTCTCCCTGAGCTGTATGGACTGGCTTCTCTGGACCTGCTCTGGGCTGGTTGGGCTCTTATGATGTGGTCCCAGGGTGACACCCCTATTTGCCACGGCAGCCAAGAGTGTAAAGGCGCAGGGACCACGCCTGCTCCTCCTGATGCCATCTCACCCTCATGTCCTGGATCTCAAATCTGTGCTCGGTCATGATACTTGCGTTGGAGACACCACCTGTGGCCACGCAGAGTCACCCTTGGCCTCTAGGAACCCAGCTAAGCCCACAGGTGTGGCTTTTGGGGCTCCCCTCTTGGTCTTATCTGGATGGTTTGACTTGATAGACTCATCTGTTGAGATGATCCTCATTTCTGATGTTGCCTTGGATCAAGTTAGTTTGCCCTCTCAGTTTCCCTTAAAAATGGTATTTACTTTGATAAACAGGTGTTCTAGACCTTTGTGAAAATTGCTGGATGGAAGCAGACTTGAGCAAAGCCTCAGCCCACATGGGACCAGACACTAAGGCTCTGGTTGGTCGGTGGCCACAAATAGTGCATTTATTTTTAGCCACAGTAAAGTTGCCCAGCTTCTGTAGGCCTGAACTCTCTCCCACTGGCCAGTTATGATATTTTATCTTGTGTTTAACCAGAATTAAGATGTATATTTACAAGCTTTCTCTAACTTCTGAAATGAGTAATCTTATCAAATATCATGCACGTGTTTGGGATACTTCATTCTTTGTGGACTCATCCTTTTCTGGAGGCTTACACGCACAAGGGACTATGCAATATACCCCAATTCATCCTTTAATCCTATCTGAAAATGAGGGAAACAGTTTCCTGTTTTCGGTTCTGGGTGCATCCTTAATTTACATGACTTCTGAAGAAACAATTCTCCTAGTTCTGAGATCACTGTTGTAAATTTGTTCCACAACTCGATGTATGTGGCCTTACTGGCAGGGGCCAATTGGTTCTTTTTTCTTATTGTGTTCTCAGTGCTTTGAGTCTTCATTCATACACTAAGACACTTCTGCCAGCTCCCAGATGAAAAAGCTGGTGGACAGGTGGAATGGGGCTCATGGTGAAGACCTCCCATGAGCACCGTGGAGAGCGACCCTCAGAACGGAGGCTCTGCAGACCCCACGCCATGTGGCTACAATGGGGGCTCCCTCTACCCCACCTCCCTTTTTCTTTCTCAGACAAAGTTTTCATTTTCTAATAAAATACCAAATTTCATTTCTTTTTTCTCTCCATAGCCTCAAGCCATCCCTGGAAACATGCCATTTCCTCACCTGATCTCTACCTTTTGAAATGTGCTTCTAAGGTATCAGAGCACAGATCTGCTTGTGGTTTATTCTGTTATTCTTATACAGACTCTGGGACAAACCATTACTTTTGGCAACATCCAAGTCAGCCTTTCACTGATGCTGAGCAAATGAATGCATCTAAGATATAGCTCCCAGTGTCTGCTTCTCTGTCTTCTGAAAGAGGGTGTGGTGGCCAGCAATTTATCAAATGCGGACTTCCCTGGTAGTCCAGTGGTNGGTTTATTCTGTTATTCTTATACAGACTCTGGGACAAACCATTACTTTTGGCAACATCCAAGTCAGCCTTTCACTGATGCTGAGCAAATGAATGCATCTAAGATATAGCTCCCAGTGTCTGCTTCTCTGTCTTCTGAAAGAGGGTGTGGTGGCCAGCAATTTATCAAATGCGGACTTCCCTGGTAGTCCAGTGGTCAAGAATCCACCTGCCAATGCAAGGGACTTGGGTTTGATCCCTGGTCTGGGAAGATTCCAATTGCCATCGAGCAGCTGAGCCCATGTGGGGGTTGATAAAAATTCGGGTGTGTAGGATCTCGAGGACGAAACGTTGTACTCTTCGGTCTCGTGGTGTCGATCTGTTTCGGACACATCGTTGCTTCTGGGCCACGTCGGTTTGTATTTCTTTAAATAGTTTGCGAGTGACGGGACTCGTCTCTGTACCTTGGAGTGGATGTCAAGCAGCTGAAGTCCCTATTGCAGCTCTGCTTTGCCTTCAGGCAGCTCAGCAGGTAGACTAGAAAAACAGTATGCATGCCGCACTCCCTCACCCCCACCCCGCACTGATGGACTGTCACCCCTCACCCCAAGCATGCTCCATCCTGGTCACTCTGACCCCAGCCAGGAGCATCTCCTCTCCCAGTGGCGCTGCTGTTATCTGGCACGTGTTTCTCTTTCCCGAAGCTGTTCAGCTCTAGGCTCCTGTTTCTCCCAGTGCTCCAGGTGAAGGCTGGGGCCTTAATGCTGAGGCTGAACCCCTCAGGGGTATGGATTCTGCTTGCCCGCCTGCCGAGGTGACCCTTCACTCCCCTCCTCCTTGCTCTCGGTCCCCCACTCCTCCCCAATCTACTCTTCAAGGGGATGCTCCAGGCGGTCTGGCCTTGATCCTCTTCCCGTCACTCTCCACACATCTAGCAGGCCACCTGTCTGAGGGAGGCGCCCTGTCTTCCCCTGCCGCAGGCCAGACCCTCAGGTCTTTTCAGAGCCCCTCCTGTTACCCCTGTGATGCCTTTATCACCTCTGTCCTTCCAGATGTGTGTGCATGCGTGTGCGTGCACGTGAATGTGTGTGTGTGTGTCCGCCTGTCCTGCACTCTGCTGGATGGAAGCATCTGTGGGCCTCAAACGTGATGCACTCTCTCGGAGTGCAGTCTTGAGCAGGTGCTGTGCCCTCACTTGGAATATTTATTCGTATTCCTGTTCTCAGCAGCTAGGACAGTGCCTGGCACACGGCAGAACCCAGACCATGTTGACAAATGTGTCACTGGCCCTGCACCACCTGGCACCGTCTGCCTCCTCTTCCTACACTTCTCTCAAGTGTGTGAAGACAAATGGAGGGACGTAAGGTCTTCTGAGGAGAGAGAACAGAGGTCCCAGGGGCAAGGGAAGCAAACAGAATGGTTACAGCTTTAGGAAGAGGGGCCACTTCTGAAAGTGTGTAAACTGAGAACACAACTGAGCAATGACAGGAAGAAGTTAGCAGTCTAAAAAGAGATACTCTGAAATCATCAAGTCTCCCTGCTGATGGAAAATGATGCTAAACTTCACTGGTGAAGGAGGGCCAACAGGATAGGCACCTCCATCCACACTGACAGAGCCATGGGGGAGGAGGGGGATGCCATTGAGACCATGCGCTCCCAGAGGAGGACGTGCACTTTAAGAGGCCACCATCTGTGTGGTTGAGGGAGACCTCATCCTAGCAGGTCCACTGCCTGCTGTGTGCAGCCTCTCCTAACACCAGTTCTCTGAGCAGGAGCAGGGAAGTCCTGGCCTGATGGTTCCAGAAAGCTGAGTCAACCGCAGTCTGATTTGGAAACCTCAAGCTGGCCCAAAACCTGCACATAAGACTCGTGGCAGGTCCTGTCCACAGCCCTCCAGGCAGAGGTCTGGGCCCCCTGATGGCCCACGGGGCTCGGGAAAAGCAGAAGACTGGTGAGCTGGGCCACATCTCTCAGCAGGACAGGGGCTGTAGGACAAAGGCCCACGGAGGAAGTGACCAGAAACCCGGGAGGCAGGGGGGGCCAGGATGAGACGTCACTGAAGGTGCTTTGCCAAACATATCCCTGCCGAATTCACATTCTTGGGGGGAATCCTGTAAGATGCTATTTTTCAGTCTCCTACGAGCCTTCAACACAGTTGCGACTATTTGATTGCCTAGCATACAGCAGGGTACCCCAGACAGGAACTCCTCTAATGTTGAGTCTAAGCTGGGTTTATTGCTCAGAAAAGATCTCCAAAAGGCACATTCGTTCCACCAATGCCCCCAGTCCTCAGTTTAGTAACAACTGTTATGTCTTTTTGAATGCTGTGCTGTGCTTAGTCACTGAGTTGTGTCAGACTCTTTATGACCCGATGGACTGCAGCCTTTCAGGCTCCTCTCTTTTTCCAGGCAAGAATACTGGAGTGGGCTGACATGCCCTCCTCCAGGGAATCTTCCTAACCCAGGGATCAAACCCAGGTTTTCTGCATTGCAGGTGGATTCTTCACTGTCTGAGCCATCAGGGAAGCCCAAGAATACTGGAGTGGGTAGCCTATCGCTTCTTCAGGGGATCTTCCTGACCCAAGAATCGAATTGGGGTTTCCTGCATTGCACGTGGATTCTTTACTAGCTAAGCTACCAGGGAATCGCTTCTTCTCGGATATTACTGAACAAAATTGATATAGAACTGCCCATATTTCTACTCCTGATTAAATATCACCCAGAACTGAATCCCAATGGACATATTTGAGTTGAGTATTGGTCATTTCTGCTTCTGTTAGGTCCATACCATTTCTGTCCTTTATCTAGCCCATCTTTGCATGAAATGTTCCCTTGGTATCTCTAATTTTCTTGAAGAGATCTCTAGTCTTTCCCATTCTGTTCTTTTCCNTCACTCTGAGAGAAACAAGCCTATGGTGTCCTAACAAACACAAACCGCCAAGGAACCCCATGTGTCCTGAGTTCTGTTACTTCCTTGTGTTAGGCAACAATTTCCTCTAAAAATGATGACACAGAGGGAAAGGGGAAAATGGTGCCCATGGTTCCTTTTCTAGTCAGTCCTGACTCGTCTGTAAACTGAAGGTAAGTTTAGTACATAGGGAGAGTGAGATAAAACCAGATAAGTTTCTTTTGTGCAGTGTTTCCAGTCCTGGCATCTACATACAAGTTATGAAATATGAACTGGGTAATTCCAGTGGTTCCATACCTGAGTTAGATGCTTTTATGTTTTGCACACTAAACTGACACTGTACAATATAAAGAATGAAAAAGTAATGCTAATCATCTAAAATTTTAACGTTCCTTTATCTAAAATGCTGTTAAATAGCAAATTAAAAAAACACCATGACAAGTTAGAGAAAAATTGCCAGAGAATGTAAAATTCTTTATATTTTAGCCTCTTTGAAGGCACTTTCTCTGCTTTTTAAGTAAAGGGCCCACATTTTCATTCTGCACTGGGACCTGGGTTATATCATAAGCCCAGGTTTCAGGGATATCCAAGGCATTAATGACCTTCTCAGCCCTTGGGAGGGTTTGAGGGGCTGGGGTGGTGGACCCTACAAACTACCCCCTACCTCTTGCCCTGGCATCTGGTGACCCTGATGCTGTACTAGGATCTGAACCTCCAAGGTGGCCATGAAGTGAGAGAGTTAGGATCCCCTCAGCTCCTTGGTCCTACGCAGAAGACCATCTCTGCTGGAAGCTCACTCCTGTGTCTGTCACCAGGACCCCACTGGAGTTGACCGTGCATACAATCCTAAAGAGCCCAAGATGACCACTCAAGAACACTGTGAGTCCCTCTGTTTGCTGTCCTCTGTCCTCTGTCTAGGACCCGGTCCTGCCACCTGGGGACAGTGCCCCTCACAACACTCCAGCACAGCCTATGGCTCTCTCCCTAGCATCACAGCCCCACTTCCTGGCTGCCTTCGATTTGGTTAGTTTGCCTGTCTTCTCCAGGCAGCACGGGGCAAGGACTACACCTGCCTACTCCACCCTGGACCCCAAACCCCAGCTCTGGGCTGGGCAGATTCTGAGCCCACAGGGACTGATTGGAGACACCTATACAAGGAGATACTCACGATGAGGCTGTGTTTGGTTATTTGGTGTTTTTTAAACTTCAAACCTAAGGCTTATGTCAGCGAAGCAGTAGATTCCAGACACCAGCGGCAACAGCAACTAGGTTAGATTTTTGTTAAAGCACGTGAATGAGAGCGCCAAGGACTTGTTAACATAGTGTTAAAGGAGCAGTTCATTATTAATAGCCTAGGTAGATATCTATAAATATTTTACAAATTTAAAAATTAGTACTTTTTTAAAGAACAAAAATACAAACACCCTCACTTTTCTTTTCTCTTACTTTTTCCTACTTTTCTTAACTTTCCTTCTTCTTATACCTTTGGTTGTTGATCTGAATACTAGCTCTTTTGCAGGCAGAAAGTAGAGAATAAAGTAGTTAAGTGATTGCAAAGCTTTCCCCGTTGATTATATCTCTATTATAAAGATTACTGATAATGTTTTAAATAATTTATTTGAATAGCAGCAATTAAATCTTCTCAAGGTGTAAGGCAAAAGAAAAACCTTTAACATTTTATAAAGATCAACATCAAACGTTTACTACTTTCCCTTTGATAACTTCCATACTAAGCCATCCTCTGAGATGTCCACCGAGCTATTTTATGAGCAGTTTGGGGAAAGAGCACTTCCTCACTCATGTGAGCACCAGTGGCCCTAAGCCCACATCCACTTCAGTTCAGTGTGGCTGCTTGAAGAATTTTTAAAATGATGCCGAATCCTATCCTTTGAACTTTTAAAAATAGTGTTTCCCCTTAAACCTGATTATTCTGAAGCCGCATTAATTCCGACTGGAGAAAGCAGTGTCCAACAACACAACAAAGTGTGGCTTTTGTAATGAGCAGCTCCATAAGTGGAGAAGGTGACGTGACAAAAATCACAATGGACCTCTAGCAAACGGAATTTTCCTGTTTGCAAATGACTTTTTCTTGCCTTGGCCCAACGTCCTTGACTGATGATTGTCCAGCTCATCATGCAAACCCGACAAGCCAATTGCTGAAAAGATCTTTCTCATTTCTGCCAAGAACCTTTCTCTAACAGCCTGTGAAATAAAAACTCTACCGCAGAAGGCTGAATCGGCACCAGCCGTGAGATTAAGTCCAGAGTGCAGTGGAGGTCCCCGTTACAGAACGCCTGCTCCAAAACACCACCCCAGGCCGGACAAATCGGGAGGGGGCAGGCCAAGGGGGATAATGCCCCCCAGCCCCCCGGGGAGGGACCAGATGGGATCTAATAGCTCTTTTCTACTACTAATTTCTATGATAATTCCAAGTTGCCACATGGCATATGTATTTTTTTCTTAATCTAAAGACAGAATATCAGTCAATGAAGTGACCAGGATTTTAATGAAAGGTATTTTTCATGAACTGTATCTATTCACACGTGGTATTTCTCACCCACCCCTCACCCCTACCCTCCAGCAGCGTGCCACTGATGGCAAGGTTGGGGAGAAGTAGAGAGAGAGAGGTCAAACACAATATGCTTATAATCATTATCAATACTAATTAGAAACAGAGAGATCCTGAGTTGTGTTAGGTCAGATGTGTTTCGAAGCAGTTTTATGAAGTCGCCTTAATTTTCTTATCATCAGGGTAAAATGAAGCTTTAAATACGCGGTACCTCCAGCGCCAACCTGATCAAATGGCTGCTTTTCACGGTTCTTGGCTCCAAAAGATTTAAGATTTAAATTGAAAGATTACAGCAGGCCAACGAATGTTGGAGGAAAAAAAAAAGAATCACACTAGTGAAATTTCTTCTGTTTTTAGAAAGAAGATCAGAAATGAGAGAAGGAGGTACTCAGGATTTGGGAAAATGACAGAAGGATTTCTAGCCACTGTCACTGGTGAGTTCAAGCACAACTCTGTTGAGGGTGCCCTTCCTATCCGCCCAACCACACACAATGTTCCCTTCCCCTGACCTCCTGGGACACCATTTGTGCTTCTCCAGTGGCACCTGTCACGTTCTCTGATTTATCAGCATCATTTCCTTCATGGTTGCTTCTGGCAGATGCTTGGAATGATGCTACTGCATCTTTTTAGCACCCCAACTTACACGCAACGGACTGCAACAAACAAGGAAGGAGGAGGAGGAGGGAGGAGAATGAACCTGAGTGGAGAATGAGCATCTCATCACGGGTGCTGTTCTCAGCACAAACGTATGAGGCTTGATTATGAAAATCAACTCTTCCTAAGTTAGACATGGCACAAAATTATATAATATAAAAGTATGATACTTTATGATATAAGAAATGGTATAAAATCAAAATCAACTCTTCCTAAGTTAGACATGGCACAAAATTATATAATATAAAAGTATGATACTTTATGATATAAGAAATGGTATAAAATCACACTCTGCTTTCTTCAACCCAGACTGAAAAACATCCTTTCTCCCCTCTTGTGCCCAGCTGTTAAGGCTTACCTCTTTGCCTGAAGTCGGATGCTGGGAAGGTTAACACGTTACATACTTAACTTAAAAAAGATACAAGCTCTGGTAGAGGGGGATGAGGCACTTGACGGCCCGGCTGGCATTGATGCAGGTGGCACAGATAAGGCTTGGCAGTAGCTTCCCACTCACGATTGCTCCATCAAACAGAGGCCCAAAAAATGGAACCTGTCAATGCAAAACAGAACAAAACCAGAAGAACACTTAGTATGTTTAAAAAAAAAAAAACAGTAAAAGGTGAACCAAAGACATGAGAAGAGCTGCTTGATACATCTCAAATCTCTCAGGACCATGCACGCTGCCACCCACAGAGTGGGCGCTGGATGTAGGGGACCCAGGTCCAGGGCTTTCGAAGCAAGCCGAGCAGGGTTGTGCCACGACGCTTCTCTCCTGCAAACTTATCAGCTAAACTTCTCATGAAAGATTGTGATCATGTTCTTTTCTTTCTTGAGCTGTCATTTATGGAAGCAAGATTGCTTTTTCTGAGCATTTCCACCATGTGGATACACTCCAGACCACACAGTCGGATCTCATGGTACACCCCCAGGCTGGCAACCTTCTGAAAAAAGTTCCTTCTTGAACCTTCTTCCCCCCATTTCAGAGACATCACATTATGCACATTTCCTTCTAATTCTTTAACAGACACTTGGCTTTCCTTCACATCTGTTTTCCTTCACACCCAGGGTTTTGGTGCCTGTCTTTTTTTGGATTTCTTTTTCTTTCACTTTTTTTTTCTCTATGTGAATTTCATAAACTCCATTCACTACTATGGAGACTGTCAGCTCCATGAAGTCAAGAATAGGGTCTTCCTTATAACTCCTGTATTTATTCTTATAACTTACTCATTTGTTCAAAAAATATTTATTATCTGACAGATACTGTCCTATTGACTTGGGACACAGTATTGAATATAAAGAAAAAAATTCCTGATTTCATTGAGCTTAGAACTTATTGGAGGTTTTGGAGAAAAAAAAAGTATAAAGACATCAAATATGTAATATGTTAAGCATTAAAGTGGGCTTCCCAGGTGCCACTAGTGGAAAAGAACTCACCTGCCAAGGCAGGAGATGTAAGAGACGGGTTTGATCCCTGGGTCAGGAAGATTCCCTGGAGGACATGGCAACCCACTCCAATATTCTTGCCTACAGAATGCCATGGCCAGAGAAGCCTGGAGGGCTACTGTCCATGGGGTTGCAAAGAGTCAGACATGACTGAAGCAACTTAGCATACATACACAGGTAGTAAAGTGCTAAGGTGAAGCAGAAGGCAGGGAAGAGCAATAGGGCTCTTTAGGGGAGAGTCCTTCAGTTAGAGGTCATACGGCCAGGGGGCTGAAGCTGAGGGCTGGACCAAGGGAGGGAGGGCTGACCTCCAGCGTAGGAGGACGGCTGATAGAGCATTCCAGGCAGAGCTCGATGCCCTGGGTGGGGGTGGAATTGATGTGTTTTAGCAAAAGTGAGGAAGCCTCAGTCTGGCCGGAGCTGACCTAACTTGGAGATGATCTTTGCAAATGAAGTGATCAGGAACCTAATGCCCAAGTCAGACAGGGTGGGATACATGTTTGTATACTCGGGGTGGGGGCAGGGATAGAGCATTACAAAAAGATGGGGGTAAAGGGGGGGCCTGTGAAGAGTAATGGCAACCATGATCACAGTCTCTGTGAAAGGAACTTTGTTAAGTTACAAAATAATGTTAGAGTAAGATGTCAGGATGGGGAAGGCAATGGCACCCCACTCCAGTACTCTTGCCTGGAAAATCCCATGGATGGAGGAGCCTGGTGGGCTGCAGTCCATGGGGTCACAAAGAGTCGGACACGACTGAGCAACTTCACTTTCACTTTTCACTTTCATGCACTGGAGAAGGAAATGGCAACCCACTCCAGTGTTCGTGCCTGGAGAATCCCAGGGACGGGGGAGCCTGGTGGGCTGCCGTCTATGGGGTCTCACACAGTTGGAACGACTGAAGCAACTTAGCAGCAGCAGCAGCACGATGTCAGGAAGAAAAGACAGGAGAGGAAAGCTTCTATGCATGGGGGAAGGGCATGTGGGGAGACATCAGGGATCGGGGACCAGCAAGAGTTGGTTTTCCGTGACATTCCCCTCGAGAAGCTGGCTCGTTACCCTGAGGTCAGAACTGCCTCGGCACTGATGGACGGGACCATCCCTGGAGACTTACCACTACGAACACCACTGGCTTCACCCTGAATCCTGCCTACAAACCAAGGCGAACAGACGTATTTGAGGGCATTTCACGAATACCCATTCCCCAAGTAAACCTAAAACTATCAAGAAAAGTTATCATGAACAATGAGAAGATCAAGTGCCAGACTGGAAATAACCAAGAGCCAAAATGAGAGGTCAAAAGGGAAAGTAGGGACCTCTGTGGTTATTCATAGGACTGTAGGCTCCAGGGACGCTGGTGCATAGATAGGCCGGGCCCTCTCGGGGGCATCTGCACATGAGCAAGGGCTTCCCTTACTAAACCCGTGTGCCAGAACTACTGAGAAAGAGCTCTAGAGCCCGTTTCTCTCTATAAGAGAAACCACTGCAGCGATAGGCCTGAATACTGTAACTAGAGAATAGCCCTCACTCACTGCAACTAGAGAAAGCCTGTTTGCAGCAACGAAGACCCAGTGCAATCAATAAATATAAAAAATCAAAGATTTCATTTGTTCCTCTCTAAAGCTCTTTCTTTCTAAACTAGATTTGTGTTTCTGATCCATATCATTTTCCTTCTTTTTTTGATGAATTTATTGCAACATTTCTTATAAGGTAGGTCTACTGGCTACAAATTGCCTGACTTTTATTTGTCTGAGAAAGTATTTCTTCTTTCACTTCTAAAGAATACAGAATTCTGTTTTGGTGAGTGTTTTTTTCCTTCAACACTTGAAATATACTCCACTTGCTTCTAACTTGCATGATTTCTGGCTAGAAGTTCAATGTAATTCCTAGGCTGGAGCCTCTAGACTTATTTTTGTCCTCTGGCTTCTTTTAAGATCTCCCTGTTATTTTCGATTTTTGTCTCTTTGCGCTGCTTTAACAAAGTACTGTAGACTGCTGCTGCTGCTAAGTCGCTTCAGTCATGTCTGACTCTGTGTGACCCCACAGACAGGCAGCCCACCAGGCTCCCCTGTCCCTGGGATTCTCCAGGCAAGAACACTGGAGTGGGTTGCCAATTCCTTCTCTAACCATGGACTGGGTGGCCTATAAACAATAGAAATCTATTTCCCACAGTTCTGGAGGCTGGAAAGTCTGAATCAGATGGGTAACCAGATGGCTGTCTTGTCTCTGTGTCCTCACATGCAAGAAGGGGTAAAGAAGTTCTTTGCTCCTCTTCCAAAATGCCACTAATACCACTCCCAAGGGCCCCACTCTTATGACCCAATCACCTTTACCCCTGCGTCTAAATACCATTACACTAGTGGTTAGATTTTAAAACAAACATGAATTCTGGGGTGTGAGGGACACAAACATTCTGTCTACAACATGTAGTCTGAATATGACATATCTGGGCGTAGTGCTTTCGTACTTATCCTCCTTGGTGTTATTTGTGCTTCCTGGATCTGTGGTCTGGTATCTGCCTTCAATTTGGAAATTTTTCACATACTGTAAGTGAAGGGAAAGTCACTCAGTCGTGTTCAGTTCTTTGTGATCCCCAGGACTGTAGCCCGCCAGGCTTCTCTGTCCCATGGAATTCTCTAAGCAAGAATACTGGAGTGGGTTGCCATTCCCTTCTCCAGGGGATCTTCCCAATGAGGGATCAAACCCAGGTCTTCTGCATTGCAGACAGAATCTTTACTAACTGAGCCACTAAAATACATGTAATATAAAAATGTATTTAAGTTACCATTCCAAATATTTCTTCTATCCTTTCTCTTTCTCTTCTGGTATTCCCACGAGGCGTATATTACCCTTCGTAACTGGGGCTTTCCAGGTGGCTCAGTGGTAAAGAATCTGCCTGCCAATGCAGGAGACACAAGAGATGCGGGATTGATCCCTAGATTGGGAAGATCCCCTGGAATAGCAAAAGGCAACTCACACCAGCATTCTTGCCTAGAAATTCCATGGACAGAGGAGCCTGGTGGGCTACAGTCCATGGAGTCATGAAGAATTGGACACGACTGAGCGACTAGGCATGCATGCACCCTTTTTAATTATCCTGCAGATCTTGAACACTGTTCAGTTTTTGTAATCTTTTCCCCCCTTGGCATTCCAGTTTTGATATTTCTACTAACATATTTTCAAGCTCTCAGTTCCTTTCTTCACTCATTCTATTCACTGATTAAGCCATTAAAGACATTCTTCATTTCTGCAACTGTGCTTTTGATTTCTATCATTTCCTTTCAGTTCTTTCCTGGAGTTTGCATCTCTTGTTTCCATTACTCATCTCTTCTTGCATGTTGTCCATCTTTAGAGCCTTTAGCACATTCTTTTAAATACCTGATCTGATCATTTCAAAATCTTTGCCTTATCTGAATCTGCTTTTGATGCTTGCTCTGTCTGTGGGTTTTTTGGTTTTTTTGCCTTTTAGGAGGCCTTGTGATTTTTTTTGTCGTTGAGATTGATTTACATGATATGCCAGATAAAAGAAACTGAAATAAACAGACCAACAGTATAAGACTTGATGTTCCTCTGGCTAGTGGTTAGCCAGTGTTTATGACTGCTGTGTTTATGTTTTGCTGAAGCCATAGATGAAGGCATCAGACTCTAAAACTTGCTCAGATGCCTCTGTTTTTGACTTCCCTATTGTGTCTGGGTTTCCCTAGAGATTTTGTGGATAAGGTCTCAGATGTGCAGCTCTTCTGGATGCTTCCCATTACTATACAAAAGCCCAGCTGATGTTGTGATGAGGTGCAGGGGAGAAGTGTTCTATGGATCTGTCATAAGGTCCCAGCCCTAACCTTAAAAAGAATCCAGTAATCAGTGAGATGGATCTATAGTTTTAAAAAAAAAATGAAGCTAACTAAACAATAAAAATCCAACCACAACAAACAACCAACCAATGAACTTCAAGTACAGCACAGAAAGTGCACGTCTAGTCCTGGGGGCAGTGGGCCTGTGTCCTGCTCACGGACAGGTTCTCTACACTCCTAGCATCCCGGCCTGCCTTGCCCAGATTTAGCTGAGGGCACGTGCAACCACACGCAGGAGCTTCAGCAGGCACATGGGTGCATGCTGAGCAGTCAGAGAGGAAGGCCCTTCCTGCGGAGGTCAGCTGGGGCAGGGGATGAAAACTGCCCACTTTCTGACACACAGCAGGCTCTTCCAGTGGCTGCTCGCATATTTACACAAGCTGACTCTCGCCAAAGGAGGAGGAAAAGACAAAGGTGGGAAGATGTAAATATCAAAGACCAGCTGGAAAAGGGGAAAACAATGCAACTTTTGGGGAAGATCAATCGAGAGGGAATTCTTAATAGCTAAATTGTTGTGAAAGATAAAACAGGAGCCAAGAGTTAATAATAGGCCATAGGTTTTTTGTTGTTTTTTTTTTCCATCTGTACTGAAGCTTATCTTATAAATAAGTAAATGTTCCTTATTATTCTTTGGCAGCAGTTTTTGGGTGACTCAGACAGTCTTTCAAAACTGGACAAAAGGAATAATATAGATCCCTTTATCCAGGGAATTCCTCTAATTAGGAGTGGCAATGAACTAGAGAAGAAACCTGATTTTGATGTAACATCTGCAAATGACAGCTGCCTTTTCACAAAGTTCCCAGTGTCATTCCTCCACCTAAAAATCTCTCAATAACAATAATAATAAATTACCAAACCGAAACATATTTCAGTTATCCATTTAATATTTAGTGAATTCTAGTTGTTCAGTATCTTTAATTATCTTTTCAAAACAAATGACTCTTTACATATTCAAAAATAAGCAACTTACCTTCCTTGAGACAGTCCACAAAGTATTTAAAAATGTATGATTTAATCCCAAAAAGGACATTTGGCTGGGGTTGAGATAAATGTTTAAGAAATATTTGAAATATTCAAACTGCACATTTGAAACAAGAAGAAATAAATGTACACAACCATGTTGTAGTCAGACACATCCCCTTGACAATAAAGTCACCCTAGGAAAAGATTTCCTTCCAAAAATGGGTGCCAGCACTGGTTACTCAGGATCTCACATGTGCAAATGCTCCTGGGGCTTCTGGTGCAGGGGCCCTAACCGGCAGCCTGAGTACATAACTTGTTCCCAGTGAAGGTCCTGGGTTAGCTGTTTTCCTGGACACACACACACACACACACAATCACAATAGCTGCTGAGCCTGCAGGAGAGCCACAGACTACAACAGCAGCCTCAGGGCAACTTAGAGAAAGGATGGGCATCTAGGAACAGGAGGCTCCAACAAGGCCCTCTCCTCTTAAAGGGGTGCTTAGAATCCATGGAAGATGGATGCTCCCCAACTTCAGTGTTACAACTGAGGAAGCTAAGGTCCAAAGATGCTGAGAGACTCGCCCAGACACCCTTGCTGCGGAAGCACAAGGACTGGAACTTTGGGGTCCCAGCTCCTATCCTGTTACCCACTCCTGCCTGTGCTTCTCAGAAACGACTGAATCATCATGTTTTTGTCCCAAGCCCATATCTACCAGGGCCAAGTAAGGAGATCCTGGAGAACACCAACGTGGTTTGCATTTACAAAATGGACAATCTGCCTGGGGTGACAAAAAGGACCCTTCCTCAAAGCCTCCTCTTGTCCTAAACTGCTCCTGGTCAAGGCTGTTTCAGCTCATCTACCCTTTGGTCAGATAGTCACCAGCCAATCACTAAGGTCTCTGGAGAGAAACATAGCAAAAATGCTAAAACGTACCTTCACAAATCCATACAAGCAAATGAGCACCCATATTGTTCTAGTTCCCCTGTTGTTTCCAGTCACCGGAAGAAACAAAGTAACACGGGTACCCCCCTGCTGCACAGAGGTTTTATGAACCACTTTCCTGCAGGACAAATTGAGTGTTTTAACAAACCCTGCAAATCTCCCATTCTGCCCGGGTGTATGTCTTCCCTGACCACCAACTTAGAAAAAAAAAAAAAAAAACCACCACCACAAGTCTGGTAATAGCATATTTCTTTTCTGTGACTAAAGAGGCGATGTCCACAGTATGGGAAAACCTGAGCGAACTATTTGGCCAACCCAATATGTTGCTAAGCACACTGATTTTTCGGTAAATTTATACGTTTTAAAGTTGGATGAAAAGCTCAAGAAGGGAGCAGACCCTCTCAGATCCCTGCCTCCCGTGGGCATAGCTACGCTCCTGCAACCTACTGTTTTGTAGAGGCTGTATTATGAAGGCAAGGCGGGTTCTGCCAGGCACATAATTTGTATATTTAAGGGAGGTGTATGGATGAAAAAGCGAAATATGTTCAATTTCAAAGGCCTTGGAAGCAGCGCTGTCTGTGAGCTTGTATTACAAACAGCCCCGCGTTATTACACAGGCTACTAATGAGGCCCAGTGAATGAAAGTACAATTTGAATATGCATGACTCTGTCCAGTGAGCAGGACTTTTGTGTACTGATGAGATTTTTTTTTCCTTTTTCTTTTTCCCTCCTAAAAAAAACAAAAAGGATTAAAATTATTCTTAGGGAAGTATGGCTACCCGGAGGCCAATATAGCATACTCAGAACACAGTCACACCAAGTTCAGATGAAAGATACAAGCCCTCCACAGATGCTCTGATGTGGTCATTGTGGAAAGTTGTACACATCCTTGTCCTTCAGAGAAGGATCATTCTTAACTTTGAGCAGCTGCGTCGTGACAATTTCTTAGCAAAAAATATTGATTTTGGTGGCAATCCCTAAAAGTGGGCAAGGTTAAATAAACCTTTCAAGCACAAAGCCTCCCCTTCCGTGGTAAGGCATGCTGGTTAAAAGACTGAGGAATGGGTAAATTATTGCACCAAATGGCTGAGAATTAATCTCTGCTGACTAGCTGTAATCTAACGAGGCGTCTGTGTCCCCGGGAGCCCGCAGAGCGTCCCTGGCGGTATGTGTAGTGTGTCGGGCCTGCCTGACACCCTTTGTCCCCGCTCCCAGGCGGCCTTTCCCCTCATTGTCCGTAATATCCTCATGCATCTGGGACACGTGGAATGCATTCATACTAACAGACTTACCATTGTTTTCTCTCAGAAGCTTTGTTGAGCAAAGACTGCATCGTGGTTACTGATAATTATATTGCTTAATTAATCAAGACAAAAAAAATTTGCAAATCATTGCCCGGTTGCCAAGCAGGGAGATAAAAAATGACAACAATACAAGCTGAAGCAATATAACAAAAGTAACAGCTATCTGATCAGAAATTCTTATATAATGAAGCTATTAATGCTAAATCGGTTAATGTTAACATTGCTCCAGGTGTCTCTACTTAGATGCAAACAAAAAGGCTAACATTATGGATATAAAAGGCCAAATGTTGCCATGGATTCTGTAACCTGATAGAGAGGACAGCCTTTTCATTTGATTAGGGAATGCAATTTAAATACCAGGGACCGAAGCCAAACAAACAGACTTTCCCTCCACAAGCCTCTCGCATTCACCCTGAGGTCAGTGGTTGGCGAACAAAAGGTCAGCCACACTTGCCCTGGAAATGTCTGGATTAATTTTATTACATTGTAATGGTTTGTCCTTTAAATGTGGGGATAGCACTAAATTTCCAGTTGGCCATTATTCTCTTCTTTCCTTTAGGCCTTTTGAACTGAAATATTAAGAAAGCGATTTGCTCGATTCATCTTGTCAGAATTTATGGCCAAATTTATAAAACTTACATATTTTTTAAAAGAAATTTTAAAGGGTATGATAATATTTGTTTCCTTGCACTATCATACCTTTTAAAAATCACTTTGACACTATAAAGTGAACTGAAATACCTTTTATATTCTTAATTTGCTATAAAAATAAAGGTGACATTTTTAAGACATTAAATGACATTTTAGAGGGCCATGTTGAAAATGAACTAATAGAGCCAGTTAATCCATACTAAATATTAAAGAAACACATTTGCCAGTTTGGAAAGCCACAGGATACTAAATTTATCAGTTGTCTAATATTAAAATTTTCAGTTTAATTTTTAAAATTAATGTCCTTGGACACATGCAAATGTTATTAGCAGTAAGAGCCATTTTCTTATACAAAATTGAACACTGCACACACACAGAGACTTGGACCAAAGATCACACAAATATTTAATATGAAAAACTTTTGGCATCTTCACTCCTTGAAGGGAAAAGAGGGTTCTCTTTATGTCAAGCTCCTCACCAGCCAGAGTGGGGACTTTTCTGAGTTAAGGAGTTGTCCCGCAGTCATTATTTATTCTATTTTCATGGTAGTAACTATAACAAAAAACAATAATAGCAATAATAATAAAAGCTCTTATTATTATCATCATTACCAACCCTTAAATAGCTTTTTCTTCTGGACCAGGCACTGATTTAAACACCTTTCATTTCTTAGCTCATTTAATCTTCACAATTTGAACACTTTTAGGTTATAAATCCCAGGAAAGTTTTGCCTCTTATTTTTAAAGCTGAAAAAGAGTATATTTAGAAGAGTAACTTTTAGCTCCTGCAGGAGGACAATTTGGAACGGAAATGAAAGCTGTATTTAGTATCAAGCCGAGGCACGTTTCATTCTCTTGAGAAAGAGAGACAATACACTAAAGGTTTACTGAAAAGACTAAAAAGCCCACCTTGGATTAATAATTCCAAAACAAAATCAAGTCACCGTACAGAGCACTGTTAAATCACCACTAAAGGCCAGACAAGGGCGGAAACAGAAGCCAGTCTAGGTTCTGCTCTCAGGACGCCGAATGGTTCTCGCCGTTCCCATGATGGATACGCAGCTGAACCGATCGGGTGGGAAGACGCATCCATCTTTAGAGCCCCGACACAGACTGAGCCTCAGGGGGGCCCGGCTCTTTAGGACTTTTCCAAGATCCTTCAGGACTGACCCCCGTTAGCAGCGGCAGAGGCAAGGCTGGATCCTCTACCCACAGTCACCCATAAAATGCTGGATGTGACATGGGGCTCATTCAGATCTTATTATTATTAATCAAGATGCCTCAGACTTTCAATCATTTCTTTATATTACAAAGTCTTAAACATGAAAAGCATTTAAAAAGCCATACATGTCTTTACAATATAATTTTCAAAGAATCTCAGCAATAAAATACAGAATTCTGTGCTCCTGATGAAAGAGTGTCTGAAAAACCCCAATTCATATTTAGTTCCTATACAGCACGCATAATTCATGTATGTGTCCAGTGGCCCCTTTAACATATCGATTAACACTTTTTCAGTAACAGGGAATCATATGGCAAACCACTGTACAAGCCACAAGAAGAGTGCGGTGGAAACATACCTCGGGTTTCTTGGTTATCGCGATAAAGAACATGTGATTCTTCATGGGGTAGATGATGATTGAAACGTCTCCGAAGGCAGTGGGGATGATCCCGCTGCGGTAGTCCCTGGAGTGCTCGGACCAGACGATGTGGACTTCGTCATTCCCCAAGTGACGGAGCTGCAATGGCAAATTGGCTCCTTATTAATCAGAGTGATCACAGCACTTTATGAAGGGTCGTGGCTTACAAATTGAATTATTATACTCAGAGGCAAAAATAATTCACCACCGAAAAAGGCTACAACACTGATGCCTTCTATGAGGATTTTTTAAAAAGCGCAAGTGCATGAAAACAAAACAAAACACACAGCTCGCCTTCCATGAAACACACTGGAACCAAGAGAGGCATGTAAGCATCGCAGGTACATGTATGTGGCTGGATGGGGACAGGACCTTTTCCAGGACTTGTTAAAAATTTTATTTTATTCCTGCAGCAAAGCCTGATGCTTTATGTGGGTGAGTGTGTTTCTACACAGTGGACAGTATGAGTCTTTTATTCCATATTACAATAGAGCTTCATAAGGCTCTTAATTCGATGATGATTAAGAAAAAATGATGCATATAAGAGAACAGAAGCCATTATAACACAATCGTTACCAAATGTACAAAAACCAGATTTAGGACAAACCTTGAAGGAAAAGTATATATAACATTACCTTTGTCTAAGAAACTAGGGTTACTGCTGCTGCTGCTGCTAAGTCGCTTCAGTCGTGTCCGACTCTGTGTGACCCCAGAGACAGCAGCCCACCAGGCTCCCCCGTCCCTGGGATTCTCCGGGCAAGAACACTGGAGTGGATTGACATTTCCTTCTCCAATATCTACGGTTACTTAAATTTAATAAGAAACTAATATGAAGCACTAGTACCTAGCTTTGAAAGAGTGCCTTACTGCAGAGAAAAGTCTGTTCACGTGTACAGTTTTGTTCTATCTTTCCACTAACACTCTGAGATCACCTTTATGTAGTCTAACAAGGAGGCGAGGGGGCTCAGGAAGGCGAGCGTTACCCCCTTCCCCACCACAGGTGCAGAAGCAGCGTGGAAGCTGGGCGGGGGCTTCCAATCCACGCACCTCCACTGCCCATGACCATCTAGGCTGCGCCCCAGGGCAACAGCTCTGTGACAGCGCAACTCCCTAGCCCTCCCATTTTTACACAAGAGGCCATGCGGTCCAAAGCTGATGAGTCAGAGACTCCTGGCCTTTCTGAGGAGGGCTTCCGGTGCCTCCACGGAAGGGACCCTCTGAGCATCCATCAGGGCACAGCTTGGTCCAATGCAAGACCACCCTCCCCGAAGTTCCTGCACAGTGACTGTGCGTCTGGGGCTAGAGGAGTGCAATGAGCTCCTGGGGGCAGCCGTGGCTGTGTGAGTGAAACTCGATCATGAAAGCTAAAATGCTGGCTGAAACTGAAGTCCTAAACCCATGGGGAATAGCTGCTGAGATCCTAGAATTCTTACTGAGAATGTGAATCCTTGCCCCTGCACACCTGCCTATGCCCGTGACACAGCCTGCCTTGCTTGCGAACTTATTTAACAGGTAAGCCCTGAGAAGAGCTAAATTCAGAGGCTCTTAATAAAATAGAGATGCCGTGTCAAATCAAGCATTTTGTCTTACAGTATAAAAAAGGATGTTCTCAAATACTGTGTATTTAAAACATGTTAATATAAATGCGATTTCTTTATAGACTCTCTGACCACAAGGGGAAAACTCGATGTCACCCCAGAAGGCCTCCCTTCTCTTCACGAGGTCGTAAGGGAGACTGGTTTCCTGTAATGCCTGCTTCTTCCTTCCTCTGTCGTACCTCTGGGGACCACTGCACCTTTGCACCTACAGTGAAGTGAGGTTCCAGCTCGGGTGGCCCCCCACGTGAGGTACTTGATTCAGCTGCATCTGAACCTGTGCTCTGGGACACACACTTTACTGCGAGTGCTGAACACGAGGTGTGATGGGTGTGGAAAAATTCAATGACATCCACAACTTGCTAAATGTAAAATAACCCAGCACATAATTTTCCTTCTCCTCCTCTCTTACATATAAAGACTGGAAGGGTAGTGGGCAAAAGTTGAGGCTGATCCCTTATGTAAATAGTTTTAGAAAAGACCCTGGGTTTTCATCGTAACACTAGGCATCTCTCTGCTTCTAGATATCCATTTTCCTTTCTTTTTCCCTTTCAATAAAACATGCAAGGAGTTCATGACGCACTCCTAAAATTTACCCTTTTGGAGTCAAAACATAGCAGTGGCTCACCAGCAGCACAATAAAGGTACGTTTTTGAGGGAAATGAGAGTGGTTTCAGATGGAAACTTTGGGAGGAATTTAGAGCAGGAGAAGGTAACTGAGGTCAGGGGCTGCCTGGGGGCACACATCTGCCCTGCTCACTCCATGGAGAAAGACAACTTTCTGGGTAATTTTGTGCCCCTCACTGCAGGGTTGGCACACGCTTCTGAACGGGACCAACACACCCACTGAACAGCCTTCCTGCATGGCCGTCCCACCAAAGGTCAGCACCCCAGAACCTGTGACAGCTCCCTGTCCAGACTCGTGAGTCACAAGGCATCAGCTCTGAGGTGATACAGTGAGGATTGAAATTTTTGCAGTTAACCTCCCTTTTCTAAATTAGGTAACTTGATCACAAAACCCACAGGAAGTCTCCTGGAACTTCTCTGACAGTCCAGTGGTGAAGCCGCCCCCTTTCCAGTGCAGGAGGTGCAGGTTTGATCCCTGGTTGGGGAACTAAGATCCTACATACCCCATGGCCAAAAAAACAAAAAACAAAAACAGATGCAATATTGTAACAAGTAAAGACTTTAAAAATGGTCTACATAAAAAAAAAAAAAAAAAAAAAACAGAATTTTCTCCCAATTCTGTTTACAACTGTACCCTCAGGATGGACCAAGAAGGATGAGACCACAGGACCAGGTCCACACTTCTGGCNCTTATTCACTAAGCGGGAATGTGTTTGTTAATTTTTTTTAAATCTAAGTATTTTCATTTTTATAACTTTCTGCTTATAAACAATTGTAATACAAAGTTAGATGAAATTAAATATTAAAGAAACACTAACTCAATAGTCTGTAATGACCTATATGGGAAAAGAATCTAAAAAGAGTGGATATGTGTATGTGCGTGCGTGCATACTAAGTCGCTTCAGTCGTGTTCAACTCTTTGCAACCCCATGGACTGTAGCCCTCCAGGCTCCTCTGTCCATGGGATTCTCCAGGCAACAATACTGGAGTGGGTGGCCATGTCTTTCTCCAGGAGATCTTCCCAACCCAGGGATCGAACTCGCGTCTCCTAAGTCTCCTGCACTGTCAGGCAGGTTCTTTACAACAAGCGGCACCTGAGAAGCCACTAATTCACTGTGCTGTGCACCTGAAGCTAACACAACATTATAAATCAAGTATATGGCAATGAAATTTTTTTTTAAAGATAAAAAATTTAACAATGAAAGGGCTCCAAAATCCTATCTACTTTAAAAAAAACCACTAGCAAAGGTTTGATGCCTATTTCTTCAGCTTTATTTCCCCCAACACATAAATATGTCTGTATGTAGAGACATGCACAGAGCTCCCTTGTTGATGGACTTGTGGCATTTCTGCTTTCTCCAACAGTCCTGGTGTGGTCAAACCAGAAGGAGCATTCAAAGCAGTCTTTCAGGTCAAAGGGTACAAATGTTCCCAAATTTAATAGCCACTCCTAAACTGCCTTTCAAAAGGGTTGTTCAATTTATACAGCTGCCCAAACTCTCTGACTCACATATTCTTTTTCAGGCTAAGGTATGAATGTTCTCTTCTTAGTCAGTACTTAGATTATCTTTCAATATTTTGTTTTTACTTTTCATAAACTGCTATTCCTTCAGTAAAGCACCTGTGGTAACACAACTGAAAAAAAAAATAAACAGAAGAATTTCTTCTGTGCCAAAGGCAATCAATATATGCACTGAATTAATCTTCTAGTCTTCTCTTAAAATGCTAGTTAAGAAATGCTTAGTTTAGAAATGTGAGTTAAATACTAAATATATTCCATGACAAATATGAAATAACTTTATTAGTAAGAAGAACAAATCTTCTTGCCGAGAAAGTACATGGTCTTGACCTTGATGTGCTCTTGTCCTGTCTTCATCTCCTTATCAGTCCCTTTGCTAAGTGCTCAGCTCTCAGAGGTTAAGTCTCACTTAGGCACCCAGAGAGCTGCCCATAGCACAGATGATCAAGAAACCAAAACAAAAGTAATGAAAAGTAAGAAAATTATTTCAGATATGTTAATTTCTATTTTATATTCTGGATTCTTTTAGAATATGTTCTGGAGATGTATATGTGTATGTGTGTGTGTGTGTATAAATGTATGGTTATCTTTCCATCAGAGTATCATTTAGCCAAGAAGAAACAAAATTTTAAAATATCTACCACCCTGGGGTCTACCTGAAGGAAAATAAGTTGGTAGCAAAACCATCACAGCTACTGTCAACTTTTGACTTCATCCAACTCTCCATTTTTCACCCATAAGTCATTGATTTCTTCTCCAATTTCCATACGGGGACCAAAGTCATTGGTTCCCTGCCCATGTCTGTCTTCTCTTACTACACACTGTCTACAGTTGGGAGAGCCAATCTGACTATTCAATTCACATAAAAAGCAAATGAAACAATATTAAGAGGAAAGTTAAGGGGGAACAAAAGTTTATGTATAAAGTATGAAAAAAGACTACCACAAGAGGTCAAATGCTATAGACCCTTCAACTCCAGAACTCTACCCAAACTATATATGAATGTAAAAACGCATACCATCAACATCTAGCTTACATACATCCATAGATAGTGCTGATGGGCAAACATCTCCTAGATGAAATTAATTACCTCCCATCCAAGTCCAGCAACAAAGTCTTCATACGCTTGGCTTCCCCTTTCATTGGAAAGGATCGAACACTTGTCTTCTTGACCTTCGGCAATGTAAAACACTGCGATCTTGTGCGTTTCACGGCTGTGAATTTTTAGGTTGGAAGGAGTTAGAATTCTTATGTATAAAGTTTGGTTTTATTGCTGCCACATATACATCTGCTACACAGCTGACGTTTATGAAGAACTTACAAGGGATCAGGCACTGTTCCAAGAAGGCTCAGCACACGATCTCATGTATCCTTGCAGGCGCCCTAAGAAGACAGGTCTTGTCACCACCTCCTCGTAGAGACAGTTGAAAGGAGGCACAGCACGTGACACCACAAACGGAAGGTCAGGAGCTGAGGCAGGGCAGTGTGGCTCCTGAGACCACCTCTTAGATGTGTGACGTGTGAACAGCATGTAAGAGCACACGGTTTGACAAACTCTCTCTAGCTTTCGTAAAGAAGAAAAAATACCGAGCCTTTCAGATAGATGTCAGTGGTGGACAGATCCATGTGACCGGGCATATTTCACTTCCCACACCTTTAGATGAGGAAACTAGGGAGCTCCCTAATTGAGACTGTAACACAGGCCAAGACTACTTGAGAAATGAAAACTACTTCTTCGAAGCAGGACACATTTAGGTACCATCTTTGTGAGGGGCTGTACCCACCCTGGGCTCTGACTGATCTGAGGGTGCCTGGGAGGTTGGACAGCTGTCCAGGGAAACTTCTTCGGAAGTATAAACTGTTTGTCCACATTCTGCGTGATGGATTTGGGGCACTCTGCTGTTGAATCAGGTAAATGCAACACTCTGAAGAAAGGAGTCCTGGGTCAACTTTTGTGCGTCTGATATGGTCTTTGGCATGTAGAATTTGCTCAGCTAACCCTCTGTTGAATTGACCTGAGAAACAATGATATATTGGAATATGTCAATAGCCATTTCTATTAATATAAATTATACACTGGAGTACAGTGTGAAGGTCACTAGATCTACAACAAGTGATGTGTGCACAGTTTAGACAGGTGATGACATCACTCTCACTGGAACAGAGCTTTAACCAAGAACCACAGCTCCATCACCCAAGACGTGGATTCCAGTCTCTGTTTTAGATTTTGGATTACCATTTCCAGAGCAGTTCCACTTTTCTCCTGATTTCTACCATATACTCTGGAAAAATTTATTGGAAAAACTACTAAGCATTTAAGCAACATGGAAATGTTTCTGTTGTCTAATCATTTAATACCTCAAAATTATAACCTGATTAGACTCGACAGTGATAGAATCTGGGCTCCGTATTTTAACACATTCTTCAATATCTCCTTCTGGATGTGTGCTAATTCACTTTAGTCATGTCTGACTTTTTGTGACCCATCAGACTCTGATGGACTGTAGCCCATCAAACCCCTCTGTCCATGGGATTCTCCAGGCAAGAATACCAGAGTGGGTTGCCATGCCCTCCTCCAAGGGATCTTCCTGATCCAGGGATTTGTCTTGATAGCTCACTCCACCTGCTTCCCCCAAAGTTTATATTTAATGACTATACTTAGAGGAAAAATTAGAAAATAGAGAAAGGAAAGAGAAGAATTTTTAAAAACCCACTCATGTTCTTTGCTTGTATGTTGAAAATCACAATGGTTACTATCTCAGGATGCGTTTTTGCCTACAAAATGAGACGCCATCAGCTTGTGTTTTGCCACTGTTTTTTTCACTTAAAATATTTGTGAATACTTTTAAAAAACTGTGTAAAATATGCTTAACATAAAAATCATTTACCCCGTCTCAGAGTGTGAACACTTTTACACCATATGCTTGTGTAACAAAGTTATTAATAATGACTGTGGAATATTCCATTCCATTATGTTACTATTCCATACACCAAATCCTTGCTACTGGACATCTGGGTCACATCCACTTGAAAGGCGTTTTCACATCATCTTTGATAGTCCTTAAAATAAATTCATAGATGTGGAACTATGATCACTGCCTACTTTTAAGGCTTTTGAAATGAACTGTCATGCTGTCAGTGGGAGAGGTGGGTGTCCTGAAGACCCTGATGGAGCCTTGTTCTGTCATGTTTGTGGGGGTGCCGCTCTCCAGAGAATATGGATGTGGAGGGGTGGGGAGAGGATTCTGTGCTGATGGATGCTAGTGGGCCGTGCTCCAGCAGAGACCTTAGAAAGCTTGTCCTCAAACACATGGGGCCCAAAATTGTGACATCATTTCCTCTTGAACTACAGTCAGGGTTGGCCAGCAAGCAGTCTAGACTCAGACAAGTTGATTCTAAGATGTGTAATCATGTAGGGGCTTGGATGGTAAGGGAGGTCATAAGCCACAAACTAAAAGACAGTCTCTTTCAACAAATGGAGAGCAAAGGAGAGTCAATCCATTTCTCTGCAGCTCCATCTACATACTGATAAGTTCTCAGCATTTAATTTTTCTCTATTCTATACACTGGACGTACCAAAAACAATCTCAGGTTTATCTGAAATGCTTTTGTTTGTTCTCCTTAAAGTCCAAGCTTTTTACTTTGCCGTTGCTTACGGGTCATGGGTCCTCATCAGCTCCTTGTGGAGCAGAGAGATGCCGGGTGACTGCGTGACGGATGGAGGTGTGAGCCCAGGTGACCTTTAGCTGTAAACACTCATCAAATTTCACAGCTTCCAAAATGTTAGCACCACAGAGAGCCTGGGAGGATGCAGACGCTGTGTCTGGCCTTATTAGAGCCAGGCTTTTGAAATGATAATTAGCAACATCAACAGCACTTCATGTCCAGGAGCGGCAGGACCAGTGCACAGAGGAGCAGGTAGCCCAGAGCACATGGACAGAAAATCAACCATTTCCTCTTCCTCACTAGGATTCGTGTTTTGTTTTTTTCCTTATTAGGACTAGACCAGAATAGCTTGGTTTCCTTGTGTTGTCACATTAAAAAGCCAAAGAAACATGACTGTTACTTTCACTTTATCTTTTGGTGGGGAGAGGCATTAACGTTGAAAGGGGGAGCTTTCTTTAATGTGTACATATATTCACTGTACCATTTACATCCTTGCCAGCTTCACAGCATACAGATCCGAGTGGTGAGGTGGTCCCTACTCTTCGTGCGTGTATGCTCAGTTGGGTCCAACTCTTCCAGACGCCAAGGCCTATAGCCCACCAGGCTCCTCTGACTATGGGATTCTCCAGGCAACAATACTGGAGTGGGCTGCCATGCCCTCCTCCAGGGGATCTTCCTGACCCAGGGATTGAATCCATGTCTCATGTCTCTTGCGTTGGCAGGTGGGTTCTTTACCACTAGCGCCATCTGGGAAGCCATACTTTTCCTAGGAACGGGTTAAGCAGAAACCCTGACGTGACAGCAAGGAGATAAATTGATGCCAGAAATTAATAGAATCATCCTGATAGGAAGTGGAGGGACAAGACACGTTCTTATTTGCTAACTGACTGATACATGGGATCTCAAAGCTAAAGAAACCCCCAGCTTATTTCTGTTCTTTTAAAGAACCCTGAAAACATTCCTACTGTAAAATAAGTGGATACCTTTTTAGATGTCAAGAACAGTCCCCCAGGGAGTTATTTCCATTGTACCTCATGCAATTAAAAGTACATTAACTTAATGTGGTCCACTGGTGAAGGGAATGGCAAACCACTTCAGTATTCTTGCCTTGAGAACCCCATGAACAGTATGAAAAGGCAAAATGATAGGACTCTGAAAGAGGAACTCCCCAGGTGGGGAGGTGCCTAATATGCTACTGGAGATCAGTGGAGAAACAACTCCAGAAAGAATGAAGGGATGGACCCAAAGCAAAAGACTCATTGGAAAAGACCCTGATGCTGGGAGGGATTGGGGGCAGGAGGAGAAGGGGACAACAGAGGATGAGATGGCTGGATGGCATCACCGACTCGATGGACATGAGTCTGAGTGAACTCCGGGAGTTAGTGATGGACAGGGAGGCCTGGTGTGCTGCGATTCATGGGAATGCAAAGAGTCAGACTCGACTGAGCGACTGAACTGAACTGAACACTCAACAAACTGGCTACAATCACAAGATACCAATGTCATCACTCAATAGGAAGGAGCATGGAATAACTCAACCTACGCTGGAAAAGATGAGCCTGGAACCCAAGTGACTGCTCATTTCCTACTGGACAGCGGGAGGGAGGGGGCAGTGAATCCCCGAGCCCCTTCAGGAAACACCCTCCGCCCAAGAATTCCCTTCTTCTGGAGAAAAAGCAGCACAACGACAACTGGGAAACATGTGGGTGGGGAAGGGCAGTCTGAGGAATAACAAACGCAGGTTTTTCTCTCTAAGGAGATGCCCAGTGATGCTTCTGAAGGGAATACAATAGGAACAGAAAGCTGTTTTTATTTTTAAGTGAGTTTTAAAAAACTCAAGATTAAAGAAGCAATTTATTGAAGACTTCCAAGCACCTGTTATGCACCCAGCATGACACTGGCCCCAGGCTGAGATGTTTTTGGAAGCCCTTGTTTCCCCAGATCAAACACGGGTCAGAGCTCATCTTCAGAATTGCTTCTAAAATTATTCAGAAGAGAGGTCCACTGAGATCTGACCTGCTTTGGAGAACGAGGCTCAGGGCCAGGGAGCCCCTGATTACAGCACCCGGGTCTTAACCTAGCCCATGGGATCCAAACCACACTGCAGCTTGATGNATCAAACACGGGTCAGAGCTCATCTTCAGAATTGCTTCTAAAATTATTCAGAAGAGAGGTCCACTGAGATCTGACCTGCTTTGGAGAACGAGGCTCAGGGTCAGGGAGCCCCTGATTACAGCACCCGGGTCTTAACCTAGCCCATGGGATCCAAACCACACTGCAGCTTGATGTGGACTGGCGCCTGTCCCTCAGCAGAACCAGAGGCTCTGCAGAAACATGACAAGAACCAGAGTCCACTAGCTGAAAGGTTCTTAACCAAGGGCAGAGATCAGAGGACTTCTTCTTCATATAGTAAACATGTAAGTTTACTCCTCAGGATAAAACTACCAAAGGTATAAACTGCCAGGTCCCTGCAGGAGTGTCACTCCTGCCACCTTATTTGCCATCCGTCCCCGCCAGCACACACACAGACAGGAACAACGTACACTTTCACTTACCACTGTCGGGAGTCCAGATTTTTTAGCTCTCTCAACAATTTTGAATTTTTCTTCAACAGATGGAAGTTCTTCCTATATAGAAGAAGGGTTAAGAGAAAAGTCATGTAATCACAGATCAACTTTGCCCTTCCCAATCAATGTACAAACCTACCGATTCATTCACCCATCCATCCATCCACACCTCCACAACCACTCCATTCACCAAAGAGTTGCAGCCGAAGCCTAGAGAAGGAACTTCATTCTGAAGATGTTCAAAGGCGTCACAATTGCACTTGCCTCCCATGACTGTCTGGGGACGCTGCCTGACTGTGGTCACGGAGTGTGTGACTGATGTGTGTGCCTATCCAGCTATTACCACTCTTACCTCTGTTATGAGAGTCTTTTCTCACATCTGCAGCTCAGACCCATCCCATCTGCAGTCTCCTCCACTGCCCCTCACTTCCTGATGGACTGGCTGTCCTTCCTGAGGTCCTGAGTCACACTGTCTTTTATTAGAGTCATAACAAGTCTTCCTCCCTCACCAGAGCTAGGGAGAAACTGTGGCTGATTCGTCTCTGTAACCCACTGGCATCTTTCATGAAGGCAGAAGCAACAATGGGCAGAGTAGTAATTAAAACACACACAAAGAGTAAATGCTTGATACCCCTTAAAATATACAACAGATGTTTGGAATTCCATCTGTGCATAGTAGAGCACAATTAGTTTTGTTTTTAGTTTTAATTTAGTGTCTTCCCTGGTAGCTCAGCTGGTAAACAATATGTCTGCAACGCAGGAGACGCTGGTTCAATTCCTGGGTTGGGAATGTCTGCTGGAGAAAGGATAGGCTACCCACTGCAGTATTCTGGCCTGGAGAATTCCATGGACTGTACAGTACATGGGGTTGCAAAGCGTTGAACATGACTTTTTAGCAGCAGAAAATAAGCTGCTGTGTGTGCTAAGTTGCTTCAGTCATATCTGACTCTTTGTAACCCTACGGCCTGTAACCCACCAGGCTCCTCTGTCCACGGGTTTCTCCAGGCGAGAATACTGGAGTGGGTAGGCATGCCCTTCTCCAGCTATTAACGCTGAAACAGAGAAAAATCTCCATTTTCTGTTCTCTTTTTCCCAAACCCCAAACTGAGAANTTTAGCAGCAGAAAATAAGCTGCTGTGTGTGCTAAGTTGCTTCAGTCATATCTGACTCTTTGTAACCCTATGGCCTGTAACCCACCAGGCTCCTCTGTCCACGGGTTTCTCCAGGCGAGAATACAGGAGTGGGTAGGCATGTCCTTCTCCAGCTATTAACGCAGAAACAGAGAAAAATCTCCATTTTCTGTTCTCTTTTTCCCAAACCCCAAACTGAGAAGAACAGTCGCACATACACAAAACAAGACAATTGAAGTCTAGAGAGGGTTGTTACCTTCTGTCCCAAGAATTCATTCCCAAGTCATCGAGCAGCAGCCTACAGAAGTAGAAGGCTCCCCGGGGCTCCACCGGGGACGGCGGCTCCAGGCTGGCGACCCTCATGGCCACGTCCGAGTCGCACCTCTGGACATACTCATCTTCCTGTGTGCTCTGGCGCAGCAGGACCTTGGTGATCTCCTTCTCTTGGTCCCAGTTCATGCCACAGGGAGGTGGGGAAGGCTCATTCAGACGGAGCTGGGATGGCAAAAGGCATTCAGGACTCGTGTGGCCGAGGTTTTCAAGTAATTTGTCGAGGACATCCTCTCCCTCCTCAGTCTGAGAAGGAGCCCTCTGAGGTCCAGGGGTTGGGGGTCGCCAGCCCGAGATGAGGAACGAGGGGCTTCTGCCCTTGGGGGCTAAGTGGCCTTCCAGGGGTCCGTAGAGCACCTTCCCGTCCCACGAGTACTTCCCTGAGATGTCCCTCACGATCACTCTCACATCCGAGGGGGCGCCCACCGGCGACCCACCGGCAGGACCCGTGGCAGGCGTCTGCAGGTAGGAGATGAGGGTGCTGTCGTTGAACACAAACAGCTGCAGGCTGGGGCTCCTGAACACGTCTGGGGAGAGCTCGGCGGCGTCGGCATGCGCATTGTCGTGGTGCTCGCCCACCAGGCTGTGTAGCACGGCGGGGCCCCCGCAGAGCGGGAAGTGGCCCAGGTGGTTGACCAGATGCGCCATCACCATGCGCGCCGTCAGCGGGATAAGCCCCAGGCTCCTTCTCCTCCTCTCTGCTGACAGTGAGATGGGGACACGGGGACACAGCGGAGAAGGAAAGTGAGAAGGGGCCACCAACGGACCATGACCCGTCCCCAGCAAAGAGGAAGCTATTTTTTTTTTTTTTTTAAGTCTGGGGATTTTTTTTTTTCCCACCTGTTTTTCTTCTTTGGACATTCATTCTATTTGAATTTACAAGCACAATTTAAATAGACGGCTAAAAGAACCAATATATAGGAAGGTCTCATTCTGAAAGGGACATTTAAAAATGTTCAGGTACAGCTATAAACCAGAGACAGATCCTTTGGCATTGACGGCTCTAAGAGCTCGGGGAGGTAGACATCTGCCCTTGGAGAACAGGGCAGCTTGGAGCGCTGGGGACCAGGGCTGGGGAGATGGCCTCGCTCCCTTTGTTGGGTAAAGGAAGACACTGATAAGGGGATGAATCAAGCCCGGGATGGCTTACATATATTTGAAGCAATTTTCTTTAGGATTATTGTGACTATTTATGTTTTGTTGTTAGGGCATTTTAAATATTTAACAGAATCTGATATATTAATAATTCATGGAATTACTTAGAAAGCTTTCACTGAATTCGTAGCTGATTAAATGCCCAGGAGCAACTAATTTATAAAATGTTTAAGACTTCAGATGTATAGAAGGACTTTGACAATAGCAATCAAGAGGGCTGTGTGAAATGCTTGCGAGATGATGGGGAAGCAGGAAAAATCCACAAGTAAGGGCTGTAACGATTACTGAGGCCTCAAAACAGTTACGGAAATCTTAATCCACCACGTTTACAAAATAACTGTGCGTCAATCCAAGAACAGATCAAAATGAAAACTTTTAATTTAGAAAAAATCACTGGATACTTAAATAAACTAAGTTTTCTAATTTGGGCTTAAAGGCTTAATAAATACTTAAGAAATACTTGGTTTTTAAATTCGCGACATGAAAAACCAAATATTAAAAGTTATCACTAAATATAAATATGCTTTCGTGTGCTAAACATCCTCCCCCTTAGACATTAGAAATCTAATTGATTTATTTATAAAACATCAATTTTATGATGTAAAAATCCTAGAAACAATCAAATCCTAGCATCTAGGAAATTGTGCACAATGACTGAAATCGTCCTAACTTCTTTAGAACTTCTTAATATTTTAGGGGGGGGGCAAGAAATCATCTGTATTCAACAATGCAAAATAAAATTTCATTTAAAGCCCCAGGTTTCTTAAAAGCAAAGGAGGTCATCTGCATGTGTCTCTGAGATGAAATGTTTCTTCCGGACCCTCTGACCTGTGGACAATTTCCATACAGCTGAGAAATTTAAAACACCTCGACTCATTCCCTTAGAATCCCAGTGATGAATGCCTCTGCTTTTGTGTACATATTAACTTTTTCAAAAGTTACAGATGCTTTTTATTCATGCTTATCATCCCATATGAATACACACCCCATCAGAAATGTCAATGCCTCTACAGCAGGGCCGTGGCCAGCTGGGGGCTCAGGAGTGCATGATGTAAGACACTGCACTACGATGACACAGAAGCACAGGCTTCGACACTAACAAGAAAGGTCCGACTGGAACCAGGCCCACAGCAGAAAACAACTGGAAAAGCAGCCCTCTCTACTTCTACTTACGTAGGTCGTACTTATAATCTGAGATAAATACGGATCTGCATTTTAATGAACATGCTTGAATTCTGCAAGGGGAAATTAACCTAGAGTCCCATTACTCATCATAAACAATGACTCACCCCAAATATCTTTGGTATCGAAAAGTAAGGAAAGAGAATATTTGTGGAATAAGAACTGTTTCTCCCTGGCAGACTTTCCCTGCATCAACTGCCCAGGACTGCCCTGAAAAATCAAGAGGAAATCTAGACCCCATTAATGAAGAAACAAGCTTGTGACTTCTGCAGGCTATACAAAATCATATTCCATATATTTATTTCATTTTTCTAAATCTAGAGAGGAAATATAAAAGCAGTAATTTTAGATTGTCCTTTAACTTTTTTTTTTTTTTTTTTAATAAAAGCTCCTCCCTTCTCTTCTTTTTAAGCAATTAGGTATTAAAGATGAGGACAGTGAACAGGTCTTGTACCACTGATGGCTCCTCTTCGAGCCGAGCCAACAGCCACTTCGGCTATAAGGTGGCTGGATCTCTCACTTGTAACTGTGTTTGAAAGTAGTCATTACATCAAATGGTCTATTAAAGAATCAATTTAAATGATAGATAAAAATATAACATTGCTTATCAGAAACTATCTAACTGGAAACAGTTTGGTTATAAATGATGAATTACTGATACTGAATGGTTCTTCGTCCATTTCCCTCACTCTGCCCTCACTCTTTTTTCTTGGAGGATATGTTTACCTTCAAGGTTTGTTCTCAGCCCTAGGTTTTTAACTTGCAAGGTCCATAAAATTATCATGGATGATCTAACGCTCTATAGTCACATTCTTTTTAACTTTTGCTTTTTGAGACAACTGAAGATTCACCTTTACTTGTAAGAAATACACAGAGAAATTTCAAACATCCTTCACCCGAATGGTAAACATCTTGAGCGGCAACAGGACAACATCAGCATGGTCACCAAGACCATGCATCACTGTTCAGAGTTTACTAGTTTCACAGGCACTCAATTGCGTGTGTGTGTGTGTGCGATTCTATGCAATGTTATCACACATACAGATAACACTCCCCCACATTCTGACTATATTCCAAAGCATAGAGATGGGCTCCCATCATTTTGGGGAGAAGCGTGGTGGAGGAAGACACGTACAGCCTATGTCCTGACCTCACCCACATCTACGACAGGCCCTCTGCTGGGAGCAGAACCATCCTGCCTCCGTCTGTCTTGGTGATCCCCAGCTGGTCCGTCTCCACCAGCTCACTGCAAAGGCTGCCCTTCCTCCCAAGTCTGACTTACACGCTTCTCCATGGGAAACCCGTACAGGGTTCCCAGGCCACACATGATGAGTCCTTCTGCCTGATTCCTATCTCCCCATGAGATGAAAAACTCCTTGGGGACAGAAAGTGGACTGTGTGTGGGGATTTGTGCCTCCCACAGGTCCTCGGGCATATAAAACTCAACTCAGATGGGAGAAGAAAGAGGAGGACAGAGGAAGAGGAAACGAGGAAGGAAAGACTTGATATCAGAGAGCACTGCAGAAACCCAGATTATAACCACTAGCTTCTTAGAAAATAACACAGCGAGTACTCACAAACGGCCACCGATTTCCCTTCTGCTGCCAACAGCAATGAATAGCCTGAAGAGCCTTACCCTCTTCAACAGTGAGCAGGTTGCCCAGTTCTGCTGATGAATGAAATTGGACCGGCTCAGAATTCTTCACGTTCGCCAGCGGCAGGAAGGGGTCGTAATCCGAGGACGACAGGTCCGCCAGGGTCAAGGTGTAGCGGCTCTGCTGGCTGTACGTGCTTGAGCCACAGATGCAGCAGTGCAGAACCTGCGTGCACAGGAGGGAGCGTGTGCCGGGAATGCCACCCACCGCCTGCCCCCTGATGGGCTGTCAAACGACAGCAGCCCCTGGGAGGCAGGACTCCTGCTTGATAATTCCTGAGAACATCAAATCCTTTCCGTCCTAAAACACCTTCTTGCTATGAACATGCTTATCTCACTCCTGTTGTATCGATGGCAAAAGGAAAGGAAAAGTCAGCAAGCGTGCTTTTTAGCACTCTATGTGGTTGCGCACGCCTGGTGCTGCTCCTGTCCATGGGCACGAGAGAAGTGAAGACGAGGCATGTGATGGGCCACGGGTGCCCCACCACCCACAGTGGCAATCAGAATGAAAGCCATCAGCAGAAACCACTGACCTAGTGCGCACGCAAACGTTCACGGATTTGAATTCGTGTAACTCGTGACACAAGGAATTGGAAGGGCCAATCTGATATGCTTTTTAAAAGGTATAACTGATGAAGTAAATCCAACACAAATTCTAAAAGTATCCTTACTTTCTCAACATGAGTTTCCTGAAAGCTCACTGGTTGTTTACAAACTGCCAACAACCGTCTTGAGGATGTCAATGTGTATAGGTGAGCTAATTACTAAAGTTTCCTTTTCTGATCATAAATGTAAAAAACTGAGTTTTAAGAAGATGAAGGTGATGCTTTTAAAAACTAAGGAAAGATTGCTTTAAGATGACGAGGTCTGAGATCGGGCTGGATGTGTCTCGATTAAGTTCATTCCAATTGTGTTGTCTCCTGGGGACTGGAGGAGGCTGGCGGTAACTGTAACTTTCTTCCATGGCTACAAAGGATCAAGACCAGCAGGGAATGCCCACCCAAATATGCCCTCTTCCTAGTGAAAGAGCAGTACAGGAAAATGAGGGTAGCTCCCTCGTTAATATAAAAAAGGAGCTTCTGTCATCGAAAGAGCTAATTTTTGTTAGTCAGATGCCATAAATGTATGAAATACAAATGATTAATAAAACCACAACATGATACCACTGCCTACCTAGCAGAGACAGTGTCAGCCAGGGTGTGGAGCAGCTGCAGTTCTCCGCACAGTCACCCTGGAAAATTACTGTGTGTTCACTCCTAATGCACAACACACGAGTTCCAGCAACTCCATCACTAGGTGTACATCCAATAGAAAGGCACACATCTGTGAACCAGAAGGACACACTGGGCGATTCTGTACAGTATAAAGTCCAACAGACAAAAACAAGTGTCTGTTTTGACAAGACAGTGGTCAACCCCGGGTCTGTGTGGGGGCTACAAGCATGGGGGGGGGGTGTCTTGGAATGTCAGGATACTCCAATTCTAGAGTTGGGAGCCCATTTCACAGGTGTGCCCACTTGGTGAAACTCCAAAATTCACTTAGAATTGATGGATGCAGTTTTTTGGATACATAGGATATTTTCGTGGAAAAAGTTTCCTTTTAAAAAAATAAAGGATGATCCAGTAAATTTATGTATCACATTAACTATAAAGTGATTTTTATGTTGGTGAAGCAATTTTGAGAGAGATGTTTTAAGAAAAGGAATGCTAAACATGAATTTAAATGACTGAAGCTACTTTAGTGGCTTAAGCCAAGCCTCGTCTAGATTTATGTCATAGCGATGACAGAAATATCTGCTTCATTTGAACATAGTTACTAAAATCTTTGACCATTCAAGAAACCATTTAAAAGTACAAAATATTTTTTTAGCAGAATTTCAACCATGGTTAAGTAGCTTTTTCGGTTTTAACTGAATGCATTTCAAAATAAGGCAACAAAGCAATCTGTTAATGACTTAAGAAATTGTCATTTTTTGATGTGGGCCATTTTTTTTTTTTAGTCTTTATTGAATTTGCTATATTGCTATAAAATTTGTTATATTTTTTATATTTGTTTTATGGGTTTGTTAGTTTCTTTGGCCCCTAAGGCAAGAGGCATCTTAGCTCCCCAGAAGAGGGATTGAACCTGCACTCCCTGCATTAAGAGGCAAAGTCTTAACCACTGGACTGCCAGGGATATGTCTAGAAATTTTTTTTAAATTATTTTTAAGTTTAATTACTATAAAAATAAGCAAAGGAATTGCCCCTACCTCACAGTAATTATTCAATGCTTTGTGTGCGTGCGTGCTAAGTCATTTCACTCATGTCCAACTCTTTGTGACCCCATGGACTGTGGCCTGCTAGGCTCCTCTGTCCATTGGATTCTCCAGACAAAGAATACTGGAGTGGGTTGCCGTACCCTTCTCCAGGGGATCTTCTTGACCCAGGGATTGAACCTGTGTATCTTTTAGGTCCCCTGCACTGGCAGGCGAGTTGTTTACCATTAGCGCCAACTGGTGAGCCCTATTCAATGGACACACAAGTAATGGATGGATATAACAGACAGATGGATAGATAAGGCTTCCATAGGGAGAGCTGTACAGCCTGTTTGGAAGGATAGTACTAAGGGTCCAGAGTAAACACCACACCTAGTTAGTGGTAGGGGGTGAAATTCCAATGTCTTAGGCATTATAAAAATGATACTGATTAATTTGATGTAATACACTATATTGCCTTAATTTATTTCTGAAGCTCTTTGAAAGCAAAGAGAAGACTGGGATTCTTGTACTTTTTCTTCCTCTGATAAAGAGATTTTGGCTGACTAAGGCTGTAGATATTCCTACAATAAAGATTCTTTTCAAAACGAAGCAGGTATGGACCATGTTCCATAAACACTGGGGGAGTCTGAGAAAACTGCAGTTGTTTAACACTGACAGTCAGGTAAAATGCCTGCATTGTGCCTGGGATAATCACTGCCTGTCTGCTAAGATGTTTCAGTCGTGCCTGACTCTTTGTGACCCTATGGACTATAGCTCGCCAGGCTCCTCTGTCCATGTGATTCTCCAGGCAAGAATACTGGAGTGAGTAGCCATGCCCTCCTCCAGGGGATCTTCCTGACCCAGGGATAGAATCCAGGTCTCTTGCACTGCAGGCGTATTCTTTACTGTCTGAGCCACCAGGGAAGCCCAGGTAATCATGGCTTTTCTGTAATTATAATTATTCTGTGAACACTCCTGAAGTCATTCACTTCTTTTAAAATGTTGAACCCTCATTAATCCTTGTCCAAAGGGCACAAATAAGTACAGAGATGCCTAAGAAGGGCCAACTCATTAGAAAAAACCATGATGCTGGGAAAGACTGAAGACAGGAGGAGAAGGGGACAATAGAGGAAGACCTGGTAGGATGGTATCACCAACTCGATGGTCATGAGTTTGAGCAAACTCTGGGAGTTGGTGAAGGACAGGGAAGCCTTGGCGTGCTGCAGTCAGCGGGGTCGCAAAGAGTCAGACACAACTGAGCAACTGAACAACAGCAACCTGTTTGGAGGACTGTCTGAGGCTCCAGTCCAGACCTGTACCCCAAGGCCCAGGGTGGTGGGGGGACTCACCCTGTAGATGTAATCCAGCAAGGGGGCCCGGACTGGGGGCTGCTCATCCAGGGCTGCCGTGGACACAGGGTGGAGGAGGGTGCCCGCTGGCAGCGCCATGCACCAGTCCAGGAGGCAGAGCAACAGGGACACGAGGAACTGGAGGAGGAAGCAGACCAGAGCCTCAGCCTGCAGCCTCGCAGCCCCCACCGTGTGTCATTATAGGAAACAGAATCTTCCAGCACCACGGCCATTTCTCAGGGACACAGGGGTAAAGGAGGCTTTCACAGAGAGAGGCCAGAGCCAGACCGAACAGGAGAGGTTATAAGGCCCTGCATGTGACAACATCTGCCACCTGAGTCATGTCTTTAAAAAAACAAATCCTGGGGAGAACCTAGCAAATGGGCCACTTACCTTCTTGTCTGTCTCCACCGAGGAGTACTCTGCACTTGGTAACAGAAAAGCGATTGTGGCCACGAGGATCTGCAGGGAAGACAAATTCCCAATCAGACAGACCACAGTATGGTCCTGGGAGCCGCCAGGTAAGAGGTCCAGGATGGCCTTGCCACCACACCCAGCCAGGGGGCCAGCTCCTGGAGGAAGGCGACACCGGCCAAGAGTCACCTCGGTGATCTGCATGGCCTGAAGACCAGAGAGGGTGATGGCCACAACTGTTTCCCCCTCTGCTGGCAGGGAGATCAGGGCCCAGAGGAAGGAGTGGTTCTGTCTGTGGCCACACCATTTCCAGCATCAGCCTCCACCCTTCTGGTGATGAAAGCAATAAATACTTCCAAAGGTAATTACCAATATGTACCCATTTACTTTTCTCATAACACACCCCAGGTCTCCACTGACCTGGGGTGCCGGAGTAAGTGAGTGAAAGTCACTCAGGTGTGTCCAACTCTTTGTGATCCCATAGACTACAGTCTATGGGATTCTCCAGGCCAGAATACTGGAGTGGGTAGCCTTTCCCTTCTCCAGGGGGTCTTTCCAACCCAGGGATCAAATGCGGGTCTTTCGCCTTGCAGGCAGATCCTTTATCAGCTGAGCCAAGGTAGTCGCATCTATTTCATTCTCAAAGGCATCCCCATTTAGGTGATAAATTACACGGTTGTTCTAAAGCCCAACTTTACATATGGCAGCATCTCACATTCCTAAAATCCAAAGCTCTGTTTCACTCTGGGTCCCCTGAGGTCGAAGATTACCTGTGATTTCTGATGTATCTGAGAGAACAAAGTGACCTCATGGGTGACATTTGTTCAGGGTTAAGAAAAAGTAAATCACCTTACTTCCTCTCTCCACTGGGTGTGTATGGAACAAGGGCTTGTTTAAATAAGGGATGAGCCTTAGCACCTAGCTCCTTCAGGGTGAGGGTACCTACTTCCTGCAAGACAGCACCTTCTCATGCTACTGACCTCCAGGGTGTCATCATTGAAGGCATTCTTCCTGTTCCTTCTGCCCCTCTCCTCCACCAATGACCCACTCCCCCCACCCCACCCCAAGGGTACGACAGTGGTAAGCTCATTACAGCTGGGCAATCATGCTGGTGGCAGAACGCACAGCCCAGGCCTTCGCTCTGGGAAAGCCCCCCTCCCCCAGCCCCCGCACACAGGGCATCACGACCAGCTGCCTACTCCTTGTTGGCACCATCCAAATTACTCTGGATGAATGAAGCCCAGTCGACAAAAGGTCTCTTTGTTGTGTTCGTGTCTGCCTTTCAAACTCCCCAAGTGTGAGCCTGCCCTGGAACACTGGTGGCTTCTTACTCGGTGCCTGAAATCGCAGCTGAGAAGGGCCAGCGTAATTTACTCTGAAAATGGGTGACTCACATGGCAGTTTAACAGTCGGTGCTCCAACAATTATTGGAGAATCTAGAATTCATTAAATATCAGATGTAATAAAAAGAGGAAACGCTGCTGTTGGGGCATTATGGTGGAAAAAAAGACTTACTTCTGCAATTTTCCGAGGCAGGGAGGTTTCAAACATCTGAAGCTTTTCCCAGTAGGAGACTAGCAGCTGAAGCACGTCACAGGCTACCTGGGCCACAGTTTTGTTAGGAAACTAGAAAAGGAAACAAAACCCCACACTAAATAACCTCACTTCACATGTGCGGCATTCCTAAAGGAGGACACGACAAGGATTTCTTTTCAGTTCCCTCTGGGGGCACATGTCCTCGTTCTGCATTAAATATCTGAAAAGTGTATCTTATCACCGGTTTGTACATGGTCACCACCCTGTTAACTGCCTTCTATCTACACAGAGTTGTGTTAATCTACATAACACTCTGCAGAAATGTTTAATCATTTGGAAATTAAAACCATAAATTCAACTGTCTTATCCAGATCACACAAATGATAGTTTTGACGACTGGAGGAAATTGAAATGTAGTATGTTATTGAGTAGCCCCGGTGTGCTGAACCTCTTACAAGAATTTTTCTCATTTTCACCTTGATAACTCTTCATTAACAACTCCATAACGAGGATGTTATCTTCATTTTGCACTTGGAGAAACAAGGATTGATCAAAAGACTTTCCATCCTATGAAATTAAGCTTAACCTGCACAGATAGCATTCTAAGAAATGTGAAAAATGTGGAACCAGGAGAACGAAATTCCAAGTTATGGCAAATTCAATTATTGAGTCTGTCTTCTGTGTCTGGTAGGTGCCCACAGTTCTCTAGATATCTCAGTCTCTCAGGAGATGGCAGGGTGAAGGGGCAATTCCCACAGGGCCCAGGGACTCGGGGTGTGTGGGAGGTATGAGGACTCCTACTGCTCCTTCCCTGGTCAGACCCTGGGCTGCACTGTAGCCACACCCCATGAGCCAGGGCAAAAAGGTTTGTCACTAAATCTGTGTCCTGTCCAGGGAGACCTTTGGATTTGCCTCTCAGCTACTTCCACGCCAGGAGTGCCCGGCTGCACAAAGCAGACATCAGCTGACCAGAGGGTCAGAGAAATAACCAGAGAAGTCAAGCAACTCAGTGACGAAGCCCAAGATGAGAAGGGAAAGGTGATTAGCTCAGCTTCTGCACAACAGGTACTGACTGCCCTCTCCTGACAGGCACAAGCCCCCAAGGGGCTCCATGGCCTCCTCTGGCCACCCAGGCCTCCCGCCAGCTGACCCTCACGGCCTCTGTCTGCTCCTCAGACACTCTGGCTTATTTCTGCCCCAGGGCCTTTGCACGCTGGGCCCCCAGGTCTGCATTCGGCAGGTGCTGCCATGGCTTGCAGGTCACAGCCAGAGATGTCATCTCCCCAGGAGGCCACCAAGCCTACCCCCTCCAGCTCTTCTGCTTCCTCTTCCTCCCCCACTGAAACTTCTATACAGCCTTAGGGGCTAAGAGCCACTTCTTTCTGTGTGTTTGCTAGTTCTGTGTGTTTATCTTCCTGCATCTTGTTCTCTATCATATTCCTAATGCTCCACACAGCCCCATGGGGGTCTGAGGGTGCAATGGAACGTGGGGAGAGTGGGCCCCAGGGCGGCCTTGTTGCCTCCCACTGGGTAAGTCACACGGTAGAAACACAAGGCAGGCGTGGCTCTGTCATCTCAGCCAGAGACAGACAAGGTGACGACAGTGAAACAAGGGACATAGCAGACAAGACGAGCTAAGAACGCAGCAAGGCGTGAGAGAAGCAGGGTGGACAGCAGAGAGAAGCCGCTGAGGGGTGCTCTGCTGAGCTGAGTAGGGACAAGCAGGACAGTTTCATTCCAGGCGGCGGGCCCAGGATGCCAGGCACTAAGGCTACGGGGGCCTTCGAGGGGGATAGTGTCGCTAGCAGGCGGAGGGCGGCGGGACATGGGGATGAAATACATCCCTGACCCTCTCATCAGCACGTGCATGGCCAGAAGGCAGCCACCTGGGGGGGAGCAGCCGTTGGCAGCCCTGCCCGGCACCCTCACAGAATGTTCCACGTGGCTTTCAGAGAAAGAATTTTTGCATCAAACCCCTCTATAACATAGGGGGAAGTAGGGATGGTGCTAACTCAACCTACAACAGGTTGACTATCTGAGACACTCGAAGTCAAATACACATGATGAACTGGAAGTACCTTCAAAGTGACACCAATGACGTTGATGGCCTCTTGCAGCTGCGGGTGGCTTGTGCCCTGTGCCAGCTCCTCACAGATCCAGATCCCGAGGGAGCAGATGGCAATGCACCTTTTGGAAAAGACGAAAAAGGAAGAAAACCCCTGTGAAGATATGCATTTTCTTGGTATTGTCAATGACAAGATCTTTTAAACCTTGTTTACAAAGTCACAAAAGTTGTAGCTACATTAACAAAAGGTCTTCTTGAGGAAAAAAGATAAGGTACCCTCAACAGACTGCTTTTCTAGTTAGCAGTTACTTAATGAAATACACAGTGTATTTTCTGTGAATTGTCACAGCACATGTACCACTTATTTTTGCTGAAACTAATTTTTGTATCACATTTTATTGTTTCAGGACATTTTTGAGGAAGAATCAAAAACATGAATCTTTGGAAACTGTTGGAAATTGAGTTTATAATTGTTTTCCATACAGTAAAATACACAACACCTACCACAAACAGGAGACAAATCCTATATTTCATTGTAAAGAATACCTGAGCACAACTTTCAAAGTTAAGTTTCAATGTTACTTCTTTTAAACAATGTGTTAAGACACTATATTCTTTAAGTTGCATAGTCCTTTAAAAAATTACCTTTCTCAATTATAAACAAGATTGGGCAATAATTCTCTTAGGAACTGATACGGGCCACTCTCCTGGGTGCCCAGGAGGCCGACAACCCTTTCAGGCCTTCCCTAGTGGCTCAGAGGTTAAAGCATCTGCCTGCAATGCGGGAGACCTGGGTTTGATCCCTGGGTCAGGAAGATCCCCTGGAGAAGGAAATGGTAACCCACTCCAGTAGTCTTGCTGGAGAATCCCATGGGCAGAGTCGGACACGAATGACTTCACTTTCTCTTTTACTATCTTTTACAACGATCAAAAAGTCATATTTCTCTTAATGTTTCCTGAAGGCACATATATGAAATTTAAATGCTTGCGGCAACCCTCCCCCCACCAACCTGCTCACTTTCTGAACAAAAAGGGGCTCCAAACCTCTACTTGGAACCAGAAGCTTGCTGTAATGTGTGTATGCTGCTCTCTGTAGTAAAAGGCCACACCCAGTGCCAATCAAATCGGACACAGGGCCTGGCCCTGCATACCGAGTGCTCTTGGTGCTCAAAGTAATAATTCAGCAATTAAAATCCATCTATTCTGAGGTTTTAAAACCACTGCACTTCACTAGCTTCTCACCTCTTCTGATCAGAAGGGACTAAGTGCTTCAGAACAAATGAATGAAAATGCCCCTTGACACACATGTCACTTTCTACCACTGGGTAAAAGCTGTGCTTTCCCACTGGTTACGAGGTGTGTGCTGGGCCTTTCTTGTTTCTCAGATGCCAGCATCAGACAGGAGCTCCGTGCTTTCCTGACCATCTAGAACTGTCTATATCTCTTTCTCCTCTTGCCTAATTCCTACACCTATTCTCAGACTAGAAAGTGTACTTTGCATCTCACTTTGCAGCCTTCCCCAGGTATTCTACATTCTACCCCAAGCCTCTTTAGCTTCCCTCGGCCTAACTGAGACTCTGATTGTTCAACTCCCTACAATCTGTACAACTTGGAATTATGCCCCACATCATATTTCTACCATTTTAAAAGCTGTTCCTCCTTTGCATGCATGCGTGTACATATATATATATGTGTGTGTGTGTGTATTCTTTTTTTTATGACCCATTAACCTACTTGTTAAATGTAATTTGCTAAAAGCAGAGATCTCTCATTTCTAGGAATATCTGCATTTCTCTGTAACTATTAGCCTTGCACCATGGAGAACACAGTGACCCGTAAAATGGTTTTATAACCTAAGCGACACTCACCTGCCTTGAGTTCTAAGCCACACTCATTTTAAACAGCTCTTTCTGATATTTTCTTGCTTTGAGATCCATCATTTAACATCCTCATTTAGCATCTTCCTATTCTTTTACGCTTGTAGTGACTCCACATGTTCTCTGTAGCCTGAGGATGTCCTTTGTGATTGTGAAGGTTTGTCTACCAAGGCATTTTCTAAGCTAACGGCAGTAACATCTTACTTACAATCTGTATTCCAATACACTCTCTTAATACTGTTGCTGTCATGCCATCTCATCCCACTCCAATTTATATAATGAAACTCCTTACTATTTTTCTTAACGTTTCTGAATTACTATCACCCACAATTACAACTATATTCTCCCTTAATTCTCCTCCGTTTATTTGAAATCTTGCTCATATTTTTAGTCTGCTTCCTTCTCTACACTTATATGGCTCTAATTTCACTGCCTAACTCCTTTTACACACAACAAAGAAAGACTGGAGACAGCAAGCGTGAATATCAACATTTTAGGAATCAGTGAACTAAAATGGACTGGAATGGGTGAATTTAACTCAGATGACCATTATATCTACTACTGTGGGCAAGAATCCCTTAGAAGAAATGGAGTGGCCATAACAGTCAACAAAACGGTCCGAAATGCAGTACTTGGATGCAATGTCAAAAACGACAGAATGATCTCTGTTTGTTTCCAAGGTAAACCATTCAACATCAGAGTAATCCAAATCTATGCCCCGACCGGTAATGCTGAAGAAGCTGAAGTTGAAAAGTTCTATGAAGACCTATAAGATCTTCTAGAACTAACACCCAAAAAAGATGTCATTTTCATTATAGGGGACTACAATGCAAAAGTAGTAAGTCAGTCGATACCTGGAGTAACAGGCAAATTTGATCTTGGAGTACAAAATGAAGCAGGGCAAAGGCTAACAGGGTTTTACCAAGAGAACGCTCTGGTCACAGCAAACACCCTCTTCCAACAACACAAGAGAAGACTCTACACATGGACATCACCAGATGGCCAATATCAAAATCAGATTGATTTTATGCTTTGTAGCCAAAGATGGAGAAGCTCTATACAGTCAGCAAAAACAAGACTGGGAGCTGACTGTGGCTCAGATCATGAACTCCTTATTGCCAAATGTAGACTTAAATTGAAGAAAGCAGAGAAAACAAGACCATTCAGATTTGACCTAAATCAAATCCTTTATGACTATACAGTGGAAGTGGGAAACAGATTCAAGGGATTAGATCTGATAGCATGCCTGAAGAACTATGGACGAAGGTTCATGACGCTGTGCAGGAGACAGTGATCAAGACCACCCCCAAGAAAAACAAATGCAAAAAGGCAAAATGGCTGTCTGAGAAGGCCTTACAAATAGCTGAGAAAAGAAGAGAAGCAAAAGGCAAAGGAGAAAAGGAAAGATATACCCTTTTGAATGCAGAATTCCAGAGAATAGCAAGGAGAGATAAGAAAGCCCTCTTCAGTGATCAATAGAAAGAAACAGAGGAAAACAATAGAATGGGAAAGACTAGAGATCTCTTCAAGAAACTTAGAGATACCAAGGGAAAATTTCATGCAAAGATGGGCACAATAAAGGACAGAAATAATATGGACCTAACAGAAGCAGAAGATATTAAGAAGAGGAGGCAAGAATACACAGAAGAACTAAACAAAAAAGATCTTCAT
>SJYA01002033.1:1102105-1130472 GCA_006410615.1 Neotragus moschatus
TGTGTACAGAGTACAGATGTGAAAGCCTTTAAATTAAAACAGATAAGAGTGTTCACTCAAAGGCATTAATACCTTGCCCTAATAATAACAGTATTAGGAGGTAAACATTGAGGTTACAAATAAACTCTTTTTGTAGCCCTTAATGCTCATTTAGTCCACTAGCTTCTCATTTTTTAGTATAAGAATTCTGCCCAAGTTTTAAGCCATATGAATAAAAAGATATGTGTCAATTTTTTGGTTAAAGATTTTAAAGTTCTAAGTTTATATTTTAAGAACTTATTTTCTATTAGACTTACAATAACTAAGACTTAATAACAGAAAAAAGCTACATTGAATATGTATACTTAAGATTCTCCCTTGACCACAGACGTCCATGTCTGTGCCACCATTTACTGAAAAATGCTAATGAGATTCTAGGAGGCGAGTCCTGCTTCTCACCGTGCAAATGTGCTGAGATATTAGTGAGGATATGATTTCTCACACTCTGGCCTTTTGATGAAACGCCTTTCCACCACCAGCGTGTCATCTTATCCTACAATTTCACACATCAGCTGCCAGGGCATCTACCCGAGAGCCCGGTTTCACGTTGCACTAATGAGTCAACACCTGTTAGGAGTGGAGAAATCTGAACCTTGTTATCCACCGGGAAGCCTCCTGGGAGCCGGGTGTTGAGCATTGTCTCACTCACCGCCAGCGTGTCTACACTGAGGACCCTGCCAGCAGCCATGATGAAGTCCCCCACCAGCATGGAGAAGCCAGGCAAACCCAGGGAGAAGAAGCGGGGCGGGCAGTGCCTTATGATGGTATTTAGGATATCCTAGAAGGGGAGAGAAGAAAACACCACTGTAACTTTCAAGACCACAATTCCAAAGTCATCAGTTCATCTGTACATATGACTGGGCTCAGTTTCAGTTGTGTCTGACCCTTTACAACACTATGGACTGTAGCCCGCCAGCCTACTCTGTCCATGGCATTTTTCCAGTAAGAATACTGGAGTGGGTTACCTTGCCCTCCACCAGGGGATCTCCCAGACCCAGGGATTGAATCCATGTCTCCTGTGACTTCTGCATTGCAGGTGGAGTCTTTATGGCTGAGCCACAAGGGAAGCCTGGTACATAAGGCTACTGTGTGATTATCTAAGAGAATACAGACTCATGGGACTTTTTCAATGAGAAAGGTTGTAGGAGATGAGTTAGTCCAGAGCTACTATATTCATTTTACAGGTAAGAGAATGGAGATGCTAAACCATTCATAGGGTGACTTGTCTAAGATCTAAATCGTGGCATTGGGACTAGACGCTTCTGCCTTTTTCATGCAGAGGCAAGCTCCCTGGATGAGCTACAGGAGTCTGTGTGTGTGTTGTGTGTTAGTTGCTCAGTCGTGTCTGACTCTATGCGACCTCATGGAGTCTTTTCTGTCCATGGGATTCATCAGGCAAGAATACTAGAGTGGATTGCCATGCCCTCCTCCAGGGGATTTTCCTGAGCCAGGGATTGAACCCAGGTCTCCTGCATTGTAGGCGGACTCTTTACCATCCAAGGAGTGTGGAAGTAGATAAATACATGAAACCTGCAAGCAGCTGTCAATTCTCAACTTCTTCAATTCACGAAAGTCAAAGCACACTATTCTATGACAAACTCCTCAAGTCGGAAGAGATGGAAACTTCACTCCTTGGGTGACTGCAAGAGTGAAACAGTGGGATTGGAGAGGGTATGAGGTCCTGCTGGGATAGATCACATGGTGGGCAGTGCTCTGGGTAGAAGTGGATGGTGAGACAGCTGTGCCTGGTACAGCGAGTGGATGATCTCCCCCGGACACCAGGCTTCTCACTGGTGGGTGGCCAGCTGGCCCCTGCCTGCCAGCTCTGTTCTGACACCCCATTCCAGCCCATGGCAGACCGCCGCTCCCCTCCTGGATGGCATTCCTGCCATCCACGGCTGGACCACATCTCTGAAGCCATCTGTGTGACTGTTTGTGTGCAAAGAGGATTAGTAAGAAAACCACAAACTGTTTTCATGCTGTTCTAGGCCAAGTGCATTCATCAAATGTACTGAAGTGCTACAGGTATGTGACTTGCAGTTACATAACCTAGAATTAGTCCCCAGAAGTAGGAGTAAGAAGGAAAACACACCAAAAAACATCCCCCAAACCTTCCTAAAATTTCAGGGTGGCTATTTCAAAATCCTTAAGATAATCCCGATTTAACTCAATTAATTTAGAGTAAAGGAGTAGCAATGTGCTACATCCTAACAGGTTAAGTCCTTTATATTAAAAATAACCTCAGTGAAAAACTTCTAATGGTAAAAGAAAATTTTGCCATGTTCACAAAACATTTTTCTATGGTTTCTTCCTTACACAGTCAGCTCACTCAGTGTCTACAAATCATTATGTTTATGTCCTTTAAAAATGACTGTTTAGTGCCTACTCTATTAAAACTCTTATATGGCAAATTACTTCACAACTACTAATGCAAGGTTTTAGCATTTCAGCAGACATTTTCCGATACTGAAAAATAGAGAGATCAAACAGATAAATAAGCAGATAAAAGGGAGGAAGGAAGGAGGAAAGGAAAGAAAAACCCGAACCACGCTTCTCCAGGGTTAATGTTTAAGCCTGCTGTAATCACGTCCTTTGATACATTTCAGTGTCCACATCAGCCAAGGCAAACATTCTAGGAGCTGAGCAGATGGACACTGCAGTTTAGAAAGTGTGTGGTCAACTCGCGCTCCAGGAGCAGAACAAAAGATCCACCTTCTTCATAATGAAGCCTCTGATTAATGCCCTGGGCGCCTCACCACACACCTGTAATTACTCACAGAGGTACACTCTGCGCTGGGCCTCGTGGAGGGGTATCAGGCATCAAGGTCTCGGGCAGCAGATGGAAGTGCTCTTCTGTTGACATCTGCTGCCACGAAAGGATTCGTGCAAACGTGGCTTGCCAGGTAGCAGAATGCCATGCATGGGAAGATTAATAATGCAAACAACCATGATGTTAACTTGGTTAGGTTTGCCTTCATTCCATCTGTTGAGAGGAGGAACTGAGCCTTGATCCCTGTGGATTTTTAACATCTTTAGCACATACTTAAATCACAGATTTTTTTTTTTTTAACCACTGGAATTGAGAGGTTTAATTTAAAAAAAAAGGTTTTCTGGGATGAGTTTATGGGAATTAGGAACAAAATCCTTTAACAAGCTAAAGCCAGAATTTATACATGAAATCCATTTTCGCTTCACAAGTTTCAGATATGTCGGGGCAACGAGCTGCAAGCAGGGCATTCCAAAAAGTAAGTTGCCACCAGTGCTGAAGACAGCAGAAGTGCGGGCAGCAAGATCAAGTCCCAGGCTCTCCACCCCCTGGACTGCAGCCAGGCTCTTCAACGGAACCTGTTTCTATGGGCGAGAAGATTGGAAAGAGAGGGCAAGATGACAGATGGCTGGCCTGGCCTGCCCGCCACCTACCGAAGGCGGCCCCCAGGAGAAGCGGAGCTGCCAGATACAGCAGCGCTGGGCCGGGGTTAACGTGGGGGTTAAAGGGGGGGGGACTGTGTGGCCAGTTGGCCAACTTAGGGCCATATGCTGGCTTATTCCACTTACCCACACTGAAATGCAACAGCCTGAAGACTACAGCTTAGTGACGACATTTTGAAATCAGGAACAACTGGGGTGCTAGAAGGACAGCAGCAAAACCTTCCCAGAGAGTGGAGTCCACCCAGTGCTTGGCCATTTCTGGGAGGAGCTCTCTCTCGCCTTCCTCTCCACACATCCCGAGCACAGTGATGGCTGCAGTCTTTGCAAAGATGGAAATCCTGAAACTTTCCACTCAGTCAGCAGGCCTTTGCATAGACCAGACAGGACAGTGCTTCTCAAACACCAATTATACACATAAACCCTCTTTTTTTTTTTTTTTTTTTGTCATATTCAAGTCCAAAGCGAACACTATGTCATTTTTTAAAAAGTAACTCACTTTCTTTTTTCCACGTAAATAAGAATGTTCTGGAAAACCAGTATTCTGTGTCATGCATGTGTGTGTGTGCACGCTCAGTCACTCAGTTGCGTCTGACTCTTCAAGACCCCATGGAGCTCACCAGCCTCCTCTGTCCATGGGATTTCCCGGCCAAAATAGTCGAGCGGGTTGCCATTTCCTACTCCAAAGTATGTTCCTGACCCAGGAATCAAACCCGCGTCTCTTGTGACTCCTGCACTGGCAGGCAGATTCTTTACCACTGCGTCACCCATGGGAAGCCCCAGCCTATGTCATAAATAGGAAATAACCCTTAAATCAGTACAATTATAGTGAACCAAGGATACTGAAGTTTTGCTAATGGTTCCAGTCGGATGCAGGCTCTCCCTGTTAAAAATGTAGTTTGCATCCTGGGCAGAGAGAGAATTCTGTCCCTGATCCAGCTGCCTGCCTGGGAGTCACAGAGCTGGCAAAGCCAGGGCAACAGCTCCTAGAATGCAACTCAGGGCTATTCCGTGCCTCCTCCTTTGTGGGAAATGGCCCTGTTCTGCAGTCAGACTCTGGCAGCGTAAAAAGAGTCCCAGGTCTCGGGGTCAAGGCCCTCTGCACGTGGTCATGGGCAGACCACATTGTGCTGAAAACTTCTGGTTTCTCTTCCAAGCAAGAGCTGATTTCCCCTGGACTTGAATGTATCAGGAAAGATGTGAACACATACCTTTGTAAACTGGAAAGGGTCACACAGAAATAAGTGGAGTAAAAATATAAGGGAAGGACTATGAGGGATTTTTGACTTTCTGTAATTTACTTTGTAGAATTCAGTGAATTACTATTTTGCTGATGCTCAGAAAGAGCTTTTTAAAACATTTCAAAGGTGGCCTCCAAAGCCTCTTAGATTACATTTTCCCAGAAGTTAAAAAAAAAAAAAACAAATTAATGCTCTTAAATAATATCCTGAGCAAAGTGTTACAGCAACCAGCCAAAGTGTATATAATTCATAGGGCAAATGATGAAATAAAACCAGGAAAAGCTCTTTTTCAGATTTGCTAGAGCCTGCTCTTCTAAGGAGTTCTAGAGTTTACCCCAATCAAGTGAGTCTGATAGCAAAAATTAGTTTCTTTTCCACATTTTAAAAGGACTGAAAATAATAAGCAAAACAACAAGCTGAATGAAAAATGGACTCTAAAATAGGAATGAAGTTTATTCTTGAAAACTGACCAGCATGAAACTCTTCCACATGCTTTTGTTCAAGGGAAATAAAATTCAATCTGCAAAAAGCTGTAGGAGGAAGAACGGACCCCCAAACTAGTATTTTCCTCTCGTTTCTGGTTAAAAGTCCACACACATGCTGCACTGAGTATGAAAACTAGATTATAAGACGATAATTATGGATGTACGGCTTATCCACAGATTCGGGTTTATGGGAAAGGAACTGGTAGGAGCATCTGTCTCTTATCGCTGATCTTACAAAAAATCAGGTAATTCAAACAGAGGCGTGTTGCTTCCTCCCCTCCAAAGCACAGTTCTATAAACACGAACCGCATTCAGCCTAGTAAATGAATCGCTTTAATTGAATGCTATGTACACAGCAACTGGAAAAACCATAAGTGATAAGAAAAACATATGGTGATAGCAACAGAAATTGGTTTATTCATTTTGCATAGTGCTGTTTCTTTAGTTCTCTTATAATTGACCTTTAGAACGATAAATGTGTAAAATAATTTTGTTTATTATGGCTCCAAACCTTCCAACAATTACACAAAATGAAAATTTAAAAGGAAGGATTCATTCTGGAAGCATTTCCATTGTTTACATAATTGCACAGCTATAATTTAGTGCTCGTGTTGTTATGGAAAATAAAAAAGGCTATTATAGGCCATTTCAATTCAAAATATTGCACAGTGGTGTCAAAAAATGGGGGGAAAACGTTCACTATAAAGCAGTTTAAAATGGATTAACCCTGTAAACAGAAACATTTCAATATAACATTCGATGAAATACAAGTGTTCAAGAAGCAGCCATCCTTCATATGGAATTAGAAATGTTGCAACTGTACTTTCACACCAATTACATATATATTATTCACTTAATATTTGCTCACAGCCCAGCAGATGATGGTGGTAACACAATAGCTGGCCATCTGTCTCCCTGCTTCCTCAGCGGCCTCGCGCCCGCTTCTCGGAGCAAATAGATCCGGTTATTCCCCCGAAAGTCACTCAGACCTTCCAGGAGGCCAAATGGAGTTGTTCAGAAATAGAACCCATGTGTGCAAAGTCGCTGGAGTCCTCCTTCCACATCTGAGGGAAAATGCTAGACCACTGAATGATCTCCTCGCTAGTTTTCAAAAGACACCTTTTCTCTATAATAGTCTATGGAAAGTTCTTCTGTTTGGGAAGATGTAGACTGTTGGGATCCGGTTATCCCATTAATCTGGTTAACAGATCCTGTCTGTGGAATTACTAATGAGCAGAAGTGAGTGCAGAGCGTTACTTGGAACACTGCTACTGCTAAGTCGCTTCAGTCGTGTCTGACTCTGTGCAACCCCATAGATGGCAGCCCACCAGACTCCCCTGTCCCTGGGATTCTCCAGGCAAGAACACTGGAGTGAGTTGCCATTTCCTTCTCCAATGCATGAAAGTGAAAAGTGAAAGGGAAGTCGCTCAGTAGTGTCTGACTCTTAGCGACCCCATGGACTGCAGCCTACAGGCTCCTCCACCCATGGGATTTTCCAGGCAAGAATACTGGAGTGGGTTGCCATTTCCCACTACCCCTGGACACAATCTAAGCTTTCTATAACAATTAAAGAGGCAGGCACAATCCTTAAGTGCCTGGACAACAAATCTCTAGGTTATCAATGATCACCTTATTGGTGAGGCTGATATGCTGAGTGACAGAAAAGTCTTGGCTTCTGAAGAACCACCTCCCACCAAAGTTCAATCCCAAGGTCCCCTAACTACTGCTGCGGAGTCCCTACTCCTCTAGCACCTGCCCTCCTCTACACACCACAAACTGCGACCTGGCCCCACCAGGCTCTACAGTGGTTCAGGAAGGGCTTTTGCTGATAAGAAGGGTTTATGACTATGACCTGTAAGTTGATTTATGTTGATGTATGGCAAAAACCATCACAATATTGTAAAGTAATTATCCTCCAATTAAAATAAATTCATTAATCTAAGAAAAAAAGAAGGAAAGAAAACAGGGACTTCTGGTGGCCCAGTGGCTAAGACTCTGAGATCCCAATGCAGGGGTTCAGTCCCCCATAGGGGAACTAGATCCCCCATGCCTCAACTAAGAGGCAGCACAGTCAAATAAACGAATAAAAATACATATTAAGACAAAGAAAGTCATAACAGATCATGTCATAAACACTGCCCTTGCAGAAAGTCACTGGAAATAAACACAGAGGACAAAGCTTAAAAATTATTTTCAAGATCTGGGCCAAGGAATATGCAGTACGAGCAATTCGTTCTCTGCTCAAAAGGCCAAGTGTGGTGTAATCTGTTTGGAGGAAAGGCAGAGATTTTTATGCGTGCTGGACAAATGTGACTTCTCCGGGTGTAACTATGTTACCAAGGTCGGGAGAAATATGACAGGACAGAGTAATTGGGTTCTGCCGCTAGAGAAGTAAAATCACCTCCTACTTCTCACCCTGAAAAGTGCTTTGGAGAAGACACAGCAAAGGAGAGAGTGACAGACNAGAATACTGGAGTGGGTTGCCATTTCCCACTACCCCTGGACACAATCTAAGCTTTCTATAACAATTAAAGAGGCAGGCACAATCCTTAAGTGCCTGGACAACAAATCTCTAGGTTATCAATGATCACCTTATTGGTGAGGCTGATATGCTGAGTGACAGAAAAGTCTTGGCTTCTGAAGAACCACCTCCCACCAAAGTTCAATCCCAAGGTCCCCTAACTACTGCTGCGGAGTCCCTACTCCTCTAGCACCTGCCCTCCTCTACACACCACAAACTGCGACCTGGCCCCACCAGGCTCTACAGTGGTTCAGGAAGGGCTTTTGCTGATAAGAAGGGTTTATGACTATGACCTGTAAGTTGATTTATGTTGATGTATGGCAAAAACCATCACAATATTGTAAAGTAATTATCCTCCAATTAAAATAAATTCATTAATCTAAGAAAAAAAGAAGGAAAGAAAACAGGGACTTCTGGTGGCCCAGTGGCTAAGACTCTGAGATCCCAATGCAGGGGTTCAGTCCCCCATAGGGGAACTAGATCCCCCATGCCTCAACTAAGAGGCAGCACAGTCAAATAAACGAATAAAAATACATATTAAGACAAAGAAAGTCATAACAGATCATGTCATAAACACTGCCCTTGCAGAAAGTCACTGGAAATAAACACAGAGGACAAAGCTTAAAAATTATTTTCAAGATCTGGGCCAAGGAATATGCAGTACGAGCAATTCGTTCTCTGCTCAAAAGGCCAAGTGTGGTGTAATCTGTTTGGAGGAAAGGCAGAGATTTTTATGCGTGCTGGACAAATGTGACTTCTCCGGGTGTAACTATGTTACCAAGGTCGGGAGAAATATGACAGGACAGAGTAATTGGGTTCTGCCGCTAGAGAAGTAAAATCACCTCCTACTTCTCACCCTGAAAAGTGCTTTGGAGAAGACACAGCAAAGGAGAGAGTGACAGACACAAAACAAACTTCTAAGGGTCACAGGCACTGCTGCTTGAACCATATGCATAGGATCAGGGACAGAATTAGAAGGCAGATGGCAGAGAAAGCCACTGCAAACCACCAGCCCTACAGGAGAGACTCGGATTTTTTTTTTTTTTTTTTTTTGCTTAACAATGAATCCTTCATCTGAGGTGAGAAGCAAAACTCAGCTCGCCTTTAAACTAAGATGGGATGATTGCTCAAGGAAAAGGGAGAGACGGATTGGTTAACTGATTTTAAGAAACATTCTATGAATTCTGATACTGGAGTTGACAATATCACCAGCCTGTCTTACCTGCCTCTTTTTCTTTTTGTTGTCTATAAAAGCTTTAAATATAATTTACCTAGAATAAAAATTCACGCTTTAGAGAGTACAACTTAGTGGGTTTTAATATATTCATGGAATCGTGCACTGTCACCACTAACTTGCGAGGCTGAGAAGGGAGGCTGCAGACCCACCAAGAAGTGCTGGCACATTTACAATTTCAGATGAGGGATGCTGTTGAGAGTCACAGAGAGAAGACACTTGCCAGCTGCCCCCATCCCCGCCCCCTGGCTCTGGAGATGCCTTGGTCTGCCCCTGTAAGGACCGTCTTAGCTGTGACCCTGATAAGCCTCAAATCCACAACATGACAGTTTGCACAACAGGCTGGCCTAATGAGGGTGATGCAGGTGCTTCGGAGCGGTGATTAACCCCTCGCGACAAGACTTTAGCAAGTGAGGGCTTCAAGGAGCTGCTGCTGGTAAATGACGAGGGGGGGGGGATTGGGGGAGGGGAGCACGGAGGCTGTGTCAGGCTTCCCTAGTGGCTCAGATGGTAAAGAATCTGCTTGCAATGCAGGAGACCCGGGTTCAATCCCTGGGTCAGGAAGCTCCCCTGGAGGAGGGCATGACAACCCACTCTAGTATCCTTGCCTGGAGGGTTCCATGGACAGAGGAGCCTGGTGGGCTAGAGTCTACGCAGTTGCAAAGACTTGGACATGACTGAGGTGACTTTCAGTTTCACTTGGAGGCTGTGCCAGTCTTGCGTGTACAGACTGAGCACTCAGCTCACTGGTCACAGACACCTCGTTCTGGAAGAGGACCACCCCGGTAGTCAGATCTGCGCACAGATCTACCACTTGCTTGTTGCAGAAGAGGCCAGACTCAGTCAAGTCTCTCTATGCTCTCCGTCACCTCGTCCTCAATAGCTTTGACCATGTTCTGCAACAGAAGCAGGGAGTCACAGCCTCACTGAGAACAGGCTGATCAGAAACACACTAAAGGCACCTAACCACGTGAGAACCTATAGAATCACTGAGGTAGGAGTTATCCCCATGAGTGAACCACACTGTTTAGTTGCTCAGTCGTGTTTGACTCTTTTGCGACCCCACGGACTGTAGCCCACTGGGCTCCTCTGTCTACGGGATTTCGTAGGCAAGAATCCTGGAGTGGGTTGCCATTTCCTTCTCCAGAGATCTTCCCAACTCAGGGATGGAACTTGTATCTCCTGCACTGGAAGGCAGATCTTCTTTACTGCCTGAAGATGTCAGGGAAGCCCCAGGGAGTGAACCACATACACAGATGTAGGTACTAGACAGGCAGCCACACTGTTTGCAGGTTCACTGTTTGTCCTGTCTCAGGGATACCTCAGCTAGAAATAGATGCTCCTCATGACAGTGAACCAGTCCAACCAGGCCATCCTAAAGGAAATTAGTCCTGAATATTCACTGGAAGGACTGATGCTGAGTTAAAGCTCCAATACTTTGGTCACCTGATGAAAAGAACTGACTCACTTGAAAAGACCCTGATGCTGGGAAAGATTGAAGGCAGGAGGAGAAGGGGAGAGAATGAGATGGTTGGATGGCATCACTGACTCAGTGGACATAAGTTTGAGTAAACTCCAGGAGTTTTTGATGGACAGGGAGGCCTGGTGTGCTGCAGTCCATGGGGTCACAGAGTCGGACACAACTGAGTGACTGAACTTAACATGATACTGAAAAATTCTTAGAGAAAACCATAAGCTGAACACACTCAGGTGCTGCCCAAGGCCATGGCCAATGTGCAGGGCAGGTATAATTGTCATCACTACTGATGCCAAGCAGAACAGTTCCTCACCCTCACACAAAGACCCAGATTAGGCTCCAACACACACGCCTGTTCTCTCAGAAAGAAGCACCAAAATCCATTGCGGGGAAGATTCACTGAGTCTGCGTGACAGTGTATTTAGTGCTTCCTGGGACCACAAAACCTCAGAGAAGGAAGATCTGAAAGGTCATCATTCGACCTTTCCATTTTATACACAGGGAGTAAAAGGTCAGCCAAGGCCAGAAAGAGACCAAGGTGTGGACACAAATCCGAGCATCAGAAGAGAAACCGTGACCTCTGGGTCAACAGGGACCCCCTGGACATCTGTGAGCAGACAGCCTCGAACGCATGACACCAAGCTGAGGGCAACACTTAGTTTTCAAGGGCAAAGTATTCTTTCACCTCGTTCACTCTGCTTAAGAATGCAAATATATTTTTAAAGCTATATTTTCAAGTGAAGTCAAGTGGCTGCCGTGGCTTAAAAATGTGCTCCCGGAATGTATACACTAGACATGCAGCCCTGACGCCCATGAAGGTGGGATCACAGGAGGGAACCTCCTCTAAGCAATGACCTCTGAGGGGCAGGGGGCAGCTCCATACAGTTGAGAGTGAAGTCCAGAGCACAGGGACCCACTGGGGACCAGCCAGCCCTCCAGGGGGATCCAGGGAAGGAAGCAACAGGTGATGGGTCTTCACAGAAGCACCATCCTGCACACGCTCACCTAAGACTCAAGTTTTTAAAAAAGGTATTTTATTTTAACATCTTATTACTAAAAGGTTCTCTTTTGCTAACATCTTCCAAGCCCACAAATACCTACCAAAGGATATTTTTCCAAGGAAGAACAAAAGAGAACTGATGTTTATTGTTTCTTTAGAAAACAGTGTTCTCTCTGAACTAAGTTCCAGTAAACAGCATTAATAGCTGAACAATCTGCAATTACCACCCTGCCACTTATTGTTACACATTAAAAAGAAATCAACACACAAAAAGAGATTAATCCCCACAAGGAGAGCACTTCCTCCCAGAAACAAAACTTTCATTTATAATGCTCTTCTTGACGTTGGTTCCCCGTATCCAAGGCCAATCTTGATGGACCATAACTCACAATCATGATTTAAAAATCTCTTACATTAAAAAAAAAAAAATCCCTCCCTTCTAAATGTAGTTGAAACAGCCTCCTCCCCCAAGTAACTGTTTAGGACTTGAAATGGGAGAAGCCATCTCATTTCTTCTCTGCCTAAAGGAAACGTGAATTTTCTCAACAATCTTCCTTGAGCTCTAAATGGTTAAAAGACGATCTTGTAGGTCAACAGGCGAGATTCTGGTCGCAGGGAATCCCTTCTGCTACCTGGCACTGGGGTTTCACTATGCTCACCTTTCCAAGGCCCCCAAGACAGCCACTAGGACCCTACTTCATGGGACAAGAACCTCAAGCCAGACAAGCCCATGTGGTCACAGATGCAAGGAAACAGATCCACATGCAAGGTCAGGGCTCCAGCCCCACAGTGGATGCCCCTTTCCTTAGTCTGCCTGTGTGGTGGCCAGGCCAGGTAGCCTAGGACAGATACCCCAGAGTGTGAGAGGCTGCAAATCCCAAATTGGTCACATGCCCAGTGTGAACCAGACACTGGTGTGAACCAGACACTGGGGTAGGAAGTCCCCTGGCCTGATCTCTCACCAGACAGGGCTCCGGACCTCTGAAGAAAGCCACCATCTGTGCCCATGGGCTGACCTGCCACCACACAGGCTGTGTTCTGCTCACCTTCTCCCTGTCAGCTCCCCTGGTAGCCTGCATGGGGGAACAGAGCCCCCCTGAGCCCCTCCCCACTGCAGTCACACCTATAGCCGCATGCTCGCAGCCAGATTGGGCTCCAGACAAAATACATCTTGGATATTTTTCATGTTGATTTTGAATCAATCAGTTTACTTCACGTGTTACTTCTTCAGTTGATTTTTTTTTTTTTTTAAATTTATTGGCCGTGCTGGGTCTTTGTGGCTGTGTGGGCTACTCTCTAGTTGTGGTACAAGGGCTTCTCATTGTGATGGCTTCTCTTATTGCAGAACGTGGGCTCTAGGTGCACAGGCTTCAGTACTTGGGACTCCCGGGCTCTGGAGCACAGGTTCAGGAGCTGTGGCATACAGGCATAGTTGCTCCAAGGCAGGTGGGATCTTCTTGGACCAGGGATTAAACCTGTGTCTTCTATGTTGGTAGGCAGATTCTTTACCACTGAGCCATCAGGGAAGCCCTTACTTTACAAGCTGAATCATAGGAACTGTTCCTCCCTCCTCTTCTTTGGAAAACCAGTCCCACATTGGCAATTTCCATACAGTTCACCTAAAATAACTTCCTCCCCTGCTTCAATCTCCCTGGTTAAACCTTCATGTGTTTTCCTGTCCTTGGTTAAGCTGGGAGTTTCCTTTCATCCTCTGATGGCTGCCAAAATGCATAGGTTAATTCACAGGGCCTGGCCCTTCCCGTGCCCTGGCGTCCCTGCACAGCTTCTCGTTGCTGACTCTCTGAGTTGTAGTCTTTGCTGGAGTCCTAGGCACTGTAGGTGTGACATCCCTGGCCTCTACTCACTAGATGCCAGCATGCCCCACTCCCCACTGTGACAACCAGAATGTCTCCAGACACGCCCAACATCCCTGGAGCTCCCCCATGACCCAGGAATCCCTGTTCTCCCATCAAAGGGGGTGAGCTTGCCACCGAAGAAGGTCAACGCCTGCTCTGAAACTGATGAAGCCGAAAGCTCAACCAGAAGGTCCAGCTCAGAGGCCACGGTCACCTTCTCCTCCCCAGGATGCACGTGGGTTCAGGGAGCTCTCCTGTGATTCCTTTGATGCTCTATCAGTTGACACGTTAATGGTAGTGTCCACTCCCCCTGAGAGTCTGCTAAAGAAGATTCTGGAGACTTGGGCTTCGAGACACCATGCACCTTCCAGGGAGAGGCCTCAGGGTAAAAGAACATTTTCTCTGCTGCAAACTTCAGGCCAGCTCATACACTGCATGGTGAGTGTATTCAGTAGGAACACAACAAGCTTTTAATTTTCCACATATATTGAGTTGTTATATTGCATTTTTATTTAATGTATGTCATGCAGACGCTTATTAGACCCTGATGGCTAAACAGATGTAATTAGTATCCCTCACTGGTAGCATGTACTTGAAAGTCTTGACATTTTCAATTCAAGAAGGGAAGTCCGACAAAAGCATAGTGTTGGCCTCTCAGGTGGACCATTCCTCTCGGGACCACCCCCTAGGTGATCACCTTACACCTTTTGAAGCCGTGGAACAAGTTGGCAGCACACTTGTCACCCCCATCACTGAAGCCTCCACCATCTGTTACCTTTCACATAGTTCTACTTTCCGTAGATAGGTGTCAGGGGGCTTGGACTGTAGCTCAATGAAAATAATTACTGGTTTTACAGCTGAAAAGAGAAGGAAAAAGCCCTGCAGTCTGTTGTTTTGGTGCAGTCATCTATCTTAAGTCTGCATGGCCATTGAGAAGCTAAACCAAGTTATAATAGAATGTTCTTTGATGAAACTTGACTAAGCCGTGGCTTGTCCATTCTCACGAAACCTTATGGGAAACACTCAGGAACCAGTGGATGCTACCTAATACAAGACTGACTCTGTGATACAGACATTTCATCATTTGGGGTCTGGACAACAAGCACACAGTAGGACTTCTTATTAACTTAAGGATACACGTCAGGAGACGACTGACACACACCAACTATCCTTGTAATATTTGCTCTTCCGTCAAACTTAAAACTTGAAGGTTTTGTTTATTGCTACAGCAAACCCCTTTTCCAGTAAAATACTACTCAATTTGACTAATGTAAATTCAAACTAATGGGAATTATATTTTTAGAAAAATAGAAGTTTGCTTTTAAGCATCTAATTACTTTGAAAAACAAACAGTAACAAAATGAGCTAAGGCAACATAAAATAACAGACTTCTGGAAGTTCTAGCTTAAAAACTGTAAATAAATCTACAATTTGCTTGAATTCCGATAGGATTGAAGAACACCTTCTCTCACGTGGAGAGAAAATGTGCCTGGAAGTCTTTCCCAACAGATGAGAATTTGTACTTCCCAACAGGTGAGAATTCTTTGGGGACACCCCTGCATGTACCCTCTGACACACCTGCTGAGTCTGTCCTGGTGCTGCGGTGTCCATGGCGAGGAGGGGGTCCCATCCTGCCCTGCTCCCACTTTTTCTCAATTCATCACCTTGCTTTCCTGAACCAATGCTTGCTTTGAGAAAAAAAATGAACACAGTGCCAGGAGATCCTGCCTTCTCAGGGCACTTAGCATTGAGCCCTACACCCCACTGGGGTGTGATATTCCACACACAAAACACAGAACATACATACATACATACATACATACACAAGTATATAAATACACAGGGCTTCCCTGGTGGCTCAGTGGTAAAGAATCTGCCTGCCAATGCAGAAGACACAGGTTCGATCCCTGTGAAGGGAAGATCCCCTAGAGAAGGAAATGGTAACACACTCCAGTATTTTTACAGGGATAATCCCACAGACAGAGGAGTCTGGTGGGCTATAGTCCATGGGGTCACAAAAGAGATGGACATGATTTAGTGAGTAAAAGAACAACAACAAACAATATAAACAGACACACAGACATGTATACACACATATAAACAAACTCACACACACACATAAATCGTCGCCAGGTCCTCATCCCCTCGCCTGTTTCTGTGCCCCTGTCATCAGCCCTCCTAGCCATGGTCCACCCCACACAACCACCGAGCCCCAAGATTCCTAACGTGCTTGTGCTCAGCTCCCCATTATACGTGGGACGAACTGGGCTCTGAACAAGGCTCTCTCCAGTGCTGCCTGGAGCCACATCCACACGTCATGTCCACACACACATCGGGCGCTAGATCAAAACCAGCCTGGCTGCTGCTCCTTCAGCGTGCCCTGAGAAACCCTATCCTGCTTGTCCTCCCACCATCCTTGGAAGTCCTGCCGGATGCCCATTCCCTGTGAGCTGCGAAACCAGCCGATGTCTAGGGGTGTTCAGCACGGTTCCATCTCTGCAGTGTGGGCACTGTGCAGGCAGCCCTTTGCATAAGAGGACGGATGTTACAGACACATATTATCTGTGGGTCTCATAGCACCAGATAACCCCTCAGAACCGCGGTAGTCTTTACTATGGTGGGGAAGAGTGCTCAACGGGAAAAGATCACTGAAGCTTTCACTGTATTGAGGAAAGGACAACATGGCCCTAATAATAAAATGCCCAATAATAAATCAGAGGATTCAGTAATGCTCAAGGAAGGGTCTCTAAGGTCCCCAGGCCCCCTCATCCACTTGACTGCCTGTGGTCAGGCAAGGTCCCCATGGCCGGTGGGGGACAGAGCTTAATCTAGCACTCAGGTCTGGGAGTTCCCAGTACGAGGCTTGTCATCCATTAAAGTCAAATGCTGAATATATTCTAAAGCCATCTGAAATCCTGGAGTCTTGGAATATACATTTTCCCATCCTTAAAAACCTTAGGAAGAAGGCCTGCAATTCGTCTTATTTCACTCATTGTAACAAACCTACAATTTAAAAAAATTGTTTTTTGATGAAGCTTTTAAGATAGCCTTCTAAAGTTCCTCTACTGACACACAGCAAGGTTATTATTTAACCTTCCCAACATTAGCTGGACCTTTAACTTCATAAATATGCACTTTATCCTGCTGGCACCAAATTAAAATCCCATGAATTCAAACCTGGGTAACGATCACTCCCTGTACAGAGTAAGAACTTTAGAGATGTATTAAAACTATTCCCTTGGATAGGAGATAAGTTAGGTCTCAGTCTGACATGTTAATTCTTCACTTTTCCTAAAACTGAACATTCACTGATGTTTCGCTGTAAATGTATTTATAAATTTATGTATAGCTCCCATACATGGTTCCAGTTATGTCTAAATTTCCAGCGAAGAACGATTCTTTGTCTGAGAAAAGGTGATGCAATCATTACGTATCGCTGCATGATACAGGCTGTCTGGGGTTATTAGAAGAAGCAGGTATGGCCAATTTACAAGTGTCAGCCCCGCACCTTGCTTTCAGGGCTCACTGCTGAGCCTCATGCTCACCGAGGGGCCCCTTGGGATCTCCTTACAAATGACTGTTTATTATTATATTATTCCATCATGTATCTCATGAGAGGAGGCTGTAACATCCGTTAAGAAAATCAGGAACTGCTGTGACTTCTATGATAGAATATTCCTCTGTGCGTGATATTTAAAACTATGTTTTCTTCAGCACTGGTAAGGAAAAGATGCACTAAAATGTACAGCAGAGTGAAAGCAAAAATGTTCCTGAAACAAGTTAAATACTCTTGGCTACAAAACAAATTAGCGGGGTGCGAGGTGGGGGAGAAGGAAATGCCTCCAGTGCTTTTAGCCCCTGAAACATTGAGCTACGTGGATCCCACACCACTGGTGCCTCCCAGGACCTCACCGGAGGAGCCAGGTTCTTACAAACGAAACATTTCCTATGCTGAGTCTGAAACAAGAGGGGTTTCTATCAGGGCGTTAGAGGGCTCATAGACTGGCTAGAGGACCCAGGTGGCAACCCTGCCAAGCCAGGCACCCAGCCACTGGGCTGCGGCCCCAGCAGGGTCTTGGCTGCCAGCAATGGAGGGGCTGGAGCATGCAGGCTGCCCCACCTGCCATCTAGGGCCACACATGGCCCCTGCTGGGCTGGAACACGGCTGGCTGTCAACTGGCCGCCGGGGCATCCAGCCCTCCGGCATCGATTCCACAGCGGGCAGGTGCTGCCTCAGGCGGGGAGTGCCTGGAAAGGGAACCAATGGCCAGGACACATGAGAAACATCCATGTCACAAAGGTCACTGGACACGTCATTCCTCACATCTGACCTACAGCAAGGGGAGTGGTTGTTTCTCACTCAGTTTAGTTACTCAGTCATGTCCGAATCTTTGCGACCCCATGGACTGCAGCACGCCAGGCCTCTCTGACCATCACCAACTCCTAGAGCTTACTCAAACTCATGACCATCGAGTTGGTGATGCCATCCAACCATCTCATCCTCTGTCGTCCTCTTCTCCTCCTGCTTTCATTCTTTCCCAGCATCAGGGGCTTTTCTAATGAGTCAGTTCTTCGCATCAGGTGACCAAAGTACTGGAGTTTCAGCTTCAGCATCAGTCCTTCCAATGAATATTCAGGACTGATTTCCTTTAGAATGGACTAGTTGGATCTCCTTGCAGTCCAAGGGACTCTCAAGAGTCTTCTCCAACACCACAGTTCAAAAGCATCAATTCTTGGGCATTCAGCTTTCTTTATAGTCCAACTGTCACATCCATACTACGTTCTGAAATTCCAGGATGTCTAGTGACAGGTTTTAGTCAAATGGTTATGTTCCAAAGTAAGAGAAAATATGGGAGAGGGAAAAAAAAAAACCCAATACCCCAACACATTGCAAAAATAAAATGGGCTCATTTGGCCGAGGGCTGCCCTGCCTTCCTCGGCAAACTTGGTGTCACCGCGAGAGTCTGTACTCACCAAGTGCAGTGGTGGCCTCGAACTGAGTGCCTTCCTCAGTCTACCCCCTCAAAGTCTCCCAGGGGCCCCTTCAGGGCGGCGCTAAAATCACATGCAGGTCAGAGGGCCAAGGTGCAAGAAGGTCATATCACTTGTCTACTCAGAGGGACGCCAAGCCTGGAGCACAGCAGGCTGGGAGCCCAGCCCCTAACTGTCACCCCTTGTACTGCATCCTGACTTCACATAGCGAGGGCCCGGAGCTGCAGCAGACTTTGCTAAACCTATTTCCCCACCTGAGAGGGGCCTCATGCTTTTTGGTTTGTTACCAAATATGATAACACAACCTCCCTGGTGGCTCAGTGGTAAAGAATCTGCCTGCAAATGCAAGTTTGATCCCTGGCTCAGGAATATCCCCTGGAGGAGGGCATGGAGACCCATTCTAGTATTCTTGCCTGGAGAGCCCCATGGACAAAGGAGCCTGGTGGGCTATAGTCCATGGAGTTGCAAAGAGTTGGACACAACTGAAGCGACACACGCACAATAATGCAACATCATAGATGAAAATGACAAAGACCCTCATTTCCCAAAATTGCTATATGCAAATTTGCAACCATAATTGCACTGATGTAAGCTCCACATTTAAGGGCAAATTTAACTTTGATGTATTTAACAGACAAATTGCATTAAGACCCTCAATCTGTAAGTCATTGTTAAAAAATAGTTTACTTAAATTTTAAGCAAAGAAAACTTTCCAGTCTTTGATATATGTTCTTAGAAACATAAAAATAACATTCCTTTCCTTAACTGTCCTTTTTCATTTCACACATATTGATCTGTCCATATGTTTTAAATAATGATGAAATTAATAGGAACTGTTTTTAATAAATCCAAACCCTAGCTCCTTTCATGTCCACAAATTCAGAGGGGGAGACTGAGGTGAAAAAGCTGCTTGAGTATTAGGACAAACGAAGCAGAACCGGGAACAGCTTTGGAAGAGAAGCTGGTGAGGAACCGGGTGGGAGCAAGAGAGGGTATTGCAGGCGGGGATGGGAGGAGGGGTCCCAGGGAGGAGGACTCTTAGTGGCGGCAGGACTGAGGACAAAGCCCAGGTGAGGCAAGACAGGAGGAAGGACGCGGTCGAGGCCTGTTTGTTTGCCCAGCGTGTGCGGCGTTGAATCCACAGGAGGGACAGACTGCTGAATAAGCCAGGCTTCCCGAGAGCTCTCACAGCCCTTCTTATGTGTGGCACTGGGCAAATGCCCTCAATATCTTTTGAGCCTTAGCTATTTATACAGTGGGTCATGATATTTGTCTAACTGAACTGCAGAGAAGAATCGATGGACAACATCATGAGTTCCCAGCCCTGGGTCTGGTACTGCAGTCAGTGGCGCGGAGATGGCGACCCTCCGCCTCCCCCAGCCCAGACACAGAGCAGCAGGCCGGAGGGAGGCCAGCGAGAAGACCCCCTGCACAACCAGTCCAGGCAGTCCCAGAGCCTTCCTGAATCTTACTCATAATGTACAGTTATTTTTGAAAGTCTTTACCATCTTAATTATTTTCTAAATCAGCAACAGGATCCATTTTTTCTTGAAAACTTCATAGTCAAGGAAAAATAAAGCTATTTCAAAACATTTTCTCCATCACACCAATAAACCATAAACTCCCGCTACACACATCTTACTTGGGACATGTCACTCAATAAGGTCTTGGTTTTATCGATGAAACTGTTGAGTAATTGGTCCAAACAATATTAAAAGCAGTTGGTTTGGAATGTGCTACATTTTGAATTCTGGCTGTTTGATATATGTATTCCGATTCCTTTTTTAGAATACAGAAATTACTGTATTTATTTATGTAACTAATTTGCTATTATATTAGGTGAAACTGCTACTTTATATGGCTGTAACACAGAACACCATCAGAGAGATATTTTACAATTTTTTTTAACAAAAAGAAATCCATAAGTGCTCTTATATTTGAAAAAAAAAAAAGATTTTTTAACATTTTAGATCTTATTTATAATTCCACACTTTCTAAGTCACTACTGACATGGTTTTGCTACTCTCCGATATGGGAAAGCATCTGTAACGGGCCAGGCCATAGCACCAAGCTCCCCAGGGAACTGGGTCTCCCAGGAACTTTCAAGGCTCTATTTGGCCGGTGAACCACCATCGTGCAGACAAGAGTGCCACCCCGAGGTGAGAGGAAGAACTTCACCTTGGATTTTATTTGAAAGACAAAACTAACCTGTTAAAAATCTAAAAATGATTAGCTAGTACCTATTTCATTAAAAACTAAGGAATATTTTTTTTACAAGGTTCTCTCTGCAAGAAAGAAGCTTCTAGTGCCAGGCTACAGAAAGCATAGCACTTTGAAAACTCTTACAAGACAGAAAATCCAAGTCACAGGTGCACAGTCAATTAAGAAATTGAATTTAACTGTATTCTTTATAGTACACGCTTTCTTTGCTTTTTATAATTAATATAACATGTGTTTCCAGAAGTCATAGAAGTTCTGGAGCAACCACCATGACCTATTTAGACATGTGGACCAAAAGTTAAACTAATTACCGGAGACATTTCTTACTTAAATGAGAAAAGTCTTTCATTAGAAAGCCTTCTGCATAATTTACTTCTGGCAAAGGAATAAAGTTTATTTAGAGTAATTCTGTTTGGCAGACAGTCATCACTTCTCAAACATATACCAATAATTGTTAAGGTTTCAGCAAAATAGTCAAGTCTATAAAACATAAAAACATGAGCTTCTAACGCTGGGAACAAAAGGCTGATTATAAAATAGAGATTTACGATAACCCTGTTCTCTCTTAGAAGTCTGGATGGTGGGATTATTAGCAGTGGGCCAGCATTTAAGATTTATTTATTTTAAAATGAACTACAAAAGATCAAACTTAACCCAAAATAAGGCATACATTAAAGTGTTAAAATTTTACGTATAAACTTTGAAAACTCTTTTTTCTACTCTGAAAAATCCCATTTTTGAAATAATGTTAGAGGTTCTCAAATGTTATAATATACAGACCTCATCTCATTGTACTGTTTCATTTTTACTCCAACACACTTTAAAATAGAAAGGATTCTAAACAACACCTATTTACATGACTTTCCGGAAAACTCATTCTAGAAACGCTAAGGTTTACAGCTGACTTCAAATTTATTTGTATTATATTCTACAAAGAATTCTACAGAGATTGTACAGCTAATTATCATTTCCACGTAGATGTTTTTCCTGCAAAGCTTAGCAAACTACGGCTTTAAAGGTACAGGGTTGTTAACTGCACCTTCCTCTCTTGGTTCTGTCACTGAGGGATCTCATTAATATCTGTGAGTTAATTTTCTTTCCTATTTTTACCCTCAATCTTCCACAGCCCTGAGTTGCATCATTCTATAAAACATGCTTTCATCCGCAATGATGGCTGCAACATATCTAAGCAAGGAGTACAAACAAGTCTACTTAAACATCCCTATTTCTACATGCATCTAAATCCAGCCTGCTCTATAGATGTCCACTGCATGCTGCTGGAAACGTAGTGAATATGACAGAGACAACACAGTAGGACAGTATGGCTATTACTTTGGGGGAGAAGCTCAATGACTAAAGCTTGAAGAGTTTAGCAGGGAATATTTCACAAGGGTCTTAAACTGGGCCCAAGGCAAGGCTGGCAAATTTGGAGAATGACCTCTTAAATGTATCAAAAGGTTTGTGTGTCTGCATCATATATTCAAAGCTTGATCAAATAAAGACAGAAAGGATGGCTACTCAGTAGTTCACAAATGACTCTAGTTCACTGATAAGTATTATTAATTTAAAGGGTAAATTCTGAAACATTCCCAAACCTATAATCAGTCAAGAGGAAGTGAAGTAAAAGTCACTCAGTCATGTCTGATTGTTTGCAACCCCATGGACTATACAGTCCATGGAATTCTCCAGGCCAAAATACTGGAGTGGGTAGCCTATCCCTTCTCCAGTAGATCTTCCTTGCCCAGGACTTGAACCGGGGTCTCCTGCATTGCAGGTAGACTCTTTATCAACTGAGCCATCAGGGAAGCCCAGTCAAGCTATCAGTCAAGAGGACCTGGTGCTAAAATTAAATGCCTTCACATTTCTTAAATTCTTCCTTTTCCTTTTTGCCCCCTCCAATGCTACCATCTCAGTTCTTGCCATTAAAAAACAAAAGAAAACTATATTTGTTTAATTACTTCCTCATTAATCTCCAGGCCCAATGTCCTACTCTATCTTAGCACTGTCACATTTCTAAACCCATCCTCCTAGTAAAGTCCAGGACAATCTCAAGCTTCACAAATCAATCATGTCACCTGCTGGCTTGGTATTCAGATAGTAAGTTGAGAGTCAGTGGTCCCACCCCCTTCCCTGTCCTCCGCCCACAAGCAGGGGGCTTCTAAAAGGAGGAAGGCCAGAGGCTACAGGCTGGTGACTGGTGGCTCCTTTGGCCCTTCTGTTTCAACTTAACCACCAATCACATTTCTTTAAGAGAAATCACTTCCCTTTCAAGAGATGTCAGAAACCATAATTTAACGTGAGGTCATTCTCAAGAACATCCTAACTCCTAAAATAGTAGCTTTCAAACATTTTTAAATGACCAAAGTCATTTTCTTCATAACAATATCTAATGTAGAACCCCAGCAAAAAGATGAGTGAGATGAGTATTTCTGAGGCTGACAACAGGCAGAGATTAGATCACACAGAACTGGACAGGCCACAGAGTAAAATTCAAATTCAGTTGGTGAAATACAGTCAGTGGGGAGAAGCAGCAGCCTGGATGAGACACGTTGGACTCATTCCTGAAAGGCCACTGGTGCTGCTGCATGTGAAAGACTCGAACTACGGAGAATTTCAACCTTCAGGGGTACTTGGATAAACTCCAATTTCACCTTCAAAAACATGACACGTACAATGGAGGCGTCACAGATACCTGGTCCTCGCTGGTCAGTCCCAGGTGCATGACGAGGTAAAAATGCACCAGGAAGTCTGAGCTGGGCAGGACATCCTGGCGCCGGGTCATCATGGAGCAGATCAGCTTATAGGCTTGCAGTTTGCCTTCCTTATAATCGTCAGGCAGCGTCGTCGCCTGCCAAGGAGACGTTCGGAGATTTAATCAACCCCAGATGCAGATGCGTCTTGTCCTTTCATTTACTTCTCAGTTGTCCACAAAGTTGTTTATGGAAATGTGGGAAGTGCTGGCTTGAGTAAGACCCAGCCTGTCTTCAAAACATGCAGTCTTGGGCAATTACATCTTTTAAACTCAATTTCAGAAAGGAAGGGGAAATTACAATAAAGGAATAAACACATATTCACTTGCCTTAAACAGCCATGATGCAAACATTCTGAGCGGTGGGATCAAGGCAGGAGGAGATGGAGAAGACTGGTTATCCAGGCTTATTGCCAGGTTATCCCGTATCTATGATTTGAAACAAGGAGGATTTTAGGCAAGATATTACACGGTTTATCCCAATGACATGTCAATATCGTGCTCGGTCAAACAGCTGCTGTCAATTAGATTTCTGTAAGTTGAGTGAAAAGCTACAGCATTTACAAATATTTCTTTTATCATGAGATCTACTGTCTTTTTGAATTGTGTGCTGGTTTTAGATCTAATGAAAAACTAGGGCATTGTTATTCCTTCGATCTTAATGCTTGCAGAGGTCATCCTGAACTTCAAGTGATAAGGAATAGTTTCGTAAGTTATACTGTATAAACACAAATCACATTTTTGGAAAAAGAAAAAAAGTACTAAAATGGGGAAAACGTATATTGTAAACAAAAACCAACCCTAGGATGAAAATTTTATGTATTCTTTTACAAAGGACAAGAGATAGTACTTTTACAAAAATTATCCTCAGAAATAAGATTCAGTTCAGTTCAGTTCAGTTGCTCAGTCGTGTCCGACTCTTTGCGACCCCATGAATCGCAGCACACCAATGGCTTTCCATGTGGACGGTGAGGAATTTCTTAGCATTTCTCTACATTCAAATTCTGTACAATAAGACCAGTACTGCTTTTATAAAGAAAGTAACTACAACTATTGTATAATATCCCATTCTTTGATATCCTATAGTAATAGCTTATTTATGCATTAAATAACTTCTAGATATATATAAAATGACCAAACTATNTGGCTTTCCATGTGGACGGTGAGGAATTTCTTAGCATTTCTCTACATTCAAATTCTGTACAATAAGACCAGTACTGCTTTTATAAAGAAAGTAACTACAACTATTGTATAATATCCCATTCTTTGATATCCTATAGTAATAGCTTATTTATGCATTAAATAACTTCTAGATATATATAAAATGACCAAACTATAAGTATTTTTTATTTTTTCATCACCGAATGTACTCTGTCTCATTATCTAAATTCTTGGTCTAGAATGTGTTCAAATGCAACACAGTTTTTAGGTTAAGTGACAAATCAATGTTACCATACTAGAATGAAAGGTAACAACAGCAGGACATACCTTTGCTAGCTTGTACCAGAGTTCATAGAGATAGCCAAACACCCTGGCATGGATTTTGGGTGACTGGATATTATTCACATCTCCAAGGATCCCCAAGATTCTTCGCCACAACACAGCGGCTGAGTCTGGATGCCAACCAGTGAGGGTCCCCCCAGCAATTATACTGCAGTCATCAGCAAGGCATTCGCTGCTGTCTGTGAGGTAAAACATGTGTTAACACAATTTTTATTTCATTGTTACCGCCTTTTATCTTTACTGCAAATGACCTACGCTTGAACATGTATGCAAATTCAGAGTAAAACAATTAGGAATAAAACAACTGAGATGAGGTGTGAAATGGCTGACAACTTGGAAGGACAGGAAAGTGAGATTGATGAGGAAATGTCAGATGACTCTGATTCTTCCAACTAAAAGGGTGACAACCCAGAGATGACGAGACAGTTCCTAGAGACCCTGAGAAGGTCTTCACAAGCAGTGGAGAGGAAGGAGAACTTGAGTAGGATGCGGAGGGAGCTAGGTCATAAGAAAAAGCGGCCAGGACTGCCTCGCGGCGGGAGTGACATCTGTGGTGTGTGTCACTGTTAACTCAGGTTTGTGGGATGTATAATTTGCTTATAACAAGTTTTATCCTTCTTGGATTCAAGGAGCTATAAGAAATAGGCATGATCATGTAGCTGTGACATACACCACCTCCATAACTGACTTGAAACTTCCTCTTCATTCCGCCAGGGCCCCTATGTAGTTGGTCCCCTCCCCGAACCTCTGTTCCAGACAACCACTGCCATTTCCTATCCTTACAGCATTGCCTTTTCCGGAAGGTCAGATAAATGGAGTCCTTTAGTAAGTAATCTTTCCATTGGGCTTCTTTCGCTTAGCATAAGGCATTTATTTGAGAGATTCACCCATGGGGTTGTGTATCCATAGGTGTCATAGTTCATCCATTCACCTGATGAAGGACACCAGACAGTTTCTGGTTTTGGTTTGATTAGACCTAAAGCTACAAATGTGTACAGGCTTTTGTGTGAACATATATTTACCCTTCTCATCTGTAAGACCAGAATCACAAAATGGTATGTGATATTTCTTCTCCTTTAAGTGGACTGCATGTTCCTAAATGCCTGAGAAAGGAGTCTGTCCTCATATGTCTGAAAGTCTTGGTCCCCTGACTGGTAAATTCATAGCTTGGCTGGGTATAGAATTCTGTGTTGGAAAAGCTTTGCTTATTTTCCTACAGTTCCCTTTATAATCTTAGATTCAAAAATAATTCTGATAATTGAAACATTCGTGTGAAAAATTATTAACTCTGGAGAGCTTCAACATATCTGGAACAGGTTGAAAAAGACAGCTTCTCTTTTATTTGAAGCTTTAGTAAAGCTAGGAATTATCCTCTACTTTTATAAATCTATTAGAATTAACCTATTGAATTGTTTTTAATTTTTATGTTGTTTTTATTGCTTTGTTCCCTTTTTCACTCCCTGTATTTCTTCCTCGATCAATCTTGCCTATTTGCCTACTTTATTGTTTTTAAAGAGTACTCTTTGCTCTTTCTATTGCTTTGTAGTACATGTATAGAAGCTGATTTTTAAAAAGATACTAACNGACAACAAACAGGATGGACAGCAGACCTCTCAACAGCAACAACAAAGGACAGAAGATAGTAGAAAAAACAGCTTCCAATAGATAGGGGTGAGGAGGAAGTAGGGGAACTACAGAATTCAGACAGAGACACAAAGTAACCAATGACTCAAGAAGCACCAAAACAAAGCCTTATACATTTGGGATGCAGTATCTATGAGAGATAGGTAGCATTTTCAAATCAATAAAGGAAAATGAATTCAGTGTCAGGGACCCACGATAAGTGGCTATTCATGTAGGGAAAAAAGTGAAATTGGATCCCTAATGCCGTTCCATAAACAACAGCTCCAGGCAGATGAAAGACTTAAAATGTATAGAACAAAACTGAAACACTTATAAACATAAGGCAAATATTCTTATCCCTTTCAAGGTGATATTTTAAATTTTTCAGGGCTTCCCTGGTGGCTCAGTCATGAAGAATCTGCCTGCTAATGCAGAAGAAATGGGTTGGACCCCTGAACCAGGAAGATCCAACATGCTGCGAGCAACTAAGCCCATGGACCACAGTTACTGAGTCCATGTGCCCTAGAACCGGTTCTCTGGAATAAGAGAAGCCACCGCAGTGAGAAGCCTGTGCACTGCAATTACAGAGTAGCCCCTACCCCCCACCGTAAAGCCTATAACAACAAAGATCCAACACAGCCAAAAGCAAACACATAAATGAACTTTTTAAAATTTTCATAAAATGTAATAACAAAAAGTGATAATCAAGAATATCAAAATTAATAGCTTCTGTTCATCAAAAGACAACATAGAGAATGTGAAACTATAAGCCATACATTGGAAGAAGAAATTCACCAGAAACATAACCAATATAGGATCGATATTCAGACTACATTAAGAATTGGTACAAATAAAAAAGACAAATCAACAGGAAAATGGAAANAGCTTCTGTTCATCAAAAGACAACATAGAGAATGTGAAACTATAAGCCATACATTGGAAGAAGAAATTCACCAGAAACATAACCAATATAGGATCGATATTCAGACTACATTAAGAATTGGTACAAATAAAAAAGACAAATCAACAGGAAAATGGAAAAGACATCAGTAGGCGCTCCACAGATGAAACACATATGGCCAGCCAACATAGGGAAAGACTTTATCGGCAACTTGAGAAATGCAAAACAAAACGAGATCCCATTTTCCCCCACTTGACTCCCAAGATTTTAAACCTGACAGTAGTAAGTGTTGGCAGGAATGTGGATGAACAGAAACTTTTTATGCACTGCTGGCCAAAACAGAAGTGGTATGACCACTCTGGAGAAAGACACATTCTCTTATAAAAAAGAGTATCCTTTTTCCCTGGGACTCATCAGCTCCACTCTAAGACAACACCGTTGAGAAAATCTTATATGTAGATCTTGAAATACATACAACAATATGCATAGCTTCATTTCTCATTAAAAAAAAAAGGGGGTGGGGGGACAAGCTAAACATCAACAAGAGAGTGGAAAAGTGAACTGTGGTCTACTCATGGTGGAATATCAAACAGCAGAGAAAGCAATGGACTAGAGCAACGTGCCACCATGTAAATACATGGTAATGAGTGAACACACTAATCATCCCACCTTTATAAAGTTTAAAAATGAAGGAAACTAAAGGATGCATTGTTTTAGAGGTACATACATTTCAAGAAAAACTACAAAGGAAAGCAAAGACACGATCAACACAGAGCTAACAGAGAGCTGTTCTCTGAGGGACCAAGATGACGCCCACAAGGCACAGCAACAGCTCTGAAGATACTCTGGTTTCTACGCTGGTGGTGAGTCTCTGGGTGTTTATCTGACTGTTGAAATACACACACAGAATATACATACAAATGGAATGTACGTATAAAGCTGGTATATGCCCATTGAAAAAAATGAAGACTGAGGAATACTCATATCATCCAGGCAGGGAAGAGTAAGGAGTGACTTTCTGTGTGTATTTTGTATCTTTCTGGGATGTCTGAGTGTTCTATTCATAGATACTACATTAAAAAAAAAAAAAAAAAAAAAAA
>SJYA01002033.1:1130608-1161071 GCA_006410615.1 Neotragus moschatus
AAAAAAAAAAAAAAAAAAAAAAAAAAAGAGTAAATAGGAATTATCTGCATGAATGAGTTAGGGCTACTTTTTAATTTTCTTCTTTAAACTTTTTATTTGTGTTTTAAGAAACCTATAAATGCCATTTTATGTTTTTTAAAAAAGAAAGAAACCATAACAGATAGTTGCAACATCTCGTTTATCTGTGAACTTGGGTCAGGTGAAGGTTACAGCCTAAAGTGATACCAGGAATAGGGAGTCTGAGCATCTGCTTGCCAGGCAAGGATGTCCTTAAAAAGAGAAAGTGCACATACAGACCAGGTGTGAAATTCTGTTTTCATGCTTACTCATTCTATTTTTGTAATGTGACTATCATTTTACATAGAAAGTGAGCAAGTCTTTCAAACGTCTCAAGGTCACCTGGCCCTAAAACACATCTAAGTGGAAAAAAAATTTAAAAGATAGTGTCGTGGCCACTAATAAATGTGCATATTGTGCCAGTGATCTGTATGTCTATTTTTAATGACACATGGATATATTCTGAAAAGATCTTACTGTTATTCCTTCATGCTCTTTCTTCTCATGTCCTTTGGTCTCCTGAGCAGGTCTGGGCTCTGAAGAACTCACATTCTGTGCATNAAAAGATAGTGTCGCGGCCACTAATAAATGTGCGTATTGTGCCAGTGATCTGTATGTCTATTTTTAATGACACATGGATATATTCTGAAAAGATCTTACTGTTATTCCTTCATGCTCTTTCTTCTCATGTCCTTTGGTCTCCTGAGCAGGTCTGGGCTCTGAAGAACTCACATTCTGTGCATTTTCTAGCTTTTGGCCTAGAGATTTGGGGGTGGGGAGGGAGGAAATCAACAACATAAAGATTTCAGACGGTAAAACTGGGAAAAGATTTTTATATACAGACAATGATTAAATTTAGATATTCTAAGACATGTAAAAACAGGAGTGCAGGGCCCAGCACAGGAGCAGCCTATGGATCACGACTCTTCCACAGAACAGAGAACTTCACTGTCAGTGTTAATGTTACACACGGCGAGGGGAGGGAGAGCAAGGTCTGTCTGGGGGCCTTGGAGAAGGGGTCTCAGACAAGAGCTGCCTGAGTTGGCCAGGCCGGGGAAGGGAGGAAGGGAATGGGGAAGGGAGCGTGATGTGGCTCAGCATTGCTAGTGAGAGAAGTAACCGACAACCAGTGCCCATAATAAAGAATGGGATATCTCCATACAGCCTGCCACCGTTAATTAAAAAGATCAGATTCTATGCGTAGTTTGGAGCCAATAAATCTTCTTTAAAAAAATAAATGAACAAATTCCTAGGAAAAAAAACCCACAAAAATTATGCAAATTAAAACAAAAAAAGGAAAATATAAAGTCTTAGAATGATTTAAAAATTGGAATAGTACTTTAAAATCTCCCAACAAGAAAACTCCAGGCAACTGATGGATTCCACCAAATAAGGGGAAAAGATCATAACAATCTTACACAAAGACTTCTGGAGAACATAAAATCTTCCAGGTAACACATTTCTCAAATTGTTTTTATTGTGTATTTATTATTTTTCTTTCGAGAGAATTTCTAAGAGGGGCAATAATCTGCTCATCTGATGAGGATGGCATAACCTTGACACTGAGGCCTACAGGACGGCTTGGTTGATTGTTTACCTAACTCATGAAACTAAGTACATATGTTCACTGTCTCCAGACACACTTAGACATGCATTTTCACTGTAAAACACATTAGTCAATGCTCACAGGTCTAACCACCCGCCTCACCATCTTTCACCCTGGTTGCTGCTGAAAGCTGCTAGAGAAACTGTGTGGATTAATGCCAAGGGGTGTGCATGTGTGCTCAGTTGCTCAGTTGCGTCCGACTTTGCAACCCTATTGACTGTAGCCTGCAAGGCTCCTCTATCCATGGGATTTCCCAGGCAAGAATACTGGAGTGGGTCGCCATTTCCTCCTCCAGGGGATCTTCCCGACCCAGGGATTGAACCTAGGTCTCCTGCATTGGAGGCAGATTTTTAACCGCTTAGCCACCAGGGAAGCCCATAATGCTAAAAATACAAGTTATCATTTTTCAGCCTCAGCAGATCTTCACGCTGCTAGTAAACTTCACAAGTCTGGTCAGCCATCCACCTCTCATCCCTCACCCCGTGACCCCTCTCCTCCTGGCCTCTGCCCTAACCTGATGCCGTCCCTCGCCTGGGCTGAACATCCTCTGCCTCCCACCTCCTCCACCTCCCCCACTCTGGATTTCTTTTTAGTCCTCAAACATGCTACCCTTGAAAAAAAAGACACACACACAATTCAGATAATTAAAATAAGTAGTGAAAATATTTCATGTGATTCAAGAAATCACATCCTTGCAATCAAACTCTAAAGTAAATTCCCTTGAAATAAATAGAACTAGGATTAAAGTAGAAAGCCTCACAACACGCAGCCTCTCCCCAGCCAGAAGCTCGGGTCTCACATGAGAACGTGAATAAGATGCTGATACCTGGGGAGGGCTCAGGACACAGCGGCTCGGTGACCTCAGGGCTGCTGCCGCTCCGAACCATCAGCTGCTGCCCCAGGGGCCCAGATTCGGTGGCAGGTGCGTTTTCTGGCTGCAGGTATTCTTCCACTTCTGTGGGCATTAACACAGAACACAGGGATGGATTTCAAAACGTTTTAAAATAATTTCACTACTTCACTGACTCTAAAAAAATGTTGTTTTAGATACTTTCCCCCCACAAAAATTGTGCAGTAGGATTAGCAGCTTTCACATTATAAAGTTTTCTATGCTTGTTAGTTCTACTTTACTCCAAGGGTACATTTGCCTTCTAAGTTCTACAAAGTGTTTTAATTCAAAGTGAAGAAGTAAAAAAAAAAAAAGAAACAGAGAATGCGCAAGCAGAATGGTTGACAACTGTATGTCATAGGAGCTTCAGGGACAGGCATGCCCAGGGGAGGGGAAGCTAGGAGACGAGGGACAGGGCATTTCCACTTGAGAGAGCAGAATATCACACACACATACACACACGCACGCACGCACACACACTCGCACACATACACCACATCTGGAAGGAAGATGAAAGGAAGCAGTAATTTCAACCTTATCATTTCTTTTAACAGATAAATGTACAACTATCCGATATAAAATACTGCAATTATTTAATGATATACTACCAAATGCAAGCGTGAATTTATCACTCAGGTACAAAAATGATCCACTGGAATTTTTAGAGAATCAATAAATGTACATCATAAAATAGAAAAACACAGCTGAGTACTGACCACTGGGTGATCCCAGTTAGGATCAAGATAAACCATGTTCCCCTAGAGAAGAGAAGTCCCTCCTAGCTCATTTCTAACTGTCATGGTTCATTTTAATCTCCCAAGACAACACAAGGCACTGGAAGGGTCACCCCTCCTCCTGTCTGTAGCACGGAGGCTCCAAGGTGACATCATCCCTGACCTCAGGCTTTATCCTCATCAGCCTTCTCCCTGCCCTCCTCCCCATGGCCTCAGGAAGTCCCCCTACAACTGAGATCTGACAGTACCACCTCCCCTGTGGACATCTGAGGCCCTCATCACTGCCCACTCAAGCTCACGCTCCTCACAGTGAACAAGGGCTCCTTGATGTCACCCTAGAGGCATGACCCCCATTAGGAATCCTTGGACTCTTCAATCTCAAGCAGCCCCAGCCCACCTGACCCTGCTGCTCCCTCCCTCCTGCTGCTCCCCCAACCCCTGGGTTGACCTCCACCCCCCACCATGCTGTCCAGGCTCCCTTCCTGCAGGACTTGCCACGTGGTCCAGCCTGTGACTCCACCGCTGCCTCCCCTCCAGACTTCACCCTCCCTTGTGCAGCCTCGGAACTCTACATCCATAACCCTAGGATCATATTTTCTCCAAATTTTCATTAGTCACATCCTTCTGACAAACTATGACAAACCCAGACAGCAAAGACATCACTTTGCCAACAAAGGTCTATCTCGTCAAAGCTATAGTTTTCCAGTAGTCATGGACAGATGTGAGCTGGACCATAACGAAGGCTGAGTGCTGAAGAATTGATGCTTTTAAACTGTGGTGTCGGAGAAGATTCTTGAGAGTCTCTTGGACAGCGAGGAGATCTAACCAGTCAATCCTAATAGATATCAACCCTGACTGTTCACTGGAAGGACTGATGCTGAAGCTGAAGCTCCAATATGTCCACTTGATATGAAGAGAAGACTCATTGTTAAAGACCCTGATGCTGGGAAAGATTGAGGGCAGGAGGAGAAGGGGGCAGCAGAGGATGAGATGGTGACTCAATGGACATGAGTCTGAGCAAACTTTGGGAGATGGTGAAGGACAGGGAAGCCTGGTGTGCTGCAGTCCATGGGGTCACAGAGTTGGACATGACTGAGCGACTGAACAACAACAATCAGCCCTTCTAAGAAGGGACTGATCAAAATTCAACCTGTAATGTCCTCCCTGGACATGTCACTCAATTCATCCCTTGAAATGCGGTCCAGGCGTCCTCTGTGTAACCTTCAACCAAAGCCACAAGCCAAAGGACTGGTTCACCCCAACCAAGAAGCTGTATGTAGGAAGATTCTAAATATAATAAAGGATTTCACTGAAGGGCTGTCGCTTTATTTTTACTATCCACACAAAAATTCTATTTTTAAGTACATGGATACAAGTTACGAGACCTCAAAACTGTGAAATGTGTATGATCCTTCACTTATGATCCAAAGTCCAGGTGTGAAAGTAAAAGTGTGAGTCACTCAGTCATTCTTCAGTCCCATGGTCTGTCCATGGAATTCTCTGGGCAAGAAAACTGAAGTGGGTTGCCATGCCCTTCTTCAGGGAATCTTTCCAACCCAGGAATTAAACCAGGTCTCCTGCATTGCAGGCAGATTCTTTACCTTCTGAGCTACCAGGGAAGCAGGGCCATGGTCTAAATCCAGATACTGTCAAGAAGCTGGACTTAGGGAACAAGCAAAGGCAGGCAGCGTAGCAAGAGCAGACAGATCCACCACAACCTCGTCTTTCCACGTTGTCTCTGCCCTTCTCTGATCCTGAAGAGCCAAGGGCTGTTCACTTCCCAAGAAACATGGGACATCCATAAACACCATGCTCCATCCAGCATCCCAGATGCTGGCCCCCTATAGCTCTGCTCCCAGACTCCTCAGTATCAGGCAGAGGAAGCCAGATGACACTACCGGCTGTCCTTCCCACTGTTTTCTTTCCTGTTTCACTCTAATTATGCAAGACACTGACACCTTCTGGGAAGGGATTCTATTTGTTAATGAATCTACTTGTAAATCCAATGTCAGCAGAGGGAGCCCAAGAGCTTCCTGCTTCTATCAGAAACAATTGGCACCTGCCAGTCTTTACGGACAGTGGGAAGAGTGGGCTTTATTCCCTTAAACGTGATGCCAAGAGCTGGTAGATGTTGGTTTCTGGGCTCTGAGCGGAAACAAATAAGGACTGGGCCAATGCTGGCAGCATCTTTCTCAGGATATAGAATATCGCCATCTGCTGGGATGAAGCCCAGCCTTGGGACTACAGCTTCTAAACACAAGTGTCCCCACCGGTCCTCAGACAACAGACGGATAAAGAGCCTGCAGGGCCAGCTGCTCTGCCTTCCCAACAGGCTGGCCTGATGTGGCTTTAAGGCTCTGCTTTTGTAAAAAGGCTGATCGAGCCTTCTTAGGTGGAGGAAGTCCAAGCATGCAGAAACCACAGGAGCAGGTGAGATGGGAGACCTGTGAAGAGGGGGACAGTGGAGGGCAAATCCTGGTCACAGAAACTGCCAGGCTGTGGGGTGGGTGCCCTGAGCTACTCCTGGACTCAGCCGTCACATGAAAGAGGGTGAAGGAAAAAAAAAGCATGCAAATTCTCTTTATCCCGCAAGTTAAACACAATTTCCCAATTTGGAACTGTACATTTTCAGGCCTTTTCTCATATTTTGTTCTAAGTCTATACTCAATATTTGTTCTGTACAGATGAACAAATGACTACCAGAAACATTTTCTTGGTACTTTTTTCCTTTCTTTTTAAAACAGTTCTCGAGCTCCCCCTGCTGGCTTTTTATTTCGGTTAAGGCTGTCCCTCTTCTCCAGGGTCAGATGTAGCAAATGCTCTTTCCTAACAAATTAAAACCATTTAACATTGATACCGAAAACTAAGATCATGGCATCTGGTCCCATTACTTCATGGCAAGTAGAAGGAGAACAAATGGAAACAGTGGCAGATTGTATCATCTTGGGCTTCAAAATCACTGTGGATAGTGACTGCAGCCATGAAATTAAAAGATGCATGCTCCTTAGAAGAAAAGCTGACAATCCTAGACAGCATATTTAAAAGCAGAAACATCACTTTGCCAACAAAGGTCCATATAGTCAAAGCTATGGTTTTCCCAGTAGTCATGTATGGATGTGAGAGCTGGACCGTAAAGTAGGCTGAGCACTGAAGAATTGATGCTTTTGAACTGTGGTGTTGGAGAAGACTTGAGAGTCCCTTGGACTGCAAGGATATCAAACCAGTCCATCCTAAAGTAAATCAACCCTGAATACTCACTGGAAGGACTGATGCTGAAGCTGAAACTCCTACACTTTGGCCACCTGATGTGAAGAGCTGATTCACTAGAAAAACCCTCACTAGAAAAACGCTGATGCTGGGAAAGATTGAGGGCAGGAGGAGAAGGGGGCAGCAGAGGATGGAGATGGTTAAATAGCATCATTGACTCAATGGACATGAGTTTGAGCAAACTTTGAGAGATGGTGACAGACAAGGAAGCCTGGTGAGCTGTAGTCCATGGGATCGCAAAGAGTTGGACATGATTTAGTCACTGAATAACAACACTGATATGCAAATATCAAGGTAGAGGATTATCTGATGTGCAAAACAGAAATAGGACAGTCTAAGTTACATAAAAAGGACATTATAAATGCTGGGAGGTCTAATGCAGTCTCTGTTTTGAATATCACACCATTCAAATCACTTCAAAGGACTGAATTCTATCTCAGAATCACCAGATTACGCACATTCTCTCAAGCAGGGCTAAACTAGTAACCGAAACTCTAAAAGCACCAACTTTTTAGCTTCTTGAGAGGATATGTTACACAACGCTCATTACTAAATCACTGCTTTCTAAAGCTCACTCAAAGCACTATGATCAAATCAGGACTGATTTCATTTTTCCCCATTGAAAGAAGAGTTGGCATGATTAAATTAAATGTGCAAACTCTTCAGAAACTTCAGTTTATCCCAACCGTCTGACTACTTTTCAAAGACATTTCATTCACTCTCTAATTTGAGGCTTCCTTAATCCATCTTACTAAACAGACTGAGACTCCTTCTTCAATTACCAAAATTTCCAGTTCTGTTTACTCCTCATACAAGGTTGCACAAGCAAAATTAATCATGTAGTTTCCTAACTTTTAAAACACTGGACACAAACCAACTTGACCCTATAAAAAGCAGAAGAGACATAAATCAATTCAACATCTTGACATGTCCCACAAGGACGCTGGGGACCCCGTTCATAAGCACGTTCTGAAAACCCGGTGTTACCTGGAAGCCGAAAAGTCAGATGCAGGGGCAGCAAAGCCAGGCTTTCAATCAGGCCCCATTAAGCCTCCTTTGGAACAAGAGAAGATCATGACCCTCTAATTACAACCATTATAATATTCTCCAAAGAAACATAAAGCCTACCATCTGCATGGCCTGTGCTACAGATTGATAAATGTCTGAACATAAAAGCAGTAAAAAGTGCAAAACAGCTGGAAAGAACTGTTTCCATCGAAGAGAAAAAAAAAAAAAAAGGAAGTCACTCAAACCGCCAGTTTCACCCTCAATGTGTTCTTTTATGCAGCTATTCATACGAATTAACAGAATACAGGTGGTCACGACTGTCCCAGAATTCTGCTGCAATCAAATAAGGTATCCCAAAGGGATCAGAATATCAGAGTGGATGAAGGTAAGGAATTGTCTATTGGTTATACTATTAAAACACATGTTGGTGAGACAAGAAACAAAACCAAGAAACGTTAACCTAAAAGAACACAAAATTAGCCGATTGTCATCTATAGTAAAGAGGGGCAACTTTAAAAGTGTCTGTAGGATTTCTCTGGTGGTCCAGTGGCTGGGAATCTGCCTGCCAATGCAGGGAACACAGGAACAACAAGGGAAGCCACTCCAATGAGAAGCCCTCACACTGCAAGTGAAGAGTAGCACCTGCTCGCTGTAAGAGTAAAGCCTGAGTACAGCAATTAAGACCCAGCACAGCCAAACAAAAAAGAAGTGTGTATCATGCACACACGGATGTATGCCTAGCCAACTACATCTGTATTTAGCAACAGGTTAGCAAGATAGGCCAGCACCAGAATTTAAAATGGAGCACACATTTAATCCTCTCGGGGGCCAACCCATAGGGGACATAAAATCTCCTACTGAGGACTGACACATGTCGTTCTGGGCCCAGGCCTTTAATACAACAGTCACCCAGGACCGTGGATCACTTTTCTAGCACAGCAGACTCGGCGTCAGATGAGGGAAGAGCTTGCAAACTGTGGTTTTCAGATGAAACATCAGCAGATCATCCTCAAAGTCACTGTGCCGCTAGGTCCTTTTAGCCGTAAAACCAGGAGGAGGAGGATGAAGGCACAGAAACATAGACCAGGCACGGCCTGCTTCATTCCACCCTAAATCGAGATCTCTCAAATCCCAGTACTATTGATATTTTGGGTCAGACAGCTCTCGGCAGCAGCCTTGTCCATTGTAAGATGGTTAGCAGCATCCATTCCCTGGATGCAGGGAGTAGGATCCTGGCTTGATGACCACAAATGTCCCCAGACACTGCTAAATGTTCTTGGGGGGCAAATCGTCCCCAGTTGAGAATCCCTGCTTGAAATCTTATTCAATTTCTGTTGGAACTGTGTACCTACATGTGGGAATTGGGAATCTGAGTCAACTAACATATAATAATGAATAAGAAAATAAAAACCTCCAAAATGAGATTACTAACAGGAAGCGATTTCTTGTGAGAACATATTCTGAGCAAACTATTTTAAAAAATTAAACAAAATAGAGTGGGGGAAAAAATGGGGTGTGAAAAAGGAACACTTTTCACCTTATGGGCATATATCAGCCAAATAGAAAGCAAAACTAATTAAAATACTTTTTTAATCATCTCCAGGTCAGAGTATTTTTTTTTTAAACCAAATTGTGAAGGAGTTAAATGTTCATCAGTGATTTAACTGACTGGTGGCCATCTTCTCGTGTACCATTCTTACTATTTTCCACCTTCAATATTTACTAGACAAAAAGAGCTTTCTAAGAAATGCTGTTCTTATTCTTCTATCATATTCTAGAAGTAAGTAACATGACCTTTTATGTATTCATCAAGGGTATGTTGCTTTGCTAAACCAGAGTATGAAACGATTTATTGTCACTCAAAGCCACAATTAAGCTATCTCCAATATTAAATAGATACTAATCTATAATACTATCTTTCTGAGACCAAAAGGACATGAAAACACTTCCTTCTTCAGCAAGAAGATCCATCATGGGATCACAGAGAAATAAGTAGACACAGGCCTAATTATTCACTATAAATCCTTTTGTTGAGGTGTCCATGCTAATAATTACTTTCGATGCAACAACATCTTAATAAACCAGAAAGGGCAAGTATATAAACAATATGTAGCTGAACTCAATTTTACCTGGCTAAAGGCCGGGAATAACATTTCTTTTGAAAATTAGCAATTTTCACCATTGTTATTTTTTTTACTCAAATTGTTTTTATTATTCATTGTTATTTTTCATACTCAATGATCAGTATGAATCTGTGTAAACTGATCATTATTTTATACATGAATATGATTTATTGACTCCAAGGAACTCTAGCCTGCATAACTTTTCCAGTTCATTCATTCTGAAGGAGGCCCAGCAAACACACTAACACTGGCAGGCTCAGGACCACTAGAATTTTATGAAGATTCCCTTCCACTCTATAGGCTCCATATACAAGGCACACAAGGCTGGCATCACTGTTTTCCCTCTTATTTTAACTATGGTTCTCTGGACATGTGGACACAGAGGGAGGAGGGGAGGGTGGGATGAATTGAGAGAGTGCCATTGACATATATATACTACTATGCGTAAAACAGCTAGTGGGAACCTGCTGTATAAAATAAGGAACGCAGCTTGGTGCTCTGTGATGACATAGAGGGGTAGGGTGGGGGGCAGGAGGAAGTCCAACAGGGAGGGGATATATGTATATACAGAGCTGATTCACTTCATTGTACAGCAGAAGCTAACACAACATTGTAAAGCAATTATATTCCAATAACAAAAAAGAAAAACAGTATGGTTCTCAGCTCAGAATGCAAAGCCCAGATGCAGAGACTCTGCTTGACTCTTTAATTGCTACTGAGCGTCTACCTACCTAGAAACAATTGACATTCTTGGAAAATAAACGCCAAGTGCAATGGCCAGGCACACATGCATGAGGCGGGGATATGAACAAAGGAAGGCAGACCCAGGGGCGAGCGAGCAAGCGGGAGCAGCCCAGGGACACAGGGGACAGAAGAGACAGTATTACAGTACCTGGCAGCCTGTGGGAGCAAGAAGAGTAAGAGAGACCGGGGAAGAGGGCGCTCACGGTGTGGAGGAGGAGTGGGACGCTTTTAGTGGCGGGCAAAGCCTCAGAGAGGTGGGCACAGTTGCTGATAGACTGGCTTCGCTTAGCTTCCAGGAGAGACAAAGCAATAGAGTCAAGTGTCAGGAGAACATCAAGATCTTTCACTTCTTCCTTTTCCTTATTATTTTTCTGGGCCTGCTTTAAATATCCAAAGGAGGTCACTTCAGACATTAAAGGAAGTTGGCACAACACACAGGATTTAATGATAAGTCTCTAAATACAGCCAACTTTCAGTCATGCTGATGGCGAGGAGAACGGGCCATTCACAAATGATCGATCTCCGTTATGGAATGCCTTGTGTGTTGGGCCTTTTCTTTTGTTTTCCTGCTGTGTATCAGATTCGCGTTTGGGTCGTGTGTTTACTTGGGCAGATGTTATAATTAGTTTTCTCTTCTAAAAGGACCCAAACAAAAAGACCATGGTGAAGGAGGGAAGAGTCTAACTTAAGATGAAAACTGTTTCATAAATAATCAGGCTTACTGAGATGACTGCATTTGAAAGCAAATCATTTAGTGAATCAAATATCCTAAAAGCTCAAGAACACATAAAAATCAACTTGCAGACTCAAGGATCTGACATTTGGGGAAAAAAGTAAAAATCTTCATGAAACACAGCCTTTGAAATCACACTTTGTGCTCATTAAGTCCATAATTTCTTNAAACCAAATTGTGAAGGAGTTAAATGTTCATCAGTGATTTAACTGACTGGTGGCCATCTTCTCGTGTACCATTCTTACTATTTTCCACCTTCAATATTTACTAGACAAAAAGAGCTTTCTAAGAAATGCTGTTCTTATTCTTCTATCATATTCTAGAAGTAAGTAACATGACCTTTTATGTATTCATCAAGGGTATGTTGCTTTGCTAAACCAGAGTATGAAACGATTTATTGTCACTCAAAGCCACAATTAAGCTATCTCCAATATTAAATAGATACTAATCTATAATACTATCTTTCTGAGACCAAAAGGACATGAAAACACTTCCTTCTTCAGCAAGAAGATCCATCATGGGATCACAGAGAAATAAGTAGACACAGGCCTAATTATTCACTATAAATCCTTTTGTTGAGGTGTCCATGCTAATAATTACTTTCGATGCAACAACATCTTAATAAACCAGAAAGGGCAAGTATATAAACAATATGTAGCTGAACTCAATTTTACCTGGCTAAAGGCCGGGAATAACATTTCTTTTGAAAATTAGCAATTTTCACCATTGTTATTTTTTTTACTCAAATTGTTTTTATTATTCATTGTTATTTTTCATACTCAATGATCAGTATGAATCTGTGTAAACTGATCATTATTTTATACATGAATATGATTTATTGACTCCAAGGAACTCTAGCCTGCATAACTTTTCCAGTTCATTCATTCTGAAGGAGGCCCAGNTGTTATTTTTTTTACTCAAATTGTTTTTATTATTCATTGTTATTTTTCATACTCAATGATCAGTATGAATCTGTGTAAACTGATCATTATTTTATACATGAATATGATTTATTGACTCCAAGGAACTCTAGCCTGCCTAACTTTTCCAGTTCATTCATTCTGAAGGAGGCCCAGCAAACACACTAACACTGGCAGGCTCAGGACCACTAGAATTTTATGAAGATTCCCTTCCACTCTATAGGCTCCATATACAAGGCACACAAGGCTGGCATCACTGTTTTCCCTCTTATTTTAACTATGGTTCTCTGGACATGTGGACACAGAGGGAGGAGGGGAGGGTGGGATGAATTGAGAGAGTGCCATTGACATATATATACTACTATGCGTAAAACAGCTAGTGGGAACCTGCTGTATAAAATAAGGAACGCAGCTTGGTGCTCTGTGATGACATAGAGGGGTAGGGTGGGGGGCAGGAGGAAGTCCAACAGGGAGGGGATATATGTATATACAGAGCTGATTCACTTCATTGTACAGCAGAAGCTAACACAACATTGTAAAGCAATTATATTCCAATAACAAAAAAGAAAAACAGTATGGTTCTCAGCTCAGAATGCAAAGCCCAGATGCAGAGACTCTGCTTGACTCTTTAATTGCTACTGAGCGTCTACCTACCTAGAAACAATTGACATTCNACAGCTAGTGGGAACCTGCTGTATAAAATAAGGAACGCAGCTTGGTGCTCTGTGATGACATAGAGGGGTGGGGTGGGGGGCAGGAGGAAGTCCAACAGGGAGGGGATATATGTATATACAGAGCTGATTCACTTAATTGTACAGCAGAAGCTAACACAACATTGTAAAGCAATTATATTCCAATAAAAAAAAAGAAAAACAGTATGGTTCTCAGCTCAGAATGCAAAGCCGAGATGCAGAGACTCTGCTTGACTCTTTAATTGCTACTGAGCGTCTACCTACCTAGAAACAATTGACATTCTTGGAAAATAAACACCAAGTGCAATGGCCAGGCACACATGCATGAGGCGGGGATATGAACAAAGGAAGGCAGACCCAGGGGCGAGCGAGCAAGCGGGAGCAGCCCAGGGACACAGGGGACAGAAGAGACAGTATTACAGTACCTGGCAGCCTGTGGGAGCAAGAAGAGTAAGAGAGACCGGGGAAGAGGGCGCTCACGGTGTGGAGGAGGAGTGGGACGCTTTTAGTGGCGGGCAAAGCCTCAGAGAGGTGGGCACAGTTGCTGATAGACTGGCTTCGCTTAGCTTCCAGGAGAGACAAAGCAATAGAGTCAAGTGTCAGGAGAACATCAAGATCTTTCACTTCTTCCTTTTCCTTATTATTTTTCTGGGCCCGCTTTAAATATCCAAAGGAGGTCACTTCAGACATTAAAGGAAGTTGGCACAACACACAGGATTTAATGATAAGTCTCTAAATACAGCCAACTTTCAGTCATGCTGATGGCGAGGAGAACGGGCCATTCACAAATGATCGATCTCCGTTATGGAATGCCTTGTGTGTTGGGCCTTTTCTTTTGTTTTCCTGCTGTGTATCAGATTCGCGTTTGGGTCGTGTGTTTACTTGGGCAGATGTTATAATTAGTTTTCTCTTCTAAAAGGACCCAAACAAAAAGACCATGGTGAAGGAGGGAAGAGTCTAACTTAAGATGAAAACTGTTTCATAAATAATCAGGCTTACTGAGATGACTGCATTTGAAAGCAAATCATTTAGTGAATCAAATATCCTAAAAGCTCAAGAACACATAAAAATCAACTCACAGACTCAAGGATCTGACATTTGGGGAAAAAAGTAAAAATCTTCATGAAACACAGCCTTTGAAATCACACTTTGTGCTCATTAAGTCCATAATTTCTTACTACAAACTTTAGGATGTTCTTAACTTTTCTGTGTACTATATATTGCTACTCAAAACCATTTGAGGAAATGAATGGACGTAAGGAGAGAACAGATAGGCCTCATACATATGAAACCATCATCAGGAAAACCAGTTTAGTCCTTAAAACTAGGAAGGTTTACTTACTGTATTATTCTCACATGATTTTATTTAACATTAATGAAATAGACCTACAAACGGTAGTGATGCTTTTGCAAAAGCAAAAAAACTTCTTACTTTTCCTGTCTTTTCCCCACTCTCTGACTACCAGAATTCCCAGCTCTAGAGAACTGTCTGCAATGCATAATCATAAACATGTTAGATACTATTTAGGTGAAGACTTCTGTGTAAACATCAAACTAACTTGACTTCAAATTTCCTGAAAGATGTGTCCATGTCTCAATGTCAGGGATGCTTCATTTAAAAAGTTTTCCTTTTATAAATCAGATAATTGTGCATTTTCCTGAAATTGATCACTAGATATTTTAGAAATAATAAAATATAGGTTATTTTGTGTGGAAATCTGCTTTAACCATTCACTTTAGACATGTAAGGTTTTAGCATCATTCACACTCAGGAAAACAAGGTCAACTTTTTAATTCTCTAAGATTCTCCCTGCCTGTCCTTCCTTTTAAGGTGCTAACGAGTTAATTCTCTGTTAAGTTAATCATCATCTCCTCACTTCACTATTACTGATTTTATATTTCCCTCTTGCCACTATCACTGACATTTTCTTAGTCTAAGTATAGTCTGTGGGGCAAATTAGAATAATCTTATAATATTCTCTTACTGGGATTAGAAAAAAAGACACTTTCAAATAGGTCTTCCATAACAAACATCTTCATGCTAACAGTACAAAACCTAATGTCATGAGCTGCTGTTCCCTCATTAATAGGGGGCCTCTATGCAACCAAAATCTACCATGAGAATATTCTGGGCTTTCTCAGAAGACTACAGATATGTAAAAAAAAAATTTGAAGTGAGTAAAAATTCTAATATGTAGTCTAGGTAGATTACTTTTATAAAACAGTATGATATAGTAAAATCTTCAAAAATCACTGTCTTCACAGGCAACAAAAAAAGTCATAATATTTTAAAATTTTAAAAATATAAAATAGGAAATACACATATATTCATTGTTGTTGTTTAGTCACTTTAGTCGTGTCTGACTCTTTGCAACCCTATAGCCTATATAGCCCATCAGGTTCCTCTGTCCATGGGATTTTCCAGGCAAGAATACTGGAGTGGGTTGCCATGTGTATAAAATATTGGGTTGGCGAAAAAGTTCATTTGTGCTTTTCTGTAAGATTCTATGGAAAATCCAAACAACCTTTTTGGCCCAATACATGAGGATAATAGGTCTGTCCAACTCAATAGCTCTCATCTTCACTATCTGTTAAAGGTTAGGGTTCTAAGTGTTTTTGACTGAATGACTCCTACAAAGGTCAGGTTTATGGTTTTAAAGTGACACACTCTACAAGCACCTTTACTTGATTTTACGTGTTTTTGCATGGCTTCTCAGGCAATTGAGAACACTGCCAAACAGAAAGGCACAGAGGATTTTCTAAAACCTACCAGCACCTCTATTGTATTGTTGGTCTAGAATAACTGTTGAAAAACGAAGGTGCAATCTCTCCTACAGCTGTGCTTTGGCCAAGTGGTGGCATACAGAACATGCAACATAGAATCATTTGTCTATGTTAACATGTGAGCAGGTTTCCCTGGAAGCTCAGCTGGCACAGAATCTACCTGCAAGGCAGGAGACCCCAGTTCAATTCCTGGGAGAAGGGAATGGCTTACCCACTCTAGTATTCTTGGACTTTCTGGTGGCTCAGACAGTAAAGAATCTGCCTGCAATGCAGGAGACCTGGGTTCAACCCCTGGGTCGGGAAGATGGCCTGGAGAAGGGAATGGCAACCCGTGTTTTAAAAAGTGCTCTGAATGAGCACGTTTGTCATCTCTGTAATTCAAGGGTTGAGAGGGACAATAGGCAGTCTGGGAGGCTCAAGCATGGCACAAACTTCTATTCTGATTCCTTTCAAGGATCCACTGGTGGAAGAGAGAGAAGAGACTCTAGGAGTTCGGATGAGAAAGGAAATAGGTGAGTGAACCTTCCCCAAAGCTGCCTGTTTCTGGGAACTGGGCCTCTTCTCAGGGAGAGGATAAAGGAAGCAGTAAATGAGGGATAATGACCAACAAATATTATCGGAAAAACAATGAGGCAGTTAGGGTTAACGTGTAATATATTTTCATAAAAACAACAGGATTCTAAGGCATCTGTTGGAAGCCTTGACTGAGCATGGAAAGTATGCAGAGTGTCAATGAATCTTTGGTTTATGATCAGAGGAAATTGAGACTTTCTCTCTGCAGTCAACATGCTGAATATCAATTTCAATTGCATGGCATTATTGATGTGAAAAGCAAACCTACACCAATCTGTCTTAACTCTGGTTTTGTTTTTGATGTGGACCATTCTTAAAGTCTTTACTGAATTTGTTACAATATTGCTTCTGTTTCATATTTTTGTTTTTCTTGGCTGTGAAGCAGGTGAGATCTTTAGGATAGGGACTGAACCTGCATCCCTTGCACTAGAAAGTGAAGTCTTTTAACCACTGGACTGCCATGTAAGTCCCATACAGGAATCTGTGTTAAACTTAAATTATAGCCTCAAAGTCACTGGGAGGGCTTGGAGCTTTGTTTGTTCTTATTAAATACTGCATACAAGCTTATACAAAAGAGTTCTCTTTTTTTAAGAATAAAGTGTAGCAACAGTGTGATTAACGGGAGGTTTCCATTCAAGTTCTTATTAATTCTAACTGACTGTATGGTCAACATGTAAACAAACATGTAAGGTGCCATTTTCCAAAGAAGCAGAAAACACAGATTCGTCCTCCAGTCCTAAAAACTAAAGTTTTAATCTCCTTTTCTTTGGTGGACTAAGTTTCCACGCTCTTTTATGATGAACGCTGAACAAAACAACAACGCAGCCGGCTGTGCGATTACCAAGAATCCGTCTTCCTCAAGGTTCAAACAAAACACCAATTTTCTCTCTTTTGCACCAACATCTCACTTGATATTCACATCTCAAGTTCTTTATCACGATGCAGAATTTAGAAATAAACAGTAAAGACTACGATTTTGAAAAGCAGACAGAAAGCTGAAAAGATATAGCGACATCTCAGTCAGTAAAAGGCCTTGAACTTGAGTTCTGAGTGGAATTTTAAAGCTGTAAAAAACATCCTTATAAATCCATTAAAACCCTATAATTCCTATACATCCATGGAGAAAAACTAGGACTTGTGCTTACCGGTTGCCTTCTGGCNAAGAGACTCTAGGAGTTCGGATGAGAAAGGAAATAGGTGAGTGAACCTTCCCCAAAGCTGCCTGTTTCTGGGAACTGGGCCTCTTCTCAGGGAGAGGATAAAGGAAGCAGTAAATGAGGGATAATGACCAACAAATATTATCGGAAAAACAATGAGGCAGTTAGGGTTAACGTGTAATATATTTTCATAAAAACAACAGGATTCTAAGGCATCTGTTGGAAGCCTTGACTGAGCATGGAAAGTATGCAGAGTGTCAATGAATCTTTGGTTTATGATCAGAGGAAATTGAGACTTTCTCTCTGCAGTCAACATGCTGAATATCAATTTCAATTGCATGGCATTATTGATGTGAAAAGCAAACCTACACCAATCTGTCTTAACTCTGGTTTTGTTTTTGATGTGGACCATTCTTAAAGTCTTTACTGAATTTGTTACAATATTGCTTCTGTTTCATATTTTTGTTTTTCTTGGCTGTGAAGCAGGTGAGATCTTTAGGATAGGGACTGAACCTGCATCCCTTGCACTAGAAAGTGAAGTCTTTTAACCACTGGACTGCCATGTAAGTCCCATACAGGAATCTGTGTTAAACTTAAATTATAGCCTCAAAGTCACTGGGAGGGCTTGGAGCTTTGTTTGTTCTTATTAAATACTGCATACAAGCTTATACAAAAGAGTTCTCTTTTTTTAAGAATAAAGTGTAGCAACAGTGTGATTAACGGGAGGTTTCCATTCAAGTTCTTATTAATTCTAACTGACTGTATGGTCAACATGTAAACAAACATGTAAGGTGCCATTTTCCAAAGAAGCAGAAAACACAGATTCGTCCTCCAGTCCTGAAAACTAAAGTTTTAATCTCCTTTTCTTTGGTGGACTAAGTTTCCACGCTCTTTTATGATGAACGCTGAACAAAACAACAACGCAGCCGGCTGTGCGATTACCAAGAATCCGTCTTCCTCAAGGTTCAAACAAAACACCAATTTTCTCTCTTTTGCACCAACATCTCACTTGATATTCACATCTCAAGTTCTTTATCACGATGCAGAATTTAGAAATAAACAGTAAAGACTACGATTTTGAAAAGCAGACAGAAAGCTGAAAAGATATAGCGACATCTCAGTCAGTAAAAGGCCTTGAACTTGAGTTCTGAGTGGAATTTTAAAGCTGTAAAAAACATCCTTATAAATCCATTAAAACCCTATAATTCCTATACATCCATGGAGAAAAACTAGGACTTGTGCTTACCGGTTGCCTTCTGGCGGACAACGTTTCTAGCTTTCTCAACCCCTGGCACCCCAGACGTGGTGGCGCTCCTGAATCTCATGGGCTCGGCCATGTCGGGGTGGCTCCGCCAGCTCAGAGAAAAGGACCTCCCCACGGTGCTTCCTTTCTGAGAATCTGGAACACAGCCTATGAGACAAGAAACACAATCCAGGGGCTGGTTTCTTCATGATTCCTCCCCTAGCCCGTGCCGCTCAGCAAACCCCCTACATAGAGTGATCTACAATCAGCAGGTCCTCCTGCAGCAGACTGGGTACCACTTCTTACACTGCAGTTTAGGAGGTGAGTCATCCATCAGGCAACTGAAAATTCCTGTTGCCAAAGTATTTTTCAAGCCCCTTCAATGGTCTCAAGAAAGTTCTCCTGTCTTCACAGCACTCATTCCAGTGTACAAAAACATGAATACATCTTTCTCAATGTAAGAACAATGTCAAATGAACTACACCACTGTTCCCTGTGCGTATTCATCACTCAGGCACGTCTGACTCTCTTCGACCCCATGGACTGTAGCCCACCAGGCTTCTCTGTCCATGGAATTTTTCAGGCAAGAATACTGGCGTGGGTTGCCATTTCCTTCTCCAACTACTGCTCCTGGGACACTCCAAAAATGCTTCTATAAACCAGAAAATGAGAGATCACTGATTTTAGAACAGTATTCTGTCCTGCAGATGCAAAACCTCTCCACAAATCCCTGAGAGAAATGCGTGCCCATAAACTCTAATTATAGTCAAGTGAGTAAAGTCAACGAAATGCTACAAACAATACAAAAATCCTTTTTAAGTGAAGCTCTGAAACAGTAAAATGTTGAAGATCTGGGATTCATATTTTCTTTTCTCCTCTCATACAGCTCTAGACAAATATCTCAAGTCAGTGGTCAGGGATCAAAACGGATACAGAAGAAAAGAAAAAGAGATACTTGAGAGGGTTCTGGGCACATGGCTGGCGGATGCCACCTGTGGCTCACTTGCACACCCAGATTCTTCTGAGAATGTACTTTGTTTCCACAAGTCTACTGCTTGTAGAGCAAGGATTTCTACACTAAATATTTATATCCATTTTTGGAATAAAGCAACATGAATAAATCAGAAATATTTGTCATGGTCATTAAATAACCAAATTTGTTCTGTATCTGTCCATAAACAGCATTTTTTTTTAAAGTTGATCACCTTCCCGAGACAAGCTTATCTCTGACAAGCCTAGGAATCTGTGTTCACACGGTGGGAGGGAAGAGAATATTCTGGGGGTTCAAAGGGAGGGAGGATTATAAGAATTTGAGGAGTTGGGGAATGTGCTGAGTTTTGAGAAGATCCTTACTTTGTCTCAGCCACTCCCTCTATCCTGAAAGGCATTCTCGTCAGGTAGACTCTGCTGAGAGCCACGGTCTTAGGAAACCAAGTTCTTGGGTGGAAGCATCCTGACCCTCCTGGACTCTGGGTTTACACAACGACCTCAGGGCTGCTACAGTGGTCGCTACAGAGGCCCAGGGCCCAGGCTCTGGGCTCCCTGCCCTGACTTCATCCCATATCTCCACTCTCGTATATTTTTTTTAAGGAAGGGGCTCTCTATAGCTTCAACGAGGGAGGAAAAAAAAAGGATCTTCTGCCTCAAGTATGTAAAGATATCATTGCAGTAGACAGTCTAAACCTAAACTGAGATTGGACAGTTTCTCTGGAATGCCCCAGACCTCAATTAGCTAATTTTGGTTTCTCACTGACTTGCTCTTACTAATTGATGCCCTGGGGAGCTACTCACAGACGGCAGTGGAGACATTCTAGGAACCAGTCACGTTAATTACATGTCTCTGCGGCTAACGAATCATTATAATTGGTTCACACTTCCTGTATCCCACATCCTCTGTCATCCTTTCCCCCACTGACTCTGAGCTTCAACACATTACATACTTTGGCAGCAAACTCTGGACAAGCCGAGATCTGAAATGCACTTGAGAATGGGCTTGCCCTCCCACTGCTCCTGGATCCCTAAGCCATTAGGTGAACAGCTTGAGCAAGCCTGCAGGGGTGAGGAAGCGCGTTCAGCCCCTTCACCTCCGCTACTGCAGTTGACAGCTGGCCAGCTCGACAGCAGAGCTGTAAGCAGGTCACAGCCTGGCTGATGGCAGGTACAGCTGTGAGGCCAGCAGATCCATCCCAGGGAGGCCAACCCCGACTGCCAATCCATAAAATCATAATTTAAATAAACAGTGTTATTTGAAGCCATTATATTTTGGGGTTCTTTGTCACATGGCAAAGCTAACTGACACAACCTATGCTAAGACCATTGTGGAGGTTGCAGTTGACCATGCCAGGTAATGTGCCCTTTGGGAGTCTTTGGAGGAAAAACTCCTCTCAGATCCTAGGTCCTGGAAAAGTCAGGCAGGTAGGCTGTTTACACCTTCTGCCCTCAGTGATGCTCTGATGCTACCTTGTTGATGATCAGAGTCAAATCTGCCCCCTCCCTACCTCCCTGTGCAGCCCCGAGGCTCTTCACTTGGATCCTTGCATTTTATCCACCTGCTGGAGTTTCAACATGGTTCATTCTGTCCCAGCATCCTTAGATATTTTATCTATTGCATTACATGTATTTCTGAGCAGACTCAAAATGATTACATAATAAGCTGGAGGACAGGGAATTAACCCAAGAACTGTGTCACAGCCTTAAAAAACGTAACAAGGATGGACTACCAAAGTGTCATCTCAACAGACACCATCACTGATGTTCCCAGCTGGATCTGACTCCAGGTCTCACTATAGTGCTCACCCTGAAACAGAACAAAGCTAAACAACTTCATGGGAAGCACTCAGAATCCTCCACCTTCCCCAGGAAGGCAGCAGAAAAGATGACAAATATTGAGGTGTCTTGAGTGGGACTTTTCTGGCTTTGATTTCCAGCTTTACCACTTCTTAGCTGTGTGACTCCCCAAACGAGCCGATCACTATGGACTCTGTTCTTGAGTGCCTGGTCCTCACGTCCATGATGTGGGGAGAGTGGCATGGATTTCACAGCCTCCTGTGAGGGTGATGGCAGAGGTGTCCCCACCTCCACTGCTATCACCACAGCTCTCAGTCCTCCTCCTTCCTCCTCCTTCCCCCACAGCCCCTGCATCCATCCACCATCCTTAGGAAGGGGAAACAGAGCTAGGATATGTGACTGAATGCCACTATTAAAAAGACACCATCGGTTCAGCTGATGCAATTCCAAGCAATGGCTGTCTGGGATTTAATACACACTCCTACTCAGCCTCAGACTTCCCAGGTGGTGCTAGTGGTAAAGAACCCACCTGGCAATGCAGGAGACATGGAGATGCGGGTTCGATCCCTTGGTCGGGAAGATCCCCTGGAGGAGGGCACAGCAACCCACTCCAGTATTCTTACCTGGAGAATCCCATGGACAGAGGGGCCTGACGGGCAACAGTCCATGGGGTTGGAAAGAGTAGGACATGACTGGAGTGACTTAGCACACACACATACACTCAGCTCAGACATCTGGGGTCACCACAGGGGCCAGAGATGGAATACCTTTGCCTCGCTGTTTCTTTTCCTTCTGTTCACTTAACTTGTCCAGAGGTAGATTGGTCATCTCAACTCCGTACACCGTCCTGGCCAGCACAGCCGTCAAGGAGTCCATGATGCTGGCCCATTCATGGATAAGCTCCTCCCAGTCCGTGAGGGAGGAGAGCACCTGAAGAAAGTCATCCCAGAGTTCCCGGGAGATGTACACGCAGAGGTTTGCTCGGATCCNTAGATTGGTCATCTCAACTCCGTACACCGTCCTGGCCAGCACAGCCGTCAAGGAGTCCATGATGCTGGCCCATTCATGGATAAGCTCCTCCCAGTCCGTGAGGGAGGAGAGCACCTGAAGAAAGTCATCCCAGAGTTCCCGGGAGATGTACACGCAGAGGTTTGCTCGGATCCAGGCCACTATGAGCGTCTGAAAACAATGATCAATGAAAGAATTCAATAGTCACTTGGAAGAAGTGTGCTTTTGACAAAATACTTAAAATTAGTATTAGTATGGTGAAAGTGAAAGAGGAGAGTGAAAAAGTTGGCTTAAAGCTCAACATTCAGAAAACTAGGATCATGGCATCTGGTCCCATCACTTCATAGCAAATAGATGGGGAAACAGAAACAGTGTTAGACTTTGTTTTTGGGGGCTCCAAAATCAAAGCAGATGGTGACTGCAGCCATGAAATTAAAAGACACTTATTCCTGGGAAGGAAAGTTATGACCAACCTAGATAGCATATTCAAAAGCAGAGACATTACTTTGCCAACAAATGTCCATCTAGTCAAGGCTATGGTTTTTCCAGTCGTCATGTATGGATGTGAGAGTTGGACTGTGAAGAAAGCGGAGCGCTGAAGAATTGATGCTTTTGAACTGTGGTGTTGGAGAAGACACTTGAGAGTCCCTTGCACTGCAAGGAGATCCAATCAGTCCATTCTAAAGGAGATCAGTCCTGGGTGTTCACTGGAAGGACTGATGCTAAAGCTGAAATTCCAATACTTTGGCCACTTCATGTGAAGAGTTGACTCACTGGAAAAGACTCTGATACTGGAAGGGATTAGGGGCAGGAGGAGAAGGGGACGACAGAGGATGAGATGGCTGGATGGCATCACCAACTTGATGGACATGAGTCGAGTAAACTCCGGGAGTTGGTGATGGACAGGGAGGCCTGGCGTGCTGCGATTCATGGGGTCGCAAAGAGTCGGACACAACTGAATGACTGAACTGAACTGAAGTCGAATTTTAAAGTAAAAAGTGCTTTGGGGTATTGAGTTTAATTTCTGAAAATGCATCTGATCAATGGCAATCAAGACTTGAGCTACTGTGAAATCAGTTATCATTTTGAACAAAGATGCTGATTCAAAACGATGCTAGTATCTGAGGCTGGTCCTGGCGGGACCTGGGAAGCCTGTTCTGTCTTCTGAGACATTCTTGCCCCCATCTCTGCAGGGACCTCTCCCACAGGTAAACCTCCACCTGCCGCAGCTCCTGCCTGACTTGCAGCAGATGACTCATGCAGACCCTCTGCCCACCAGGCCCCAGTCTGCTCAGCTCCTCCCCTGGATGCTGGATGGGCACCGAGGGGGCCCTGCTCTCCTGAGCATGCCCCCCACCCTCCCAGCCTCCTCCTCAACCTCTGCACTTACGTTAACCCCATGTCACCTTGATCCCCTGCCCATCCAACTTCCCCAGCTCCTACTCATCAGCATGGAAATATGATCCAATCCTTACCTATCGCAAAAAAAACCCAAAAAACCTTATAAAGTTCCCTTGAATCCTGTGAACCCTGATGCCCCCTCGAGCTACAGCCCTTTCTTCCCCTTTCGAAGCAAATTTCTTAAAAGACCTGTCTGCATTCATCCATGTTCCACACTCACTCCACCCTCTGCTAGCCCACCTTCCATCTGGGTCTTGGTCCCCATTCTCGAGGCTCCAGGGCCATCTGCTGACTGTTTAGCCCAGACGTCTCTGCTGCCTTCCAGACCTTTCTATCTGCTCCCTGGAAGCCCACGTGCACGTCCTGGGGGCACCATCCTTCACCTCCACCATCAGGGAGATGGCCTTCTTTCTCTCTGACACATCCCCTCTCCCCAGGTGATCTCACTCAGTCCTGAGGCTTTAAACACAAGTGCTAAGCACACCAACAGCCCTCACACCTGCATTCCTATCTTAATGTCTCCCATCCTAACCACACACCCATGCTCTGTCCATCCTGCACCTCTTCAAATCTACCTGGCCTGAGACCAAGACCATCAGCACCTGTTGTCTTCCTAACTTCTACTAACCTTAAGGAAATCAAAAGAGGAAGCAGATGGCAGAGAGGTGGGAAGGCTAAAGGCCCAGCACTGACCATAAAGACTGATTACAACCCTCAAGAGAACATTCAAGAAGGAAATTTTCTAGTTAAATTTCTAGAAACTTTTTAAAGGCAGTCCAATTTTACTCTTGAAATTCTCAATGATTAAAACTGATTTGCTGAAAAAATCCGATTCATTTTTTACATTTGCAGTGTTTTAATTAAAAAAAAAAAAAGACTTACCCTGAACAGTAACCCTGCCAAGCTCTGGGCAAACAAGTCCCTGATTTGTTTATCCTTTGGCTTCTGCATGACAGCTTCTGTTATCCTGAGCAGTATTTGCAACATCTGTTCCCTGCGCCACCCAAAATAAAAACTCATGTTATTAATCACACCTCCAAAGCACTTACACATATAGGTACAAGAAATTCTCGTAAGAATTCAACAAAATGGATCATCACATGTTATTCGAAAGTATAAAAAAGGCTGAGCGATGCTTTTGAACTGTGGTGTTGGAGAAGACTCTTGAGAGTCTCTTGGACTGCAAGGAGATCCAAACAGTCAATCCTAAACGATATCAGTCCTGAACATTCATTGGAAGGACTGATGCTGAAGCTGAAACTCCAATACTTTGGCCACTTGATGTAAAGAACCAATTCATTGGAAAAGACTTTGATGCTGGGAAAGGTTAAAGGCAGGAGGATAAGGGGACAACAGAGGATGAGATGGTTGGATGGCATCACCGACACAATGGACATGAGTCTGAGTAGGCTCCGAGAGTTGGTGACAGACAGGGAAGCCTGGCATGCTGCAGTCCATGGGGTCGCAAAGAGTTGGACATGACTGAGCAACTGAACTGAACTGAATTCAAAAGTATCTGAATGCCAGTTACAGAATGAACACCATACTTACCAAAATAAACTACTTTATGTTACCATGGTTCAACAAGTATGTCTCCTATGCCCAAATCAACAGAGAGGATCACAAGGGTCTCATCCCAGCCTGACTCCCTCCCCTTGTAAAAATGGGGGTGAGGCTGTTTCTGCAGCTGTATAGGCCCCTCGAAGGCACTCAGCGGAGAGCTGTGCTTAGGTGAACTTAAGCAGCACTCTTACATTTTCACATCCATGATTTTACCTAACCTGAGAAGTCTGCCTATTGTGATGGAAAATAATGTGGACTTTCTGGGGAGGTCTGCAGCTGGCAGTGTCAGGTGGCCGAGCCCCACAGTGCTCCCACAGGTAGGAAGGAGGGTTGGGAAAGGTCACCACTGGGTGCTCAGGCCATGGAGCTTTCTGCCTGGAAGACCTCGACTCTGTGCGCAGCGCTGCCCTCCTCTACCACTGTAGACTGTGGTCACCACACCTCCATCACAGCGCTCCATGGAGAAGGGGTTTTATGTGAAAGGTCTTTAAAGAGTATAAAACACTAGGGACGGGAAATAACACCTCCCATTGTGATTGCTGTTGTTCAGTCGCTAAGTCGTGTCTTCCTGATCCCATGGACTGCAGCATGCCAGGCTTCCCAAGATAGAACTCTGCATAGGCAGCAGTCTTTGGGGAAGAAGGCCCATGTATTTCCTTTCCATACCATGGAGTCATTTATCCTGAGCCCTTTGTTGTTGTTCAGTAACTCATTTGTGTCTTCACGACCCCATGGACTGCAGCACACCAGACTTCCCGGTCCTTCACCAATTTCCAGAGTTTGCTCAAACTCATGTCCATCGAGTCCATGATGCCATCCAAACATCTCATCCTCTGCTGTCCCCTTGTCCTCCTGCCCTCAATCTTTCCCAGTATCAGGGTCTTTTCCAACGAGTCAATTCTTCGCATCAGGTGGCCAAAGTATTGGAGCTTCAGCTTCAGCATCAGTCCTTCCAATGAATATTCAGGGTTGATTTTCTTTAGGATTGACTGGTTGGATCTCCTTGCAGTCAGAAGGACTCTCAAGAGTCTTCTCCAGCACCACAGTTCAAAAGTATCAATTCTTTGGCACTCAGCTTTCTTTATGGCTCAACTCTGTGATATGGTGACAAATTCTCTCGCACAGCCAGAGGGCGTTTTTCTCTTACAGCTGAGTTACATCCTTCATGTGTTTCCCCAGATGTCATGGAAACAGAGAGCAGGTNAGAAGGACTCTCAAGAGTCTTCTCCAGCACCACAGTTCAAAAGTATCAATTCTTTGGCACTCAGCTTTCTTTATGGCTCAACTCTGTGATATGGTGACAAATTCTCTCGCACAGCCAGAGGGCGTTTTTCTCTTACAGCTGAGTTACATCCTTCATGTGTTTCCCCAGATGTCATGGAAACAGAGAGCAGGTTATCTTCTGCCTAAGGGAAAGAAATCACCAGGTCCCTTTAACTACTTGTTCTAGGTCTTGTACACGAATCACTTGTTCATCCTTGGAACTTTGTCCTCATCAGCAATAAAACCAAGAATCAGTCCAGGTTGGATAATGAGATCTCAAATCTCGGTTCCTTTAGACCACTCTCATGTTCCTGCGTGTCGAAACAGTGTTTCTCTGAACACCATCCCATTCTGCTACTCTAGGCTCTCCTGCGCTCCTGTGGGTGACCCTGTCTGACTCCCATCCCAGGCTCTGTAGGCACCCCCACTGAGCCTGCCCACCCAGCCCCCAGTCTAGGGATCTTGCAGGCTCAGGAGAAGAGCCCTGGGGTCAAGGGGCCTATGCACACACGCCTGGAGCAGCCGGCGACTTTGAGGAGGACAAGGGAAGAAACACTTCAGGGCTGGGGACAGCCAGTGGCCCACCCTGTCCAGGGTCCCCACAGCCTTGTCACAGCTGGAGGGCTGCACCTAGGGTCAGCTCTGCCTGTGCGCCTTCTGTGATGCTCAAGAGAAAGAAAAGGAGCCCCATCCACACCATCCGGCACACTGAGAACAAGAAACACAGTAACTTTCCAATAAAACCCCAGTGCCAGTCATTGCTATCAAACACACAGTCCTGACGGAGGCTAAGGCTGACAAGGCCAAGGGAATAGGTTTAACCGCTGAATCTGAGAAAACTTGGGAACCACAACATTCCCAGTGGTCTCCTGAAAGAGAATGGGAGTGCAAAGCGACCTCTGGTTTGGCAAATTCTTTGCTCATAGCTCTGACTTCCGCTTGCTCCTCTGTGTTTTGTAAAACACTGGCAGAGATGGGCTCAGGGCAGGGGGACGCTGGCACGGGGTGCAGCTCTTCCTGTCTCTTCATTTTCTACTTCGTCCTCATCTCTTCACATACCTGCCCAGCCCCATACAAGCTGTCCCCTCTTTCGGGGTCACTTCTCAGCACCTCCTAGGCTACAGCCTGGTCTGGGCCACAGAGGCTGGGCTCCACGCACTGTTTCTCCTTCCCATGGCACACATGTACATCAGGTGGCGTCACCTTCTCACATACAGGTGGAGGTGGCAGGAGCCTCCCTGCAGCCCGAGGGCCTGGGCACTGGCTGCCTGCTCCCACCTGCCCACTGCCCAGCATCCACCTCGCCACACTGGCTGCCGTCTCGTCCTGCCCGGGATCCACCAGGCCTGCAACCTGCAGTTCCTCCCATGGGGATGTTCTTCCTTCCCGGCCCCACTCAGAGAGGCCTCCCCGGCCTCCAGGCTGCCCACCCCAGCTTCACTGCTGGACCTTCCTGACCTGGCCCCTGGGTTCTTTACATCTCTCAGGCCCATGAGGACCGAGGCCTCTCAAAGGGCAGGGACCCGGTTCATCAAGTTCACCCTCCATCCTCAGAGGACAAAGCACCCAAGTTATTTACGGCATGAAAGAAGGGAGGGAGGGAATTCAGGGCTTGTCTGGTGCTTCAACACATAGGAGGGTCTGCTGCTGGGGGAACCAGTCATGTCCTAGGCTATGCTCTGCAGACTTTTTTCTTGGTGAGTATTTTAATCTATACCAATATTTTGATTTTTAAAATATTTTTACCTGGAAATCTCTGAATTATTAAAGAAACAGAGAGGTGTTTCATTTTCTAGAATTTTAACTTTCAAAAAGATGGTCAAAAATACCAAAATATTACTGATACACTGGTACACAGAACCCATAAGAGTTTTCAAAGGAAAGAAAAGCACACTGACACAGCTGTGAACTCTTGTTAAAATCACCTTGCTCACCCCTGTAATGTTTTAATGATGGCTTCTTGGCTTAAAAGTCTGGGAAAGATGACCCCAGAAGATACAGCTTCGAATGATCCTTTTCTCATGCTAGGAGTTCCTGAATTTGTGAATGTTCTGCCCAGTCAGCTTCCTCTGGGCCCACCTCCTCCTCACCTGAGAAAGAGAAGGGCCAGACCTGATACCCCGGAGGTCCTCCCGGCTCAGTCTTGCTGCATCCCTGTGGTTTCCCAAGACAGACCCTCCCACGGCTCCCTGAGCACCAGCTCCACCATCCAGACCATAGGCCGGAAATGGGGACCCCAAGCACTTCAGGGGGGCAGGTGCCCCCGGGGGTCTGACTGTAGGGAGGATGCTGACTGCGCCCAGGCAGATGGTGGCAGCGGTGCACTGCTTGAGTGGGAGGGACTTGCAAGGATTGGACTGGAGAAGTAGAAGTATTACTACGAGACTATCCTCCTCACACAGGAGGGAAGAGGAAGGGGTGATGGGCTCCGAGGCTACTGTCTGAGCTGAGAAACCTGGGAGCACCCCATGGGCTGGCGGGATGCACAGACGCCCATCAAAGGAAACTCTCATGCACTGCTTACCTTTGGGGTATCATCAACACAAAGACACCAAACAAAAACCAACAAGCAGGAAGGAAATACTTCACATGAGCATATTTCACGACACCACTGCATTGCAGTGCACTCTCACAATGTATCGCTTAAAACAATCATTTTTCCGAAATGAATTTAAAACTTCAACTTTACAGCAATAAAATCACCTTAAAAGTGTTTTGGAGCGATTAGCCAACCCTCCTGGGATTACAGATTGTGATATCATCAACCACCAGTTACTGCTTTTGCACAAAACTTGCTTAATGACAGTTTAAAATGCAAGAATCTGCTATTATGTCAAAGGATTGCTTACTCTTAATTTGAGATTAAAAAAAAAAAAAAAACCAATAATGAAAACAAATGAACTAACAACGTACTGGATACTTACCTTCATAATTCACCGAAATGTTACAAAAGACTGATTACCATCTCATGGTTCACTTTGTAAACCTATTTAATAAGTGGAAGCTTTCACATTTTTAATCATTACATTGAAAACAGAAACATCTGTTTTACGATATTAATTAATTGAAAATACACTCACCAGGTCGTTTTATTCATTGTCAGCTCCATGATCATGCGCCTAAAGATAATCAGAACAGCTTTGCAGGCATCAACTTGCTCCTTCAAGAGCATGGGAACCTCCACACATGGCTCCAGCAAAAAGACGTTTGCAGCATTTGTCAGAAATACCTTGAAACCAACAAATGTTATGTGAGAAAATACAAGCAAACAGATTTTGGTGTGTATGTGCTCAGTAGTGTTGCAACTCCATGGACTGTAACCCCCCAGGCTCCTCTGTCCATGGAATTTCCCAGGCAAGAATACTGGCATGTGTTGCCATTTCTTTCTCTAGGGGATCTTACTGACCCAGGGATCAAACTCATGTCTCTTGTATCTAGTGCATTGGCAGGTGGATGGATTCTTTACCACTGTGCCACCCGGGAAGCCTTAGTTCACCCCTTAGAACACACAGTTCACCCCTTAGAATCGATTTAATACTGACATCTTTAAGACCTTTTCTAGAAAAATAACTGCTATCACTTAGGGCCTTCCCAGGTGGCTCAGCAGTAGAGAATCCACCTGCCAATGCATGAGAAGCAGGTTTGATCCTTCGGTAGGGAATTTCCTCTGGAGAAAAGAATGGCTACCCACTCTAGTATTCTTGCCTGGGAAATCCCATGGACAGAGGAGCCTGGCGGGCCGCAGTCCATGGGTCACAAAGAGTTGGACACAACTAAGCACACACACACATTAATATTACAACTTTGGAAACATTTGAGTCAGAAAGGCTTCTGGAGATTTCTGTTTGACGTCCTCTAAGACAGGAACATCATCTCTGGGTAAGTATTCTTGGTGGGGCAGGGGTGGGTAG
>SJYA01002033.1:1161156-1205062 GCA_006410615.1 Neotragus moschatus
TGGGGCAGGGGTGGGTAGGGGGGCGGGTGGGCAGGGAAGGCAGGGGCACAGTGGTCAGACAGTGGCTGGAAAATATGACCTGATTCTCGCTGAGTCTCCACCTTTGCTGACTTGAAGGCCTTGCTGACAGGAGGCAGCCAGTGCCACCCAAGGGGCAGCCAGCAAGTGGGCAAAAGCACATGGCCAACACTGCCCATCTTCCAAGAACATGGATTTCCAATATGAGAAACATGTAATACCACAGAATACAAAACTCAAGAGAATCTTAGGATAAAAACTGAGACATCAAAAAAATGTAGGTAGTCCACCAAGTGCCCTGTGCTCTGCCTCATACATTTAGGATACAAGTTTCCTGTCCTGTAGCAACAGTGATGCGAAGAGCTGACTCATTTGAAAAGACCCTGATGCTGGGAAAGATTGAAGGCAGAAGGGAATGACAGAGGATAAGATGGTTGGATAGCATCACCAACTCAATGGACATGAGTTTGAGCAAGCTCCGGGAGTTGGTGATGGACAGGGAGGCCTGGGATGCTGCGGTCTCTGTGGTTGCCAAGTCAGACACAACTGAGCAACTTAACTGAACTATCAGTAGAGAACTGGGAGGAGCAGGGGTCCCGGCTGCCCTGTAGAGAGCCACTGCTCTGCTGCAACGGCGCAACTTGCTATCATTCACGTGGATGACACTCCGACCCCTCGAGTCAGGACATTCTGAGCTGTCAACTCAGTGACGAGGACGGATCCTCTCTACCTTCTAGAGCTACAGTCCCTCTTGGTTCTTTCTGTTCAACAGCACAAACACCAAGGATCTGGAGACAAGCAGAGCTGGCTCACTTGTGGATGAAATCCATTTAATATAACATCGCAAAACAGATGTACAAACTAACCAGAGGAAATGAACACACTCAAAAGTCAAGAGGGCAAACTAAAATGTTGGCAGCCTCTGTGATTGTTTTATGTGAGATTAAAAATGTATCATGTCTCAATCTTCTAGGAAGAATCACAAGCACTGTAACAGGTGTTAACAGATGATAGCAGCAATTGTGAAGAATCTACTAGCCTTCACGTTAAGAAAAAAGAAAGCAAAGAACCTTTAGACTAACGAACTATAGCAGTTTCAGTGACAATGTTTTTTTTTTAAAGTGTGCCATAGATGGTATATTGCAATACAGATCCTTTTTAATTCACGTACTTGGCTTCTCGATTGAATTTGAAACCTTTGCAAATTCCAAAGTGAGGAGTCTTCATATAGTATACTTCTTTCATTTTACTTTTTAAAAAAACATCAAAAATGCCAGCTAGGGACTTCCATGGCAGTCCACTAGTTAAGATCTCACTTTCTAATGCAGGGGGTGTGGGTTCAGTCCCTGGTTGAGGAGCTAAGATCCCACATGCCTTGAGGTAAAAAAAAAAACCAAAATATTTTTAAAAAGAAGCAATATTATAACAAATTCAATAAAGATTTTTTTTAATGGTCCACATTAAAAAAAAAAAAGTCTTTTTAAAAAATGCCAGCTCCTTGAGTATTTATTACCATGTTAGTATCAGTTAGGGAAAAAAATAAATCAATGAAATTAATATATCCAAATTGTACTTGTCAAAGCAACTATAAAACAGTCTCATCAAACCTCCATTTGGCTGCTTTTTCCTAATTAACCAAGTCAAGGACGAAGGTACTTGATGAAATGAGAATAAAAACAGCTGTTTAAATCTAAACTGAAAAAAATTTTAAAGGTCTAGAGCTATATAATCAAGTCAAAATATTTTTCCTGGTTCATATAAATGGATGTAACTTCTTCTAGAAAACGAATAACTCACCTGAACTCAGGGTAAAAATAGGCACTTGCAACCCTGTGGGCTGACTGCGGGATGGCTAACCACGGCAACTGGGCAGTGAGCTGGAAGGAAGGGGCAGGACAGGGACTCCTGAGAGCTTCCTCTAGTGGGTGCACAGATGACACTGATGAGCTGAGCCAAAGTTCTCTGAAGCTATTCAAATAAAATCATCTTCATTTTTTAAAAGCTAATTTCAGATTATTTGCCAAATTTCAATGAAAAAGGAGAAAATTCGTTAGTTACAGTATGTGCTGTATCCTGTACTTAGTCACTCAGTCGTGTCCAACTCTTTGCGACCCCACGGACTGTAGGCTGCCAGGCTCCTCTGTCCATAGGATTCTCCAGGCAAGAATACTGAAGTGGGTTGCCATGCCTTCCTCCAGGGGATCTTCCCAACCCAGAGATCGAACCCAGGTCTCCTGCATTGCAGATGGATTCTTTACCATCTGAGCCACCAGGGAAGCCCAAGAATACTGGTGTAGGTAGCTTATCCCTTCTGTGGGAGATCTTCCAGACCCAGGAACTGAACCAGGTCTACTGCAATGCAGGCAGATTCTTTACCAGGGAAGCCCCATAATTACAGTATATGAAACTGCTAATTAACTTGAAAACCAAAAGGATCCCATGATAAGGAATCTTTTCAAGAGACAGATGACAAACACAGCATCACTGAAAACTGGGTACCATGCACACCACACCCATGAGTGCCTTCGCCAGAACCTAAGGCTGGCCTTTGCGTGGGAGGCTTAACTGGACAGCTGAATGTCAATATGGGGAGGAGGGTGGAGGGCCAGGGAGCTGGGGAAAGAGAGTGACCCTGTGTTTTCACTTATACTTCTGACAACCTTCAAACTGGATGGGACCCGAGAGGTTATGCCCCAATCCCTATTTTTGAGATAAAGTCTCCAAGTCTGGGGAGACTGAGTGATAGGCAAAGTTGCTCTTTCCAATGTTCCCAAATGGTATTGGTGCTAGTTCATATATTTATTCAGATACATGTCTAAAAATCACTGCATTAATCAGTATTCTTCATAAACACAGACAATTTTTAGGATGCATATAACTTATTACATAATCACCAAGCTTCTCTTACAAATTAGAATCCAGGTAACTCTATGCTCAGTTGTGTCCAACTCCTTGTGACCCCATGGACCATAGCCCGCCAGGCTCCTCTGTCCATGGGATTCTCCAGGCAATAATATTGGAGTGGGTTGCCATTCCCTTCTCTAAGGTAACTCTCTACTTTTTTATCTCAGTCATTTTTTTTTTTATCTGTCATTGAGTTTAAATCTCAGTCACTTTGCATTCACTGTATAACAACAACCCCATTCAGTTCAGATGTCTCCTTTGTCTAAAGAAAAAAAACTTCACAAATTGAAGGTGGGTAATCAGGAAGAAAATTAAGGGTGAGAATTTAAGGGCTGTTTACTCATGTATAGCTAAGAAGATCACCAAGCTTTATAATGACATCACCCCAATAAACAAAATGCTCAAACAGACTCCGCTGGGGGCCCTCCCATCTGTGGCCTGCACGTACCTGCAGCACTGCCTGGGCCCCAGCCTTCACGTTCTTATTCTCCTCTTCCATCACACACCCTCTGCTCACGGCACTGGTGAAGGAGTAAGACCGTCCCCAACTGGAAGACCGCTTGTGACCCGAACCTTCAGAAGAGGTCTTTGGAAGACAACAGTCAGTTAGTTAGAGTGGGAAAGAAGAGGTCATGTATTTAATTCCTTACGCTCATGAGAATTCATGAGATTACAGGTTTTACATGCACGCCTCTTTTCCAATGTGTTCACCGTTGTACATCCATCACCTAAAATAGTACTGAGTGCTCAGTATGTGCTAAAGAAATAGATACTGCTTGTCCAGTGACTGAATAAACAGGACTATTGATTTGCTTTGACCTTATGACTAGTTGTTAAAATGATTCACCAATATTGAAAAAAATCAAATTAAAAAGTGATATACCTTTGGTTATAAGTATTTTTTTAACATTTGGTGTTAATTGCCATGACAACATTCACTTTTAAAAATAAATCTCAGACTAGATGTCAAAATAGCATGCCAGAAATCTATGTACAACCTAAGTTTCTTCTGTGCATCAAGCAGAGGCCCACTCTGTCGTTTTGGATTTATCCCATCTGTATCTTTATCTAACATGGAATGAAAGGTCTACCTTGCTAGCACCCATGTCCAAGGACACCACCTAGCCCTGCAACAAGGCTCCCCGTGGAGACTGCACATTGGGTTCATCCTTTCAAGTGTGTCATTTTGGACTGTTGGAATGGTATGGGCCATTCCACCGTATAAGGAAAGTCTGCCAAAACGTTCTAAATTTAGTTTCGCAAATGCATGCATGCATGCTCAGTCACTCTAGTCATGTCTGATTCTTTGCAATCCCGTGAACTGTAACCCTCCAGGCTCCTCTGTCCATGGGATTCACCAGGCAAGAATACTGGAATGGGTTGCCATGTCCTCCTCCAGGGGATCTCCCCAACGCAGGGATTAAACCCACGTCTCTTCCGCTTCCTCCATTGGCCAGTAGGTTCTTTACCACTAGGACCACTTGGGAAGCCCAGTTTAGTGAATACTATTTATTTAAGCATATCATTAGTAAGGCAGAGACACTTTTAGTCTTCAATAGAGACGTGCAAAGTATACTGGCTTTTTCAAAGATTCTTCTGCGATAATGAAGAAAGAAGCTGCCGTGCACACGTGGCCAAGCCTGAGGTTAGGTGGTGGCAGAGAACCCTGGAGACAGCACAGAGGCAGCCTCCCTGAGAGCATCAGAGTGGACAACAAAGAAACAGTCTGCCTGTGTCACACTGACTATGGCCCCTGACTGAGCAGGAAGATTTTGCTAAAATAAGACGCTGCCAATTCAGACAACAAGTGATGAAAGATTACCTGCTTGTTATCAGTCTCTGAAAATCCTAATTTTTCAGCATCTTCTTGGGCAGCTTCTTTTATGTCTGGTTCCTCCATAAATACAGGTTTGTCCTGCAGGATCCACTTTCTATACACTTGAACTACTTTTCTGGTTATGGCTATGTCACACGAAGGCAACAAAAATGCCTAAAATGATAAGAGAAACTCCCTTTAGCACAAGTCTGCATCACCAATGAGTCCAACAGACATTTCCATGGGCTATAAGCAATCTCAGACTTTCTTTTGAAACAGACTACACAGGGTCACGTGTTTTTGTGCACACCAAACTGGGGGCGGCGGGGGGGTGGGGTAGGGAGGACAATTGTATAACTGGGCCAGAAAACAAAGTGCAGTGTTAAAATAACTTCTATCTTCTGAACAATTATTGCATAAAATAACCAAAATCCATACCAATGAATCAGCAACAGATGACACAATAATACACGTAGTAGTATAGCCAGTTGTCATGTCTCTTCCCGATTCACATTCAATGACATCATATTGGTGACTTGAATCGGCCACAGTGGGAGCAGTGACACCACAGAAGCTGGCAAATTTAACTTTAACCAGGGTTTTTCTTTTCTTCGTGTTTTTTTTTTTTTTTTTTTGCTTTCTCTTTCTCCCTTTTGCTTCCTTCTCTCTTTCCTCTCTCCCTCCCTTCATTTTTTGAGAGTCAGTTGTCCAACTGGCTGGTTGTAGCACTGTACACACTTTTGTACTTTTTCTTTTTGGCTGCATGGCACAGCTTGTGGGATCTTATTTCCCCAACCAAGGATCGAACCCATGTCCCCTACAGTGGAAGAGTGGAGTCCTGACCACTATATTGCCAGGGAATTCTCTCTATGAACTTAACAACATTAAAGAATCCCCTTACATATCTGCATATAAGAATCCTGACTTAATGTGATCAGAATCCAAATGTAGACAACTATGTAACTAAAATTCAATATCAAGGTACACAACATTACCTAATACCTCCCAGAAAGCAAGCATTAATATAAATTCTTTCTGGAGGAAAACAAAATTATAGATCATAGTACCACCAAAATTATTCACATGGTCTAGTTAATACGATATGCAGCATGTTAATTAAAAAGTCAGAAGTATGCAAAAAGAAGTCAACATTAGCAAAGCCACAATAAAAATAAATAATAATTTAAACATGTAGGAGAGCTAAAGCATCAGAAAAAGATCCATGTGAAACTGAAAAATAAAATAAGCAAAATGAAAAATCCAGTGAAAATGGCTGACAATAGGCTGGATGTAGCTGAAGAGAAAACTGGAAGAAAAATCAGATGAAAATATCCAGAATGAAGCACACTGAGACAAGAAACACACTGGTTCCACTGTAAGACATGTAAGACAGAAAATGCAAAGAAAAGGTTATCTTTTCCATGCCCGGAGATACAGAAGGAAAGAATTAGTAAAAAGTGGCAGAAACAATACTTGAAGAAAGAATTACTAAGAATTTTGCCAAAACTGATAAAACGTATCAATTCACAGATTCAAGAATCACAAAGAAACACAAGCAGGATACTTGCAAAGTATATCACACTAAGACCGCTGAGAACCAAAGACAACCTGGAAATCTTAAAAGGAGCCAGAGGGGAAAAGACACACTTCCGCCAAAAGAATAACCACAAGACTTGAATAACTTCTCAAAGAAACAGTGAAAGCCAAGAAACAATGGAACAAAATATTCAATGTGCAGAAAGAAAATAGCTGCCAAAGTAGAACTTGACATCCACAAAAATGTACTTCAGAAATAAAAGCAAGACAAAGACATTTTCAGGTAAGAGTCACCCAGCCCACAGTGGTCCTCCTGGGTGTCAGTTCCACACCACGTGTCTGGACATCTGACCTGCCCTTGCACTGTTCTCTGCTAAAAACACACCCACACACATATTAACTCCATACTGAGAACGTGCACTTCTTGAATGAATGTATGTTTTTAAACTTTAATAGTTTAAAATAGTTCAGGCTTAGTCTCTAAATAATTTAAAATTGAAAAAGGAATTATTATGAAAGAAGTCACATTTTGTCTTGTGTAAAAAAAAAAAAAAAAAATCATCACTGACCAAGAGAGGGCAACAGAATGCAAAGTGAAAACCCAGGCCCCCTCTTCCCAAATGTCTCTATTCAGTATTTTAACAATGCATAATAACCATATCTGAAATTTCACATAGAAGTTTCTAAACTAAATTTAAGAACAATTATAAAATGTAAATGTTTTTAAGTTTCATGACACAAAGATGTCTCATTACTTTAATCACAAGTAGTCTGCAGTTAACCTCAATGACTCAAGCTACTTCAAAAATGAATTTAGATTGAATTTGGGATTTTGATTAAATTGAGAACGCACTATTTCCAGGGGTGGAATGCCAATAATGGATGTGGATGAAACTATGTGTATGATAAATAAGTAAATACACAATACAGGTAAAACCACATCAATTTAGCACTTATCTCTAATGCAATATTTTAAAGCTTTGTTGATGATATCTGATATTAAGTATTTGCACCCAAGGGTTTCAAACATTGCTATAGATCATGATCAGCTGTGGAACAACCTAAATCCTGTCTGCCAATTGATTTTTGTGAATAAGGTTTTACAGGAACATGGGCTTGTTCCTGTACGAGCTTGTTCCATGCTATCCCTGGCTGCTTTCTCACTACAAAGCAGAGCTTCTGTGATCAACAAAGCCGAAGATGCTTACTATTTGGTCCTTTATTCTATTAAAATGTGCTGACCTCTGCTCTCAATCATATGCCTTCTGGGACTGACCACGTCAATTCAGCTTGCCCCAAAGTTCTGTTATTTCAACACTTCGACCTCTGCTCCTTTCTTTCCTCTTAATCCCCTCCCTAGTCTCCTTTTTCCTCTGGGGCCATAAAAACTCCTATCAGAGGTGCTGCAAGAGGCCTTTACAGGCAAAGTCCAACTGTCTGCAGGAGCTTGCAGCCTGAGTGCCTTCAGCCATGCAACAATTCTTGTATGCTCACATGCTGCCGGGAGTTCAGAAGCAGTTTTCCCCCTGCCTCCCTCTGGGCTTAAAATTTGCTATGGAAACAAAGGGTATTTGAGGGGATGATTTTGTTCAAATATAGAACTGTCCCACCCCGTGTAGGAACTTTCCAAAATCAAATCATGAAAACATTGTTGTTCAGTCGTGTCCAACTCTTCGGGACCCCATGGACTGCAGGCCTCCCTGTCCTTCACTATCTCCTAGAGCTTGCTCAAACTCGTGTCCATTGAGTCGATGATGTCATCCAACCATCTCATACTCTGTCATCCCTTTCTCCTCCCGCCTTCAATCTTTCCCAGCATCAGGGTCTTTTCCAGTGAGTCGGCTCTTCACATCAGGTGGCCAAAGTATTGGAGCTTCAGCATCAGTCCTTCCAATGAATATTCAGGGTAGATTTCCTTGTTTTTTGGTTTGATTTTACTGGTTTGATCTCCTTGCAGTCCAAGGGACTCTCAAGAGTCTTCTCCAGCACCATAATTCGAAAGCATCTCGTCACTCAGCCTTCTTTATGATCCAACTCTCACATCCGTACATGACTATTGGAGAAATCATAGCTTCAACTGACTATACGGACCTTTGTTGGCAAAGTGATGTCTCTGCTTCTTAATATGCGATCTAGGTTTGTCATAGCTTTTCTTCCAAGGAGCAAGCGTCTTTTAATTTCATGACTGCAGTCACCAAATGCAATAGTTTTGGAGCCCAAAATAATAGTCAGTCACTGTTTCCATTGTTTCCCCATCTATTTGCCATGAAGTGATGGGACCAGATTCCAGGATCTTAGTATTTTGAATGTGGAGCTTTAAGCCAGCTTTTCCACTCTTCTCTTTCACCTTCATCAACATCCTCTTTAGTTCCTTTTCACTTTCTACCATTAGGGTGGTGTCATCTGCATATCTGAGGTTATTAATATTTCTCCTGGAAATCTTGAAAACAACATTAAAAATGACCAAAATGCTCATATCCCAATCCTCCATATGCGACCTTAAAAGTGGGATGAAAGAAATCATTATGGAGTTGTGTAACTCAGCCCAACTTGCCGATTGTATTCCTTGGAGTATTACAAGTAACAGAACAAAGAAACCTCTTCAGCTTTGCGACCTGCCCCTGCACACACCACCCGCCTCCCTCCCCCGCAGCCCCCACACATGCATGCGCACGCTCTCACCTGGCGGAACACCTCGTTCACGAAGTTGACATAGCCGCGGGTGGACAGCAGGATGCGCTGGACCATGTCGTAAACTTCACGATGCTCCTCCTCAATGCTGCACAGGCTGCAACTGCTGAGCCGGCGCTCTGACAGGGTGCTCCCATCCGCGCGGCCTCGGTCCTGCTCTGCCGCCCCACCAGCGTCTGACTCTGGCGCCCGGTCGGGCACTGCAGTGCCTCCCCCGACGGTCTGCAAGAAAGGGTCCCCCTGCTGAGCGATCCTCCAAAACACCGGGCCAGGCTGAAGACTCGCCTTGTTTTCGGGGAACTCCGGGTATGGTGCGCTCATTTCCTCCAGAATTAAAGATCTCCTCCGAACACAACATACGTGAAATTTTGCTTCATTTTAGTAAATTACACTATTATTCTTTTGTGTCAAAAATATGTAACCCAAATATCACTAAAATTCTACCAACTGTGAATATTTTTTTACAAGAAGTGACAAGAAACAAGTAGTACAAAATTATTATTTCAGCAACTACCAAGGAGAGTTTTAAAACAAAGAGGATATTCAAATAGTAATCTCTAGAGAAAATGAGTAGATAATTATATTGATAGCAATTTTTCTCCTCATGCCTGGGCTATTAAGCTTGTGTGGTTTATCAAAGGCCCTGCCACACTGTGCAGCAAGCAACTCTATAGAAATTATTTCATCTTTTTGATGGGTCAACCCATGGAAAATAAAAATTTGCATAGAAAAATAAAAATTTCCTCATTTTTACTGATATACATATATTTTTGATCTGTAAAAGCATGGTGGCTGGATTAAGTCTAATGTCTCTTATGGACCAATAACCTGTGACTTTTTGATCAATAATTTTCATTTCCCCCACAAGCTAAAAAAAAAATAATAATTACACACATCCTTACATAGCAAATTAAAAACAGCCACAAATTCTCTGACACACCCTCTGCAGAGATGGAAAGGCTTTGTCCCCTCGATCCCCATGGGCTGGAGGGCTGAGTTAGCCAGCAGAGGGGAAGGGTGGAGGGGACCCAGGAGGCTGAGGGCTCCCATGTAGCATCTCAGGGAACATTTGCTCTCGGAGCCCTGAGCGGCCAAGGAAAAAATCCGACTGCCTTGCAAGAGGGGTTATATAGAAAGGGAGGCCCAGTGGAGCCCAACCTGCCCCCTGCACCCACCAGAGTAGCCAGCTCTGAAGTCATTCCGGACCCTCCTGACCAACCAGCCACCAGCTGAAGACCACCACCCACTGAGTTCAGCTAGCGCCACATGAAGCCCCAGAACTGTCCAACCAAATCACACCGAAATTCCTGACCCAAAAAGGGAAATAAATAATATGGTGAAAGGGTTGTTTGAAGCCACAAGTTTTGAGGTCATTAGATAACAGAATCTATGACAATTAGAGAACAAAATAATGTCCTAAAGAATTACGTTCAAAGGCACCAAATTGTTTTTGAAAACTAAGCTCCATGATCCAAATAGAACATAATGATAACACAGATGAATTTCCCATTATGCCATTAACTGAAAACTACTTCTCTTGATAAAACAATGCTTTTCCCAGCCTCCTCTAGCCCACACCAGCAAAATGCTGCTTTCCAAAAAAAAATCTGCACATTGTTAAGACATTTATAATGATAGTAAGTGATGAGAGTGAAAACAAACTAGTAATTCAAGGCTATTTGTTTCTTGCCTCTTTCATGAAGATCAACAGTAAGAGCATGAATACAAATTAACTACAGAGAGAGGTCCGTTTTCTGCCCGCTACAATCCAGCTGGAATTCTCAGTTATTGTTTAATATTAGTTGAGTCCAGTGGTAAATGCAAAGATGATTTTTGCATCTTTGGCATATGATGGAAGGCTTAACCAGTGAAACAGGCATATGGTCTGCTTGGACCAGGCCTGTGCTGCCAGGGTTCAGGAAAATGCACGATACAGGTTGCCACTCAATCTTTCCCCTCCCCACCCTGGTTTCCTCTCAACCCACAGTTCATTCTGAGAGTTGCTCACCCTCAGGGTCAGACTAGACGAGGACACCCACAATGCAGGTATGAAATGAGGATGCAGCTGCCATCCTGCTGGTGAAAACTGATGCCACTCAATTCCCCATCACAGTCAGCCCACCTGGCTGAGGGCAGCCCACTCCTGCCTTGGTAGAAACAAGAACACAGAGAACCAGCGCGTGGCCGTCAACAGACAGGTGGGTCTGCATGATACACGGACTCCCACAGGGGTGTCGATTTATGTGATTCATTTTTTTTAACTGTTCACCCCATGAGATACAAGTTTCAGGAAACCCATAGCCCATGAATCATTATGGAAGGGCTGGTTCAGAATTCAAGTGGCACTTTAACAATGTAACTAAAGATAAAGAGTTAGCATACAAATAAGTATGATCAACTGTCTTAGCATCTCAAACTTTTTCATTCCCTCATAAACTTCTTTGGGTTTATTTTAATTAATTAATTTTTATTTTTATTTTTATTGTGTCGGATCTTTGTTGCTATGCACTGGCTTTCTCTAGTTGTGGCGACCAGGAGCTACTCTTTGTTGTGATGGGTGGGCTTCTCATTGTGGGGGCTTCTTTTGTTGCAGAACATGGGCTCTAGGGCCTGTGAGTTTCAACAATTGAGAGCTCAGTAGCTGTGGCTTCTGGACTCTAGAGCCTGGGCTCAGCAGTGGTGGTGCACAGGCTTAGTTACTCCGAGGCATGTGGGATCCTCCCAGACCAGGGATTGAACCCATGTCCCTTGCATTGGCAGGCAGATTTCTATCCACTGTACCACCAAGGAAATTCTCATTTTAATGTTTTGATGTTTAATTAATGTGCTGCTGAAATTTTAAAATTACTACTCTGCTTTCTCTAATGTAGGTCGAAGCACTTCTATCTCACACTAACATGATACACCAAGGAATAAACAATAGTTCACTGCAAACACTTCTGGCTAAGGGACACAGCAAGATGTTCAGATTTGAAAGGGGGATCAGTGGTCATGGCTGCCAGCGTGGTGTGGGAGTTCAGGGCAACCGTATTCTCTCTCTCCGTGAATCATGCCACCGAACAAGAACACTGGTCAAACCAGATTCTCCGAGGGGTAAGTGAGTTAGTCCCTTCCCTCTCCAGTGAAAAATACTGTCAAGGATATTAGTTTCTGATCAAAAGGAAGTAAATTCACTTTGGGGGAAAACACACACACACAAAAAAAAACATCTCATACATGACTTTTAACGTAACAGTAGTGGAAAGTGTGAACCCTATTTGGAAGCAGAATTTAAAATACTGTTTTAAAGGGATCTGATAAGAGCAGTCAGTATATTCTTTGAAAAGAAGTTCTGGATCAGCTCACTAAGACAGTGATGTTCCCTTCACATAGGTAAAATTACATGAAATTTGAAATTCCAAACAAATATTTTCAGGAGATAAATACAATTACAGGTGCTTTTATTCCTTCAACTCCATTTCCAGAATTTAATATTCAGTTGTTTAAACTGCCTTCTCTCCTGTATAATGTAAATGAGGAGCAGAACACATGGTAGGCACACATGAGACGAGACGGAAGCACAGCAGTAAGGCAGAGGCGAGGACAGGGGAGACAGGTAGGCTGGATAATGACCACCCTCCCCAAGATGTCTGCACCCAAGTTCCTGGAACTCAGGACTGTGCTGCCTTCCATGGCAGAAGGGACTGAGCAGATTGATCAAATTCGGGATGTTGAGATGGGGAGGGTACCCTGGATTACCTGGGTAGACCCAAGGTAACCACAGGATCCATAAGGAGGCAGGAGGAGCAGACACAGAGAAGATGATGCACAGATGGAAACAGACGGAGAAATGATGTGATGAGGAGCCACAGGCCAGGGGACACAGGCAGCCTGTGGAGGCCAGACAGGGAAGACACTGACCTTCCCCTAGAGCATCTGACACCCTGATTTTAGCCACTAAGACCGATCTGGGCCCTCTGACTTCCTGAGTTGTAAGAAAATGCATTTGTGGAAACTGGCTACAGTGGCAGGAGGAAACTGACATAACAACTGACTGCGAAGTGTATGAGCAGCCTGGACCACGGCAGTGGCCACGTCTGGGCATGGCCGTGCGCAGGGCACAGGAGCCATGGACCTGCGTGGTGCCTGCTGTGCATCCCTTTCCCCCTCGTGGAACCCCTAGATCTCTGCCCCCACCCCCACCCTACCCTGGTCTGCAGCCGCACCTGCCTCAGGGGAAGCTGACCGGCCCCTAACACCAGGGGAGCCTTCTGCTTCCCGGAAGCTGGTCACCACCACCCCCACCCAGAGGTGTTCACAGCTCCAGACCAGAGTCAATCAGCACCTTGCTCTTTCCTAAGAGCATGCAAGTAACCTAAATTGTTCTGCTCACACAAAAGGGAAGGGCTCTGTGTTTCTGGGTTGTCTCAATACGTGAACTAGGAAGGAGGGCCCCAGCTGCTGCTGCTAACATCAGGGAGGAACCCGAGGGAAAGGGCAGAGGAGAGAAACAGGGCACACGTGGCCACAGCTACGGCTACAGCAGCCTCGTCTCCAGCTGCTCTTGTAGGAGAGTGAAACATTTCTCTTGATGGATAAGACGATTTGAACTCTGGCGCCTTTTTTTCTGTTAGGGCTATAACGCCCTCCTAACGGATTCTGGAGGTCAGAACCTTGTGACACTTACAGAGTAAAAGGAAATGACTCACGAGTGTAAAAGTCAACAGGGAAAAAATTAGAACCTGGAAGTGATGGTTAATATGCCAGTCGTGGGACTTCTCATGATCCGAATGTATTTTTTTAGGAAGGAGCACCTTATTTTCAATAAGCACAGGTGATAGTTTTCTGAAACTTTGAAACTGGGAGGGGGAGAAAGGTTACATCCTTTCTCTGACAGTGTTTTGAACTGCCTGAACAACCACATTAGACACCATGAATGAAAAGTATCAGAGAGTCACTGAATTTCTTAGGTTTCCTACAAATTTTTGTTTACTTGCGATTTTCCGATTTTGTCTACCTGATAGGTGAAAAAAGGGCTCTCATAGCTGCTCAGAACTAACTGTGTTTCCCTGACTGCTGGGGAGGTCCGGGGCATGCTTATTTCCTTTTCTATGACCTCCCTTCCACCTCCTTCATTCATTTTTCAATCAGCTGTTTGTCCTCATGTCTATTCATAGGTGCTCTTCATACAGCAGAGATATGAACACTTTAGCAACCGTATAATACGACAAACGCTCTCCACAGTCTATTGCTTGGGCCTAGCTTTATGTTATCTTTTGACAAATAAATCTTTTTCCTGTTTTTCAAAATAAAGTCGAACCTCATTTAGTCTTTGGTTTGCGGGTTTTATCTCTACCGAAGGTGGTCTACCACTTCCCAAGTCTATAAATTTCCCCTAGATTTTTTCCTAAATTCTTGATCACTTTGTTTTTATTCTTAGACTTTAAATCAACTTAGGCCTTAAACCAATGTGACTATGTACTGATGTACATGATATGAAGTGAGATTTTGAGAAAGGGACAAACAGACAGGTTGCTCTGGCTTCCATGGCTGTAGATTAGATTAGGTATTCAGTGCTAATCTCAGCGTCATTCCTTTGACATAGCTGTGGTTTCTGTTTGGAAGTCTGTATCATTTTCCTTTTAACCCCTGATGGTCAAATGTCTGTTTAGTTTGGTGTCTGTTTTGCTAATTCTTCCTGGGGCTCACAGGCCCTTTCAGTTTAAGGCATGCTTTTTCTTTTTAGCTCAGGTAAGCTTTCCTTACTCTTGGTTTAATTGTTATGCCCTGTTCTTTTTCCCTTCTGCCCTCACAATGTCTGCAAAGTAGGTCTGCACCTACGGTCTTATCTATTAATATTAGTTTCTAGGTTCCACCTCTAATTTTTTTTAACCAGTGTTGTGCAACAGTTCTTCAGAAAACCAATTTTGTCCTCAGCAGTAACTATTACCATTTTGAGTTTACCTACTAAATTTGTAAATTGAGAAATTAAAGTTTTGTTTTTTTTTTTTTTAACTTTTAGCAAGTCTTTTGTGGCTCATATTATGGACCCTGTGCTCTGGACCTGCTGGGTACTCTACCATGAGGGGACTGAGAACCCCTCGGCAAGGGCATGGGTGGTGCACCCTCCAGCCTGGGATGGACGTCACGCGTCTGGGAATTGCAGGGCTTCGGCCAGCCTGCACTAAGTGGACCACACTTCCTGGCTCTGTCCTTGGAGCCAATAAATCAGAGCACACAAAACCGTGACTCCTCCAAGCAATGGCCACTCTGACTGTACAAGGTGTCCTGCTCTGCCCGCACAAAAGCCCAAAGATATGTCACCTGCCAGGAAAGCCCCATGCATCTGACCAAGGCCAGGGAGAGAGCGAGGCCCCACAGGCCCCACATGAGAAGAGGGCCTCATCCAGGCCTCAGAAAGCACTCCCTTCTGTTCCAGGGACCCCATCTTGCCTCAACGACCACCTGAAATCCAGAGGTGCTGACCCACCCCTTCCCGGAGAGCCCAGGGGGCACCAGGCAGGCTCAGGTAACCTCTCCATGACCACCTCATGATTGCTGGGGACCTTCCCTGGACTGGAATGAGCACGGCCAGGGGGGCCCTCTGTCTCGTGCTCAGAGGTCACTGGGGCCTGAGTGAAGGAGGGGAGGTGAGAGGGAGCCAGGAGCACACATGTCAGCCACCTGCTCAAAAGGCCACAAGGTTGCCCCATCATGGCAAGGCCAAGAGAACCCAGAAAGTGCTAACTTACGCTTCCTCTGAAACCTCAGCATCACAGAGGGTGGAGCCATAGCCAACAACCTGTGAGAGCCAACAGCCTTGACAGTTTACTTTGGTGTTAGTAGGGCTTAAGACACCAGAATTAAAAGGTAAAAAAGTGATGAATGACATACCTGAATGATTTTAGGCAATACATCAACTCCATTCTTAGTGTTCTGTGTTGCAGTTAGATACTTTTTTTCCAAAAAGAAAGTCACCATCCACTTAATGAAGACGACACGAGCTGCCATGTATGGGATCTTTGTGCTGTAAATGCTCTCATTGTCTCGAGTGGTAGGGACATACACAGGCTTTGGTCTCAGGTGGGGGATGTCTGCAGGACAAGAGAACACATGATCGGGTTAGCGAATCTTTTTTTTTTTTTTTTTTATTGTGGACCATTTCTAAAGTCTTTATGGAATCTGTTACAATACGGCTTTTGCTCTATGTTTTGGGTTTTTAGCCATGAGGCATGTGGGATCTTAGTTCCCCAACCAGGGATTGAACCTGCACCCTCCGAATTGGAAGGTGAGATCCTAACCACTGGACCACAGGGAAGTACCCAGGTTCATGATTCTTAACATCATATAACTTCTAAGAATGTTTCCATTTCTAATTAAATAGACACATATCTGGTTGCTTGAATGCTGCTGTTTAGTTGCTGAGTCGTGTCTGCCTCTTTTGTGACCCCATAGACTGTAGTCCACTAGGCTTCTCTGTCCATGGTGATTCTCCAGGCACAAATACTGGAGTGGGTTGCCATGCCCTCCTCCAGGGGATCTTCCTGACCCCAGGGATCAATATACCATGATCCGTATCAAATTACTCCTGAGTCACAGGACCCACAGATGGCCTTTATTGCTCAGGACTCAGGCAAATCGCAGTCTGTACAAATAGTTAAAATCATTTATTAAGAAACTGGAAAACTCTTACAACAAAGTGACCATTAAATATGAAAAAAAAAACAACTATTTTACTTAATCATTTTAAGAGACCACACACACAGCTATCAGTACTCACCCAGCACAGGCTTATAGATGTTGGTTAACTTGGTAAACGAGGGAAACAGATGAGGAAGGTAATACTTTCGAAACAACGTAAACAGAAATTTAAACCCAGTCTCCTGATTCTCCTTATGCTTCCACTCCAAGCTTGCAGCCTTCAGATAATAGTAATGGGGGGCGGGGGAGAACATACATATAGTTACACTTCACATTAATGAATATCAACTGAAATGCTGATACACTGTTAAAACCCCCATCCTAAATGAAACACCTGACAAATAGCACTGACCATCATGTAATAACATCTTAAAACTGAAATGATTCCAAGAATGAATACTTCAAAGCAAAACAGTAACTACATAAAATACAGCATTTTTACTGGATATACAAGAAAGAAAAAAATCAAAGCTTATGGTATCTTTCAAACTTGCCCCACTATATCATTCCTGTATTTTTTTTTCCATGTTTCTTGTGATGATTTAACACTCTTTGTGCCCTTAAAATGTTTATCCAGAAGTAATCAGGTGCTTTTTTTAAAATGCAAAAGAGGCCATTTACAATACACAAGAATTAAAGAAACAATCTCTTATAAGAATTTCATACCATGTTACCTACATGAAAAAAAAATCATTATCAAAACACAAAGCTACAGAATCTTGCAAAGGGCACAAAAAAGCAATCCAAAGGCTACATGTGTAACTGAATCACTGCTCTATGCACCTGAAACTGACATGACCTTGTCAATTAACTATTTTTCAATTAAATAAACAACACAATCTGCAGACTGGGATAAGCCACTAAATTTAAAGCTCCCATGTGTGAAGACACTGCTGCTGCTGTTGCTGCTAAGTCGCTTAGGTCATATTCAACTCTGTGTGACCCCAAAGATGGCAGCCCACCAGGTTCCACTGTCCCTGGGATTCTCCAGGCAAGAATACTGGAGTGGGTTGGCATTTCCTTCTCCAATGCATGAAAGTGAAAAGTGAAAGTGAAGTCGCTCAGTCATGTCCAACTCCTAGTGACCCCACTACTTCCCTGTCAAATAGCCAGCTCTGTGTAGGCCCGGTGGGAACGTTGCAAACACTTCTCCCGCAGGGAACGTCCCACACAGGCCAGGAACCCAGGCAGGTGATCGAGAGCTGTCTCCTACCACCCAAGGAAACGTGGTGTGAACAGGCGCTTTGAGAGTGCCTACTGGTGGCTGTCATGCTTGTGAGACCACCGAGCTCCAGAGCAAAGCATCCCAACATCCTCCTGACGAGCCCACCTGGAGCACCTGCAGCCCAGGGATGAGGGGCCCAGTGTCCATCACCTGTCAGAATCCCTCCAAGTACGCCAAGGAGGAAGCTCTGCTCCAAGGATCCACTTTCCTGACAGACCGGGGAAGGAGGGGCGAGTGGACACTGCATACAACCCTGCACACAGCAGAGAGGGGTCACCGCCACCCTCTACCAGTCCTCCTCTGCTGGGATCCAGGGTATTATGGGATCAGCATGCCACACAGCTCATTAGTGACACGTCTGGAATGAAACCCAAGTCCCCCAGCACACCCGGGTTCTGGCTACTCTGCTGTTTTTCTGCGACAGTTAGAAGGCCAGACCCAACCACTCCTGGACAGATGGGGCTGAGATGTGGGCAGCAGGGGCCTACACGGCCAGGACGCAGGGCTTCCCAGAGGTGAGAGGACCCAGGCTGGCACTCAGGATGCAGGAGTCCTGAGCTTGCGGTGCTGCTAGAGGAACTGGGGAGAGAAGAGCAGATGGGGTCACCCTAAGGGACATGGGAGGCAGAGGGGGCAGAGGAAATACAGCCTTCAGAGAAAACTGGAAAAGAGGGGGAGTGGGGAGTCATCCCAGGAGGAGAGACCCTGGGAAAGGAGAGGTCCCCTCGAGTCGTCCAGAGGTCCAGGATGGCCAACACTCGTGTCCTTCTCTGGACCTGACACACCAGACCCTGCTCACCCTGGGCCCCCAATTTCACGGTGACAAGACAAAAAAGGCAGGTGACAGTGGGTGTCACGGGCCCACTGGGTGAGGAACTGGATGAGCAGAGATGACACATCAACTAAAGCTCAAGCTGCAACACTTTGGCCACCTGGTGCGAAGAGCTGACTCACTGGAAAAGACCCTGAGGCTGGGAAGACTGACAGCAAGAGAGAAGGGGGCGACAGAGGATGAGACAGTTGCCCAACATCACCAACTCAACGGACATGAGTTTGAGCAAGTTCCGGGAGTTGGTGATAGACAGGGAGGCCTGGCGTGCTGCAGTCCACGGGGTCACAAAGAGTTGGACACAACTTAGTGACTGAACAACAACAACACACCAGGTTGTGAGAGGAAGGACAGAGCCTGAACGTATGCCCTGGAGAAGCTCAGGGACCAGGGATGTGTTCGCTGAGAGGAAAGAAACAGCAGCATTTCCCAAGCCACATCAACGTCCAGAAATACTGAATGAGAGACACAAATTCCCTGGTGAAGTCAGAAGTGAATGATTTGTTAAGAGAAAGGATCATCTGACATAAAGGAGGCCGTGCAGGATGAGATAATCCATGGATCTCCTTCAGGCCCCTGCCCTTTGCCCATCACTCTGGACCCGCCCGGTCAGCCCCGGGGCCGGCTCCTCCGCCAGCCAGTCTCCATAGCACAGAGAATGGGGGCAGCAGAAGAGCAAACAGGCTGAAACAGACACAGGGAGATAACAGGAACTGCTGCACTGGCCTCTGCCCCCGGCTCCTGGCACAGAGGCCCTAGCTCCCTGCTCACTTCTTCATGACCAGAGCCCCTTTGTGAAGGGGCTCCTGGATAGGGCTGGTCACCAGGAGGACCAAGCCACGGCTGCAAGCTCAGAATTTCCAGTAGTCTCCCTGCGCCTGCACCACTGTTTCAAGAGGAGAGAGGGGCTGGGACTGGAGTTGGTAACTGATCATCTCTCCTGCGAAGAAGCCAGCACAAAGATCCCAACAGCCCCAGGTTTCGGGGAGTGTGCAGGGTGAACACATGAATGCTCCGGGAGGGTGGCGCACCCCCGTCCACAGCGACAGAAGCCCCCGCACTCAGGACACCCCCCCCGACCTCACGCCGTGTGTGTCTTCATCGAGCTGTCACCTGTGTCCTTTGCCACCCCCTTTCCTAAACGGGCAACTGTGAACCAACATTTCCCCCAGTTCTGTGAGCTGCTCTAAAATTCACTGCACCTGAGGAGGGACTCACGGGACCCTCTGATTTGTAGCCAAACTGGATGGAAGCTGCGGGCAACCTGGGGACCAGCTCCCTGTGACTGGCACTGAGTGGGGGCGGGAGGGATACAGGCCAGAGAACTTTCCCGTGAGATCTGAGACCACCTCACGTAGGCAGGGTTGGGAGTGAGTGAAACTGTGACACTGGAATTGCAGAGAATGACTTGGTGATTCAGATCCCCACGCATCTGGTTAGCAGTGTCATTTATGAAGTGAATAATATGAGATTGTATGAAAGTAAAGGAGGCAGATGGAGGACGAAACTGCTTCCTTTACACACACACACACACACACACACAGAGTAGCAGGCAGGCCTGGTCTTGCTGAAGCATCCTAACATATACTCTACATTTAGTGAAATATCACAAAATCACCAAGAAAAAACAAAAGTAAAAATACGGACAAACAGGAAGAAAAGAGGCAGCGTTTTCTCTTCCCTAGTGAGGATGTGAACATCACTGAACCATCCACGGTTCCACTCATACCTGAGTAACTATGTATTTCAACAGTACTTGAAGAAAAAAGCACGTCTGGTCCTCAGCGATCTTCTCCCCTGATACGGCTGGCAGCAGTGGAGTGATTTCTTCTGGATGGATCTTCGCTGCAGAGTGGGAAACAAGGAAAGGTCCTTCACCAAAGCTGAATTTCAAACAGGGCTTTAAAAAATGGCCTCTATTAAAATACACGTGCCTATATGGAATACAGACAAATGGTACTGATTAACCTATTTGCAAGGCCTGAATAGATGCAGATGTAGAGAAGGGAAAAGTGGACACGTGGAGAAGGAGAAGATGGGACCAAGTGAGAGAGCAGGACTGACATATTTATGCTACCATGTGTAAAACAGACAGGTAGAGGGATGCTGCTGTAAAGCACAGGGGGCTCAGTTCGGTGCTCTGACATGACCAAGAAGGGTGGGATGGAGGGAAGAGTGGGAGAGAGGCTCAAAAGAGAGAGGATATATGCATACTTGTAGCTGATGCACGTTGTTGTATGGCAGAAACCAATACAACATTGTAAAGCAATTATCCTCCAATTAAAATTTTTTTTAAATGCCTCACTTCGCTGAATGGCAGAAACTAGTACAACGTTGTAAATCAACTATATTCCAATAAAAATTTTTAAAGGTAAAGCAACCTAAAATAACCAAATACATGTACCAAGCACTGGAACTGCTCACACTGCAGGTCAGGCCACGTGACCAGGGGACAGATGCCCACAGAGCCACCTCCCTCACTGGACCATTCCTCACCCTTGCACCTTCTGATCTGACCAGCCCAAGGTCAAATACCTGTCACTGGGCAATACAGTGACCCGCAGTGACAAGCCAGTGGCCCTAATGGGCAAGCTCCTTGACAACTCCCTGGGCTCAAAAGATGGCATTAATAGTCCCATGGGGACACCACTGTTCTTCCACGAAAACTGGATGAAAATACACACCTGGTGACAAAGAGCCTGGAGCATCAGGGACTTCCCTGGTGGCCCGGTAGTTAAGAATCTGCCTTCCAATGCAGGGAACATGGGTTCAGCCCCTGGTTGGGGAGGAAAGATCACACATGCTACGGGGCAACTAAGCCCAAGCAATGCAACTACTGAGCCCAAGTGCTGCAGTGAAGAGAGTGCATGCCAAAACAGAGATTCCGTGTGCCACAAGTAAGATCTTATGCAGCCGGACCATCAAGAAAGCTGAGCACTGCGGAACTGATGCTTTTGAACTGTGGTGCTGGAGAAGACTCTTCAGAGTCCCTTGTGCTGCAAGGAGATCAAACCAGTCACTTCTAAAGGAAATCAACCCTGAACACATTGGAAGGACTGATGCTGAAGCTGAAGCCCCATTACTTTGGCCGCTTGATGTGAAGAGCCAACTCATTGGAAAATACCCTGATGCTGGGAAAGACTGAAGACAGAAGAAGGGGACGACAGAGGATGAGATGGTTGGATGGCATCACTGACTCGATGGACATGAGTTTGAGCAAACTCCAGGAGATGGTGAAGGACAGGAAAGCCCGGCATGCTGCAGGCCATGGGGCTGCAGAGTCGAGCACGACTTCATCAATTGAACAACAATAACAAGCCAAATAAATAAATACTTTTTTTTAAAAAAAAAGAGCCAAGGGAGCAAGTGAACACCCACTAATAAAACAATCACTGTACGGAAAAGAGACAGCAGTTTGGGATGCAGATTTAAATCTCATGAACAGCAACAAAAGCACTCGCTCCAGCCAGATGCACCATGTGTCTCTGCTCCTGCCAACAGCTGTCCCCTCCCTTCCCCTCCAGTTTCCTCCACTCCAATAAATCTCTCCTGTCATCATTTCATATAAAACAGGCTCCAGTTCTGTCAGTTCAAATGTCTGTAAAACACGAGTATGCAGATGACGCCACTCTAATGGCAGAAAGCGAATAAGAACTAAAGAGCCTCTTAATGAGGGTGAACAGGGAGACTGAAAAAGCTGGCTTAATGCTCGACATTCAGAAAACGAAGATCATGGCATCCGGTGCCATCACTTCATGGCAAATAGATGGGGAAAAAATGGCAACAGTGGCAGAGTTTATCTTCTTGAGCTCCAAAATCACTGCGGAGAGTGGCTGCCGCCACAAAATTAAAGACACTTGCTCCTTGGAAGAAAAGCTATGACGAACCTAGATGGCGTATTAAAAAGGAGAGACATCACCTCGCTGACAAAGGTCTGTATAGTCAAAGCTATGGCTTTTCCAGTAGTTGTGTATGGATATGAGAGTTGGACCATATAGAAGGCTGAGCACCAAAGAACTGATGCTTTCGAACTGTGGTGCTAGAGAAGACTCTTGAGGGTCCCTTGGACTGCAAGGAGATCAAACCAGTCAGTCCTAAAGGAAATCAACCCTAAATATTCACTGGAAGAACTGATGCGGAAGAAGAACTGATGCTGAAGCTGAAACTCCAATACTTTGGTCATCTGATTCAAAGAGCTGACTCACTGGAAAAGACCCTGATGCTGGGAATGATTGAGGGCAGAAGGAAAAGAGGGCGACAGAGGATGAGATGGTTAGATGGCATCATAGACTCAACAGACATGAGTCTGAGCAAACTCAGGGAGATAGTGAAGGACAGGGAAGCCTGGCATGCTGTAGTCCTTGGGGTCGCAAAGAGTCGGACAGGACTTAGAGACTGAACAACAACAATTCCTCTTCAGAATCCATCCATGAAACCGAGGTTCTGTTTGGAAAAGGACAGAATGAGGGATTCCTTATCGCAACGTGGAGGGTAGTTTCCACCTATCGAATGGGCCAGCATCACTCACCATCAGCCACGCTGGGCCCAGGGTTGATGAGAGTGTCCAGTGTACAGGGCCCCCTGGATGACATGATGGCAGGGAATCCCGGCACCAGGCTAGCAAAAATCAGCACCTGCTCTTCTGCACAGTTCGTCTGAAGTGCTTGAAGCCACAGAAGAAACAGCCGGATTCCTTCACATCTTATCTAAAAACAAAACCAAAGGCAGCAAAATGAAACATGCAGTCATACTTGTATAAATGCACTACAGTGCAGCACTGGTTCTGAGGGACAGATCTAGAAGCTCAAAGCATCACTGAAGTCCTGCAACAAGTCCCTGCGTGACCAGGAAGCAAGGACACTGCAGCCCAGCAAGAGAGCCAAAGGGGCTGGGCTCCAGTGCAGCCTCAGCCACTTTCTAGCTGAGCTGAGAGTGTGGAGGACCACTTAACTTCTCCATGCCTCACCTCCCCAGCGGTGAAGCAGGGGTGATAACAAAGTTTATCACCAAGTGCTTGTATACGGTGAAGTGGATTGGAACTGCCTGGCTCACAGTAACTGCGACCTAAGCGTTTCCTAGTAGTTTCATTTTATTCTTTACAGCAATGGTGCCCTGATCATCAACGCTTGATTACTCATGAAAACCACGCAAAGAGAATCTTGCTCCAGATTTACACTGTGCTTTGGATGGAACCTGTCAGGTCACTGCATTATACACAGGTACCATGTTCTTGAAAATCAGAACACTTACAGCTAAAAGGACCCCACGGACCTGGCTGAGGGGGACAGGCAGCCTCTGGCTTTCCTATCCTCTTCTCCCGATGCCTTACCCTGGCTCCAAACAGTCGGCATCACCCCACAGAAAAACATCAATACAGGCAGATGTGACCTTTTTCCTTCTCTGCACTTAAAACTTTCAGCTTCATCCCATTCCTAGAATTCATAAGCACAGGTAACTCCATCTTTATATCCCTAAATGTCTAGAAAGGTGATGTCAATAAAAAAGATTAAATAAGCAAAAGAGATGGAAAAAAAAAAAATCAGATGCAGCTGAAAGATGTAGTGAGCTCTGAAAGCCGGCAACTGAGGGGCTGCCTGGTGCCTCTTCATTGACACCAAAATGGTGCTAATTTCTAAAGAGCCAGGGTTCAAACGAGGCCCAGGGTCTGCAGGAAAGTAAGAGGGGAGGAGAGGTGGAAGGAAGGAGAGGAGGAAAGACAGGGAAGATGGGAGGAAGGAGAGGAGAAGAGGGAAGGAAGAGGGCAAGGGATGGGTGGGATGACAGGGAGGAGGAGGGCAGAGGGAGGAAGGAGGAGAAGGGGAGGGGGAGGCTGTGGGGGGGTAGAGGGAGCGGAGGGAAGGAAAGCCTGGCTGACTCCCCGAGAAGCCAAATACACCAAGACAGCCACCCCATCAACTGTGATCCCTGGGCGCCCCTCTGGATAAGCCCTGGGCTCAGCACTGCCCTGCCCTGCTCTCACTCTGCTCACACCTGCCCAGCAGGTAAGTGGTGACTTTGCTGAATACATAATGCAATTCACTGCCAGACCAAAAAAATAAAAAATCAGGGTTCTATGTGTATCTAACCAAATCATGTCAAATTTAACAAGAGGAAGGTTTCTAGACACTTTGATAAAGTCTCCAACTTTTTATGTTAAGTGTATTTAAAGTGAAGTGAAGTCAAAGTTGCTCAGTCATGTCTGACTTTTTGCAACCCTGTGGACTATACAGTCCATGGAATTCTCCAGGCCAGAATACCAGAGTGGGTAGCCATTTCCTTCTCCAGGGGATCTTCTCAACCCAGGGATCGAACCTAGGTCTCCCACATTGCAGGCGGATTCTTTACCAGCTAAGCCACAAGGGAAGCCCAAGAATATTGGAGTGGGTAGCCTATCCTTTCTCCAGGGTTTCTTCCCGATCCAGGAATCGAACTGGGGTCTCCTGCATTGCAGGTGGATTCTTTACCAACTGAGCTATTAAGATAATTAAATATAAATAAGGTCAATAATAAACAGAAGATAACAACCTGGTAAGTTTTAGCTATAAGACCATTAATTAAAATAGAAAGGAGAAAATACAGAAAAATCGTGAAACTATAGACAGTTCATCTCTTTTCTTTTTTTCAACAAGTAAGAGAGCATGAACCTATACAGTTTGAGTGGTTAGGGGCTGTTTAAGCTAATATAAACCCCAAAATATATCAGCTTATTAAAGACACACACATAAATTAAAGAGCTATGAGTGAATTATCTTCCATTAAATATACATCCTGGTTTCTCTTGCTACTTATGTTTCAAGGTCATAAGTATTATTCCGGTATTAAACAGTATACTATAATTTTAAAAGGCACAGTCATTTAAAATAAGCTAATTTTAACCTAAATTATAAGATCAATCTGCTGCAAAAATAAATAAACATTCAAGGGTAAGATTCTGCTGCCCTTTTTCTCCACAAGCATTCGCAAAAATAGCAAAAAATGATTCAGAGACAACTATAGTTTTAACAAGATTATTGGGGTGTACGGAATCAGAAACATAAGCCCTGAGGCGTAGGCAGGACCTGGTTCAACCCCTTCTCTTTCCAGTGATGAAGCTGAAGCCGTCAGCACCTCAGCTGAAGAGCAGAATCAAAATCAGAACGCAGGATCCCAAACTCCCAGTCCCAAGCCACTTTCTCCTGATAAGGTTGAAAATGTCTATCACAGTAAATTATGATGTAAGAACAAAAACTCCAACAATATTTGTCATATCATTTCTCAATAAAAAACTAAAACTAAGTTAAATGGATTCTAAAGAATTTTTTTTAATGGCCTAATGCTGTCACTTTATGGTATGAATAAGTTTAAAAGTAATGAAAAAAGCCATTACATTTGCATCTAAAATAAATACCTTAATAGAATTTCCAGTGTGTAGAAGCTTCTTTAAAGTTGAGCCTGAAAGTTTAAAACAATGAATTAGAAATGGAATATATGAATGCCTATTTAGATCTATTTTTTAAAGATCTATTTTTAGTTTTAGAAAGAAAAAATATGCTTATACCATTTTTCAAACATAAAAGGAAGAAGGCTGACCTTCAGAAGCAAAGCAATGTCACAGAAGGAGAGACGTTTTCAGGATAAAAGCATTTTAAGTATGAACTTCTCCAAATTCTTTTAAAAGAGTCAAAATGATTGATAGTAAGGTAACCTAAATGCCCACAGTGGATTGATTATGCGAAAGTGTCTCTGTCAGGCACAAAATGAATGACTTTTTTAAATCTCTAAAGGAAAACATAATATAAAACTACCGCTCACAAAACATTTTTACAAGAACATTTTACGAATATTCAGGACAGCATGCCGCTCTGCTTACAATGACAACCACATTTATGGCTTCAGTCCATCGATAAATCACCTTGCAGAGCCCTTGGGTCACTGTCGAGGAGAGGGATTCAAAAGTTTGGTCAGAACTACTTTAGCCAAGAGCAAAACCACGGAGCGCAGCCTACGGGGCCAGAAGGCTCCCTCAGGAGGATGGAGACATGTACCTGTGACCCTCTAGATGTATCCATGCCTTTAGCATGGAGACAGCTTGGCAACCCCACCTCAGTATCACATGTGGCCCCTAAATGAGGTCTCAACCTCAAAAAGGATATAATCTTTTAAAATGAGAATATACTGGAAGTCTTAATCTTTTCTTCCAATTTTTTGAGAAAAAAATATTATTTAGATTTCCTGATGGACAGTTTTGTGCAATATTTTAAAACTGGATATCACTTTCCAACACCAACATAGTTCAAAGAAACAGAGTCAGTGCCTTGACAATTGCTGCAGGTTGCATCTGTGTGGACATGCGTGTGGGCTAAGTCACTTTGGTCATATCCGATTCTTTGTGAACCCATGGATTGTAGCCCGCCAGGCTCCCCCGTCCACATGATTCTCCAGGCAAGAATACCGGAGTGGGCTGCCATGCCATCCACCGAGAGATCTTCTGACCCAGGGATCAAACCTGCATCTCTTACATTTCCTGCATTGGCAGGTGGGTTTTTCATCACTAGCACCACCTGGGAAGCCCCATCTATGTGGACAGATACACAAATATCAGCTAAATGCATGCACTTTAGGAATTCATTAGCCAGAAGGAAATTACTAGTTTCTGAAGGAACTTTGTATGACTGCTGTAACACCTAACGCTGCGCTCAGAGGAAACTCACCACTATCGTGACTAGGCTGCAGCACTAGATTACCGATGGTTTGTGATTAAATGAGGACGTGCCTGCTTCCCTCTACTCCTTTCACCAAAGCACGTCCAGTGATTTGGGGTCCAGAGTCAGCACTGCCTGGGTGGGGCTCTTAGAGCTGAGGCTCAAGTGCTTATGCTCACGGGACTATCTCTCCCATACCCACCCGCCAACTGGTCCTCATCCCTCACCTCCCTGTTCATCCATTCTTGGACAAAGTCCATTCTGCCCCAGTTTAGTTTTTGCTTCATGATGCCTTGGGGGACCTAGTGATGCTTGGCAGGTCCAGCAGATACCTCACCTCCCAGGAGACTGGGGATAAAATCTGCACAGACAGCTCTCTTCCAAGACATCTGAAAAATCTACCGTCTTACAATACATCCTTAGAAACACTTTCTCCAGTCATTGTGTGTGACCACTGGGGATTGTCAGTCCTTCCCCATCTTGAAATGGGCCCAGCATTTTTATTTTAAACTTTCAGCCTACCCGTAATTGCCTGTATCCGCTCTTCCCTGCACAGGGAGGAGTAAATACATATAAAAAGGACAGACTTTACAAAGAGACACAGGGAATCTCTGCTCGTTATCTGTCAATAGTTCCCTGCTTTTTAAAATGATCCTATTAATTTGTTAGAGCCCAAAAGAAAACTAATATATATTTGATCTATTCCATCCTGTTGTATTCAGAAACTCTCAGAGCACTTTATAAATAAGAATATTATAAAGAAGAATGTGTGCAGTGCAGGCACATATCAGAGGGTTTCAACATGAGAACTGGGGAAGAGGATCTGAGATCCTTCCCTGGCCACTTTAGGTACTTCTTTGTTTTTTATTTATTTGGCTGCACCAGGTCTGAGCTGTGGCATGCAGGAACTACAGTTGAATCATTAGAAGTCTCAGTTGCAGCTTGTGGGATCTAGTTCCCTGACCAGGGATTGAACCTGGGCCCCCGGCAGTGGGAGTTCAGAGTCTCAGCCACTGGACTACCAGGGAATTTCCCACATTAGGTATTTCTTAAAGAACCTAAGTTCACAGAGATATTTCTACTTTAACTTTACCATTACAAAATCCATTTCATTCTAACTTGAAAAAGTTTCTGTCTACATATCATTCCTATTTGGATATTTAAACTCCTCATTCAAATTGTAATTATCCCCAACCCCATCACTGCATGTGTCTTTTCAACCCTAATGATTTCCAGTAGATTGACTCACGTGTAAAAACAACAAATAAGTACACTAAAATAGTTGAAAAATACTTAAAAATTAGAAAGCTCAATATTGAAAGATGAAAAAGTATTAAAACTCAGTTAGCTTAAATGTTTATCACACAGAATGTATTGTAATTTTACTTTCCTGACTTTAATGAAAGCAAATTAATCACTGCTTTCAAAAATCTCCTTCTTGGCTTATCTCATTTTCAACTGCAAGACTTTCAGTGCTTCAAAATCTCTTCCAATGAAGTGGCAATCCTTTAAAGGTCTTTAAAAGATATTTAAAAGATAACAAAGACGTTTTGAATCTAACATTAACATTATAAAATTCTTCTTTATTTTTAATTAAAAAAAAACCACCTCCCTGTGGTTGTGTGCATCATGCCTCAAACCAATGAATAAGCAATGGCAGTATGACACCAGAGGAGCGAAAAGAACGTGGAGAAACGCCAAGAGGGTGGTGCATAAGCTCTGCTAAAAGTGCCAGTGGAGCAAAGGCACAGGACCTTCTGGCACTGAAACACCTAAGAACAGGGGAGCAGCAGTCCACTGGAGGAAACTGACATTAGCAACAATTTTCTCAGAATGAATCAAGGGCCTGAATGTGAAACATACAACCACACAATCTCTAGGAGAAAACGCAGATCTTTTGCGATCTTGGGTTAGGCAAAGATTCATCAGACAAGACACCAAAAGCAAAATTCATAAAAGTAAGATTAATACCCTGGACTTCATCAGAATTAATAACATCTACCCCCTGAAGTAAACTATTATGACTGAAAAGACAAACCAGAGATGGGAAGAAAATATTTCCAAATCATATGTTTGATTAAAACACTTATAACCAAAATATGTGAAGAGCTCTTAGAATTCAGTATTAGGATGAAAAAACACCCTCAATTTGGCAACGGATTCATACATACACTTCACCAACACATACAGGTGGCAAACAGCACATGAAAAGACGCTAAAGATCATGCAGTCATTAGAGAAATGCAAATTACAACCACAATGAGATACCACTACCACTAAAATTAAAACTCAGATCATTCGAAGTGCTGATGAGAATGTGGTGTAACCGGAACTCTCACACTGCTAGCAGGAATGTAAAATTGTACAAACGCTTTGTTAAACATATGTCTTTATATGATGCAGCCACTTCATTCTCAAAGATTGGAAAACACGTGTCCACACAAAGACTTGCATGCAAATGTTTACAGTAGCTTTATTTGTAGCCAAATACTATTAATAGAAACAATCCAAAGGCCCATCATCAAATGATAAACTATGGTATCTCCATGCAATGGAATACAGTACAACTCAGAAGTTAAAAGGAATGAACTATTAATATCTGCACCAACAGAGATGAATCTCAAAATAATTATATTGAGTGAAGGAAGCCAAACAAAACAGGAATATGCTGCATGATTCTATTTCCATAAGACTCTAAAAAATCAAGCTATAGGGCCAAAAAGAAGATTGGTGTTTGCAGATCAGGGGACTAAGGGGTGAGCTGGAGAAGGGTGGGAGGGGTCAGGAGGAAACTCTTGGGAGTGATGGCAATGTTCATCATTGTGATGGTATCTGTGGCTGCACAGGTGTAGACCTGTGATTAAACTTAGCAAATAATATATATTAAGCATGTACAATTTGTTCTATGTCAATGATAGTCCAACAAAAGTTTTTCTTTAAAAAAGTAAAAAAAAAAAACCCAGCAGGTAGCCTGGAAATGACTGAATGACAGATCAGCGGGATGGAGATTGTGGTTAGACAGAGATGTGTGTCATGACTAGGGTCAGAAGAGAATCAGGAAGCCACGGAGGGTGAGGGGCTCAAAGGGCTGATGGGTAACTTACCCGGAGGGAAAAGGACTGGGAGAGAGTGAAGCCATTTAAAAAGAAAGCAAGTGGGCAAAAGACCAGAGGACACACCAGCAACAAGGAGGGACAATGTGGCATCGTAAAGAGACAGAGGTTTCTGTAGAGGGGGTAACAGATGAGGTCTAGACTTGGACTTGCAGGAAAAAAAAAAGCCACAATCTCATCCCCATCCTCTGAGGGAGACAGAGAACAGGCAGAGAAAACCTGGGTTTCAGCAGTCTAGGAGACTGCAGGGCTGTTCCTTAACCCAAGAAGAGGGCTTCCAGAGAGCAAAGGGTGATGGGCAAAAGACCCGGGGAGGGCACCGCGTGAGCTGACAGGGCATCAGGCCCAGCCAGCCCTTGGCGGGCAGGCCGCACACAGGTCCCCAGAGTTGGCTCAGCCTGGCCATGATGTACCCTGAGAGGGTCCTGGTGTGAAGTACACAGGAAGCCCCTGATCCCTCGGGAAGAGTGGGCTCTGGAGTGGCCTGAGTGGGGTTGGGGGAACCAGGAAGGCTTGTCAGACTCAGACTCCTGAGGAGTGAGCCATAGAAACTACGAGAGATGAGCCTCAGAGGGTGTGTTCCCAATCCCAGGGAAATGTGAGGCCACTGGGTAGCCCAGGGGCATGACCAACACAGGGTTACTCTTAAAAAGTCATCAGCCCATTTGCAGTTTAGTTATGTACCTGGTTTTTATACTATCTACAAGAAAAATTTAGTTAAACAAACTAGATTCAACGAGTCATATATAAAATCCCTGCACGAATTTTGGCCATGTGCGAACATTCACTGATTGAGCCTACACCTTTAAAGCCCAAAATGTTTTTTTTTTAATATTTATTTATTTTTGGCTGTGCCAGGTTTTCATTATGGTGGCAAGAGGTATAGAGAGGTGTAAAAAATATGCTACATATATATATATATATATATATATATATATATATATGTAGAATTACAAATCCACAATCACTTATTGGTGATTTTACTATAAGAAATATACATTAATTAAAATTTTTTGTAATTGTTCTTACCTATACTCTGGTAATGCCATCGAAAGAAAATTCGTTCAGGTAGAAACTGCAATATTTTCTATTTAAAAAGAAAAACGAAAATTAATAAGAAGCAAAGAGAAAATAAACAAGTGAATGAAGTTATACATTTTCATGACAGCCCATAGTACATGTTATAGATCTATATATCTCTGTATAGAGGGCTTCCCTGATAGCTCAAGTGGTAAAGAATCCATCTGTGATGCAGGAGATGCAAGTGACGTCGGTTGGATCTCTGGGTCGGAAAGATCCCCTGGAGAAGGAAATGGCAACCTGCTCCAATATTCTTGCCTGGGAAATGCCTTGGACAGAAAAGCCTGGCGGGCCACAGTCCATGGGGTCGCAAAGAGTCAGACATGACTGAGCAGGCAAGCATGCAACATCTCTATACAGATGTATTTCAGAAAAGGAAAAAAAAAACTTTGTAATAGCATAAATTTCACTTTATCTTGGACCCCTATGAAACAGTCTCTTTCACTTGCCCCAAGCAAGTTTCCCTCCCTGAATGTTTTAAAGAGATTACTACCTCGACTAACTCTCCCTAAAAGAAAGAAAAGGGAAAAAAATAACTGAAGGGATCACTATAATTATATCATAGCCATTGCTCAAATAGAACAAAAATAATCTGTCAAATGCCAGATTCTCTAGGTTTTCTCTTTTTCACCTTCCATTTCCCATTTTCATTAAAATCATCACCTGTCTCCAGACAAGAAACAGAATTGGGAAGAAAGATGAACAAAGAAGATGAGACCTTACTCTGTGGAATAAGGAAATGAAACTGGTGGCACGGATTTCTTAAAATTAAGAGCTAAAAATTTTTTAGGATAGTAGTTATGACCCTCTCTCCTCCCACCATCCCTGGTAGACATAACAAAGAACCTTTACTTCTTCTGATTCTGATTTAATTTTTATTAAATGAAAGATTCTTTAAATTCTATAGTACCTCACCCCATAACTCTTCCCCCTCCCAACCTCAACTCCCATATTGCAACCTCCCCTCTTCCCTTTCCCCACTGGTAACCACTAATTTGTTCAATATATCTATGAGTCTGCTTCTTTTTCCATTCACTAGCTTATTATATTTTTTAGATTTCACATATAAGTGATGTCACACAGTATGAGCCTTGTCTGACTTATTTCACTTAGCATAATGTTCCCCAAGTTCATCCATGTTGCTGCAAATAGCAATATTTCATTCTTTTTATGGCTGAGTAGTATTCCACTGTGTTTGACAGGAGGGTGTGTGTGTGTATGTGTGTGTGTGTGTGTGTGTGTGTGTGTGTGTGTGTATATATATATATATATATACACACACACCTTCTTTACCCACCATCTGTCAGTGAATGTAGGTGGGATGCCAAGTCCTTTAGGTTGCTTCCATACATTGGCACCTATAAATAGTGCTGTTACCTTTTGTGATTCTTTAACTCATACTTTCTCTTTTACTGAAAAATTACTGCAGTGTGTGTGGATGTGTGCTCAGTCATGTCTGACTTTTTGCGATCCCATGGACCATAGCCTGCCAGGTTCCTCTGTCCATGGAATTCTCCAGGCAAGAACACTGGAGTTGGCTGCCACTTCCTACTCCACCTACAGAGGCTAGGTTCAGTATGTTTGATAACAAATGAATAATGATCCTTGTAGGCTGAGTTCTCTGGGGAACAGACCCTGTGTACAGTTAGGAGTGCCTGTGGTTTACTGGGGAGTAGCCTCTGTGAAGGAGAAATGAGGAAACAGAGGAGCCCCAGACCCCCACTCGGAGTGTATGGCCCCACAGGAGTCCGGGAGCAGATAGCCTGTTGGAGGAGCCCGTGTGCCTGAGGATGGCTAGGCCCCTGCACTGCAGCCTCAGTGGGTCACTGGCTGGGGACATGACGGGAGGAGCACGGTGGTGGGTAGAAGCTGAGGACAGCAGCCTCGCAGCCAGGCTGGAGGGGACGTCAGCTGTGCGTCTGTCTGCTACAGCCATCTTCTAGTGACTACTCAGAACATTCTCATCGTATCGAGAGGCTGAAGTCCTAACAGAAATGACCCTACTACTTCTGCTGGCTTTGTTTCTCATCAGCTGCCTGAGGCCTCACAGGGAGGGGAGCCCAGCATCGTCTCCTCCTTCCATCTAGTCCTCTCTCCCCAGCTGAGGGAACAGCAGCAACTGGGTGTCCTCTTGGGTCAGGCTTTCTCCTCCAAGGGGATTTGGCATCCCACCTACATTCCTGACCAGGGATCAAACCCGTGCTCCTTTCACCGGAAATGCAGAGTCTTAGCCACTGGGCCACCAGGGAAGTCCCTCCAGGATTCTCTTCTGGTCCCATCTTGCCACTTAATCTAAAAATTTCGTACAGCAGATGCTGAGAAAATTAGTCTCAAGAGTCAGGGTAGAGCTTATCTCAGACAAAACGAATGCCTGGCATGCCCACGGGCTCCTCAGATCTTCTCTGTCGTCGGGAAACCATCTGGTATTGAATTGTGCTTTTCAACCTTTCGAAATACAGATAGATCGCTCTTCTTGATTTAGGTTTCCTTTCTTAGTAGGCAACAAAGAAAAAACTGCCTTTTTTTGTTGTTGTTGCTGCTAACTTTATTTTTTCCCCTTTATGTTTTTAAATTTTAATTGGAGGATAGTTGCTTTCAATATTGTGTTGGCTTCTGCCATACATCAAAATATAAAGAAGGACAGAGACTACAGCAAAACGGTGGGCGAGGGGTGCTAGGTTACTGCTGGTGGGCCACAAGTAGCCTCCAACTTGTTCCGAGGTCAGGCCTGACAACATCGCCACTTCCAGATAAAAGTTTTCAGATCTCAGATGGACTTTAAAGATACTCAAAAATCATCTCAGTCACATTTGGATAAGAAATACCATGTCAAATATCTGGGCTACTAAGAATATTCCCAAACAGACATAATAGTACACAACTCAAAGCTGAAATCACCCACAGAGAGGCTTTTTGCACTCAAATATAGCAAGAGTCATTTTTTATGCATTGAAGCCTACAAGGTCAATAAAAACAAAGCCCCACACAACTATCTATGCCTAAATGCTAAGCCTGTCCCTCAGAAAGCCCCAGATGAAGGCTACCTCTGCGGAGGCCAATACAACATGGCATTGCTGTTGCAGCCAATATTCTAAGCTACACGACTGTGGATGCCACAGAAGCTATTGACATCTTGTTTTCAGTTTCACTGGAGAGTAAAATTTTAAAAAATGCAGGAAAGCCACACAGCGTGAATAAATATTACTTTTCTGAAAGGCACATGGCTGTAGTTAATGCTTGGTGCTCAGCTGAATCTGTATGGTAATCCAACACAGCACACTCGAAATAGAAATTAGGTCTTACTACTGATCGGCACCTCGGGGAATCTGTCATTCTTTTAAGTGATTATCCATAGCCCTTTTTTCTTCGGAACCTACTGCATGACTAGGAATAATGTGAAATGGAAGCTGCAGTTTATACAAGATGCTATCGTGTACTTTAAAACTGCTGATCTTCGTTTAATTTGTATGGGAAACTCTTTTTTTTTCTTTCAAATCATTCCTAGATGATTGCAGTGTATCCCAGTAGATTCACAGCTGATTTTGATTCCACTTAGAAAAGGAGGGCAGTGAAGGAGGAGGAAATATCATATACTCACTGATGCAATAACGGAAGCAGTTAACTGGTTAACAATGACCAGTTAAACCTGCTCTGTGCACAGAAACAGAACATGGCAGCAGCTCTCCCTGAAACCAGCCACAAGGCCCAGGGTGCAAGGTGAAGAAAACACTGACCAGAAATCACAAAGTTCAGTGTGGAGGAACAGAAGTCTTACTTAGTCACTTGGCCTTTTGAGTTCAGAAAACTTAGGATGAGACAGGGCAGGTGGCTTTATAGGACATATCCTATGAATGCCATACGTGCTTTGGTCTCAACAGGACCCCGCGGGCAGGAGCCAGATGGCCTGGACAGTCTCAGCGTGACCTACGGAGACAGTGCTGTGTTCTTCAACCACCCAGGGCCTGGTCGCTCATCTCTCACTAAAAATGACTACCCAGTGCGGACAAAACAGTCTCATCGAATTTGGGGTGTCAACATGTGGGACTTCGAAATGTAAGAGAAATGGAGCTAAAATTAGGAACAACAGAATCTTAAAAATAAAGTTACCTACATTTTGAATTTAAAGCCATGCTTCTCTTCTTATCTGTGTGCCCTTCTAGCTAGTCACTCGCCCGCCCTGCTGTTAACTGAGCCAGGAAAGCACAGCTCTGTCTTCTTACGGCCTTTCCAGTCTTTAAGGCCCAACTCAAACATCACCTCTTGGGAAGGGCTCACCTGAACCACCCCTCCACCCCATCCCATCCCAACACAACAGGCACCGGCCACTCCTCCAGCAGTTGCTGCGTTCCTAGAGAGAAGACCTCCTATGAGCCATCTTAGGGACCCCTATGAGAGACTTAGCACGCACATACAACAGATACAAAGAAATGCCCAAGTTTAAGGTAGGTGCTCATACTCAGACATCACAGAAACTCAGAACCCTGACAGCAGACGTTTGACAAAGAGGATAGAACTGGCTTTCCCAACATGATGTGTGTGCATGCATGCTAAGTCACTTCAGTCATGTCCCACTCTGTGCAACCCCACAAACTGCAGCCCGCCAGGTTCCTCTGTCCATGGGATTCTCCAGGCAAGAATACTGGAGTGGGTTGCCGTGCCCTCCTCCAGGGGATCTTCCTGACCCAGGAATAGAATCCGTTTCTCTTACATGTCTTGCATTGGCAGTCGGGTTCTTTACCACTAGGGCTGCCTGGGAAGCCCCCACCCAGTATTATAGTAAATCTTAATGCTTGATTCGATTATCACTCAAAAGCCAACACTTTTTTTGGCTAATGAGAAAAAGAAAAAATACTGCCAAACACTTAAAATACAAGGCNAGAATCCGTTTCTCTTACATGTCTTGCATTGGCAGTCGGGTTCTTTACCACTAGGGCTGCCTGGGAAGCCCCCACCCAGTATTATAGTAAATCTTAATGCTTGATTCGATTATCACTCAAAAGCCAACACTTTTTTTGGCTAATGAGAAAAAGAAAAAATACTGCCAAACACTTAAAATACAAGGCAGAAACATCTAAAGGAAATAGGGAATGCATTAAAAAAAAAAAAAGAGGAGGGGATCTGATTTCTCCCTCCTGTATTTTAGAAATTAATCAATATAAAAATGTGGGAAAATCTCTTTAAGCAATGGAAACTCAGAAAGGGTAAAGGATCCCATCTACGAGCAAAACACTCGGAGGAATTACTGCTTAAAGCACAGATGAACCTGTGAAGAGGCCTAGGGGTTGCAGCCCCCTCCTGAGGAAGCAGGATATCCACAGAATATGCAGCAAAGGAGGGACCATCCTCAAAAGAAATGGATTCTTCCTTCTGAAATAGATTTGCTGAAAGAACAGGGTACTTTTTAAAGCAATTTCCACTCACAGTCTTAAGAGACTCACGAGGACACTGAGTCTTTTTTAAGATCTACATAAATAAAAACAGTAGATGCACAAGTAATGTTTGAAATCAGAAAATACTGCATGGAGATGAAAACCCAGAAAGCATGACCCTAGAGTCACCACAGAGCTTCCCACATAACCTCGTGCATCCCGAGATCTCCCTAGCACGAAGCAAGCTGAACAGAGAGATAAGGGTCCAGACGCAGCACATTCAAAGCTGCAAATTCAACATGTAATTAAAAGTCCTACAGAAAATCTGAGAAGAACAAATGGATTATCCACAAAGGAACAAAACTCAGGTTGACCTTGGTCTTTCTGCAACATTAAGCTCCAGAAGGCAGCATGGTCAGCTGCTCACAGCAGAACACAGGCATACAGATGCCTGTGACATCTGAGGACAGATGTCCCACAGCAAGCCAGGTCTTGCACGCGAATCTGGCATGCAACACAGACGACTAGAGTAGGTGGCAATGGTGGTAAAGAACCCACCATCAATGCAGAAGACGTAAGGGATGCAGGTTTGACCCCTGGATCAGGAAGATCCCCTGGGAGAGGGCTCGGCAACCCACTCCCGTATTCTGGCCTGGAGAATCCCATAGACAGAGGAGCTTGGCAGGCTACAGTCTATGGGCTTGCAAAGAGTCAAACATGACTGAATTGACTTAGCACTCACACACACACACACACACACACACACACACAGTACAATACAGCTCTTTTGCAAAGCAAACAAAATTCAGAGTTTTGAGAAAAAAGGATTATTTGAAAAGCGTAGAGCCAGCTATATTTGTCTGAAGTTTTTGTTGTTTTTAAAAAAAGGTATTCTAGAGCTGGGAATTTTTCAGCCACATACCTCACCTCCTCAACATATTAACGATTCATATTCCAGCAAATACAGAGATTAGTTTTAAATAATCCAAAAAACAAGGGTGCAGGTGCATAAGCACCATCAACAACAACCTGTATTTATAGAACTGGAATTAATATGGGCATAAAAATAGAGCAAATCCTCAAAACCATTAACATAAGAGAAATAAACGCTAAAAATATTACAATAAAATAATCTGGACATAAAATGCTTAAAATGGGTAAAAAGCAAGATGGACNTAAGCACCATCAACAACAACCTGTATTTATAGAACTGGAATTAATATGGGCATAAAAATAGAGCAAATCCTCAAAACCATTAACATAAGAGAAATAAACGCTAAAAATATTACAATAAAATAATCTGGACATAAAATGCTTAAAATGGGTAAAAAGCAAGATGGACAAAAGATATATGGGGGTAAAGTAAAAGTAACACCAAACACTGCTTTATTCTCAATCAGTTGTCAGTCATGTCAGTCGCCCAGTTGTGTCCGACTCTTTGCGACCCCATTGACTGTAATCCACCAGGCTCCTCTCCATGGGATTCTCCAGGTAAGAATACTGGAGTGGGTTGCCAGGCCCTCCTCCAGGGGACCTTCCTGATCCAGGGATCAAACCTGGGCCTCCTGCACCTCAGACAGATTCCTTACCGTCTGAGCCACCAGGGATAATAAAAAGAGAAAAGTTTCAAATAGCAATTTTTAAATTTAAAGACAATGATAGAAATGATAGAAAATCCAAAGTATATCTCCCAAATCCCAAAGCATAAAGTAAGAGTCAGTAACCTCTCCCCCAAAATACAAAAGTAGATGAAAAAAATGTTAATGCTAATTATCACACACAAAAATTATAAATATAAATAAGTTAAATTCCTCTACCAAAGACCAAGTCACTCAGAACTGGTTTCCAAACACACAAAGACAAACAACAAGAAATACAGAAAGTGGCATAGTAGCACATAATTCGACACACAAAATGTGGTTTTGCTCTGAGTAACCCACTGGCTGGAACACCCCCAAGAGGAGTCTTCTTTACACCCAAGGTTCTGACGCAGGAAACCTCAGTCACAACCAAACCTGCCACCTCTTCTTCAATTCAAGCTTCTATTTCCTGGCTAGAAACTGCATCTTTCCGATCTCTTCAAGTTTGCCACCAACACAATGAGCTGTTTGTTTTTTTCTGTGCCATTTTTCACAGAACAAGAAGAAAAAAATTTTTTTTACATCCAGAGAGCTTCCAGGCAGAGAAATAACCACTCCCCCAGGAGATGCTAGCATGTGATTCCTGTACCCCCAGAACCTACAAGGATTTAAACGCATTTAAATATCCGCTTCTGCACAGTTAGAAGGCGTTACAGACCCGCAGTCAGCTCACGGAGAGCTCTTCTGCCAAGTTCACAACCAGGGAACACCAGGTCTGCAGGAGCAGCTGATGCCAGCAGGCTTTTCAACCTGCCCTGCATGGCAAGCATCTCACACGCTGGGTGTCACTGTGGCAGCCACCATCCTGCATCCAAGCAAAACACGCCACAGAAAACCAACCATCGTAGGACAGCAAACACACGTACAACCGTCTCCTGAACTGACACGTGAAGAAACCAACTTGTCCAAACTGTGCTCACCTATGAATTCCAATCAGAGAAAAGGGTCTTTACATATCTCCTGCTGTTCTAAACAGTAAATACAACGTGCTTGAGTTTTAGTGTGAGGTTTCCTTATATGAGGTCCTGACGTAGACTCTACCCTCTGCCCTTGCGGGGTTCCTGGGAGCATCTGTGGGTGCTGCCTCTGGTGGACCCACTCCTGGAGGTGTCAGCCACCCAGGGCCACAGTGCACGACACGGGAGAGGGGCCGAGGCATCCCAGCTGTGGCAGAGGGCCACTGGAGTGTAATTTCACACTGCCGCAGGCTTCTCTGACAGCTTCAGTATCCCCTTCCTCCCAGGTAAACTGAGTAATTTAGTATATCCTGAAACAGTCCCAAGTTTCTCACCTAGAAGTCACAAGGCATAAGGAAAACTGTAGTCTTGGTATTAAATTTAGAAGTTAAAATGTCCAGTGAAAATGGCTCCTTTCAACTCAGACACTGTCATCTGATTCATATTATTATTAGTAACATGTAAAAAGATTGCTGAATTGTAACCACAATTAGAATTCTAGAAGCGATTAGATGTTTATACTCTGCTTCCATCTTCCCGTCTGCAGAGATCATAAAGGTTTCATGATCATAAGCAGATACGTGCTCCAGAGACAGAAGACCCGGCCCCGGATCGCATTATCTCCCCAACATCTCGTGCGGGGCCCGGTGCTAGGGAGCGATCACTGAACTGACTTACCACCCCAGCCGACACCTGAGACCAGGGAGAAAGGGCACAGCTGGACCCCAGCCTCCCCTGTAACCCCGGCTTGAGGAAGTCTCGGTGGTGTTGGGGAGCAGATCACACATGGTTGTGACATGCATGTCCTCACCTGCAGTTGCTCCCAAACAAGGGCCCAATGTTAATAAAAACGGCAAGCATGACTAACGCTATGAAAAAAAATCAGGTCAATTCTACATCTCTATGATTACTTTGCTGCTGCTAAGTCGCTTCAGTCGTGTCAGACTCTGTGCAACCCCATAGATGGCAGCCCACCAGACTCTGCCATTCCTGGGATTCTCCAGGCAAGAACACTGGAGTGGGTTGCCATTTCCTTCTCCAATGCATAAAAGTGAAAAGTGAAAGTGAAGTTGGTCAGTCGTGTCCAACTCTTAGCGACCCTATGGACTGCAGCCCACCAGGCTCCTCCGTCCATGGGATTTTCCAGGCAAGAGTACTGGAGTGGGGTGCCACCTTAAATATACATAACACTCTTATGGCTGGTGAGGGGAAGGGATGGTTGGAGAGTTTGGGCAGGTCATGCACACACTGCTATATTCAGGATGGATGACCACCAAGGACCTATTGTATAGCACATAGAACGCAACTCTCTGTTACATGCCAGCCTGGCTGGGAGTGGGTTTAGAGGAGAGCAGACACATGTATGTGTATGGCTGAGTCCCTTTGCTATTTACCTGAAACTACCACAACATTGTGGATCAGCTATACCTCAATATAAAATAAAGTTTAAAGTCTGAAATAAATAAATAAGTGAATATACATAACATTGTAACTGGTGTTACAATAAAGACCAGTGTCATAACAATGACCAAGTACCTGGTCATGATAATCCGGGGCATTGACTCCACCAGCCGACTAGAACTCAGTACGGGTTGCAGGGTGGAAAGGAATTTCTGTTGGCTCTGTTCTCTGGGGATCCTGACTTTTCTCAACTGCAATCAGTCATTTAGAATTACGGCAGTGACCCAGGAACTGCACTCAAAGTTGGAACCAGTCTTTTAAGAAAAAAACAAAACAAAACAAAAGTCCATAGAAACATCCGAATATTTGAAATCCTCAACAAGAACTTAGATTTCAAGGAATTAAGAAGAATCTGCTTTTTGTGTTCATTTTATTTCTTCTTGTCCGTTCTCCACTCAATAGCAGGAAACTGGTCCTTACAGAAAAAAGAAATAAAAAGCACCAACAGTGTGAGAAACCCTCGGTGTGGGGTGAGGAGCCACCCAGGAGGACTGCTGTATGGTGGACAGTCTGGAATAAATAATGACAAAGCGGAGGAGACCAGAGGCTATGGAAACTCGTTAACTGTGGCCTTGCTCTGTGTTTTCTGCTCAGAAGAGACAAAGGCCAGTGACTTAATCCTACCGATCACCTGCCCTGAATGCACAGACCTGGCCGTGATTCAGTGCAAGCACTTCCCCTGAACCTCTGCAGGAGGCTTCGAACTGGTCTTCATTTTCAAAGAGTTATAAAGGATACACAGATCCACCAAAAGAAGGATGGTGGGGGAGGACGAGAGAGGTGGGGAGGGGGCACACATGTCAGAATGGTTTATAATCCTATTATAGCCGTGATTCTAGTTTCACTTCAGGCAAGTCTTCTTCATTATTAATATCTGAGGTAGAACAGGACTATAAAGTGTGAAAAGATATAAATAAATTGCATGTGTATGGTAAATAGTCAATACTGAAATGGCACAGGGAAAGCAACTGGACAGAGCGAAAACCAGCCCATCATCTCCTCTTCTCCCGCACAGCCTGGGGCTCTGCATTGGTCCAGCCGACTTATTATCACCTGGAAGGCTACTGAAAGTCCTTTCCCCCTATTTTGAGGAAAAGAATTTGAGGCTAAACCCACTATCGATATAAGCTCCCATGGAACACTGAAAAACAAGAGAGCCAGACTGAATTCCATTAAAGTAAAGAGAGAAAGCCCACTAGGGTCCTGGACTCCCAGCTGGTCATTACGACTCCCAGACACCAGTGTGCCCAGCAAGGCTGCCCAGGACAAGGTCCCCTGCGAGCCAGCCTCACCCCCACCGATGCCAGGGAGGAGGCCGATGTCCACATCAAAGTCATCCTCGTTAGTGAAGGAAAAACAAAACCTACTGGCCCTGCACTTCTGTCAGCCCCTGAAGAAGCCTCAGGTCACCTGTGCTCTTCAGGCGGCTCACCGCTGGCTCTGAGGCCCAGGCTTCTCCTGCCAGAACCCCCCACCAACGGAGGGGTGGGGAGGACAGCGGTCAGCACCATGGGAGGAAGGACACTGAAGCTGTTTTCTTTATCGGGGGGATGGACAGAAGGGGGGAGATGAAGTCTGACCTCGTGTGACAGCCCCTGATTTAGAATGCTCATTTCATCTTAACATAAGCACAGAAAGAGAATGAAATTGTTTTCTGACTTTTCAACTCTGCATCTGCAGAAGGCCACTTCCGCAACCAAGAGGCAGGGGCATGTTCCCTTCAGCCAAAGCCTCCTTCCAGCAAAACCCTAAACCTGTGGTGAAGTTCCCTCCCCACGAGGACAGGGAAGGGTCACAGGCTGAGGACTTCACCAGGTGCCTGAGGAAGAAGAAACGAGTCTCCCAGACGAGGTGGCCAGGCTCTGCGGGAACACGCCATAGCCTCACGGTCCGACTGGCAGCCACTAGCACGCGTGTGGCCACCTAACTTTAAAACTTACATCAAATAAAACTATGTACAATTAAAATTTATGTTGCGCAGTCATGCTAGCCACGTTCCAAGCACAAAGTGGCCCAGTGGTCGCCTAACTGCATATGGAACAGTCCCATCATCCCAGAAAGTTCTGGTGAACAAGGCTGCTCCAGAGAAGAAAGCAATGGGGATGTTTAGAGACTCAAAGGCTAACTAGAGGTAAACGGATTGAATATTAAAACTAAATAGAAGCATGAAGCTAAATTTCAGGCTAAAAAAAGACTTCTCTGCAAACTTCTTATTTTGAAGATGTCTTGTTTGGAGACTTCGGTCAGAGCTACCTTTGTGTGTCCCTCAGCTGGTAGAACTGATGTGCCCCCAGAACTCAGCTGGTCCCACCCCTGCCGCAGAGGCACAGGCTCCAAGACAAAGGGGGCTCAGGGCCTCGGTCAAGACCACGCGGCTCACTGTACCAAAGCCGGATCCAAACCTTGCCAGCCCTTCTGCTAGCTTTCTCCTATCTCTTTTGTCCAGGGCATTTCAAGTGAGGAAAGAAAATACTTTTTTTAGCATAAAAATACCACATGACCCCGTGGGAGATAAATGGAGAATTAAAGAGGCTTTAATCCAACAACAAATATTAACAAGTGCGAGGCACTGTGGGGGGCCCAAAGGATGCTATCTCAAAGCAGCAGAGCCGGCCCAGGAACTTCCTGTCTGGTTAGGAAGCTAAGAGAGGGCCGCGTTCAGGGAAAACTAGGAACAACCAGCTGGGACAGGCAGGAGTGCATTCTGGGAGCTCACAGAGGACAGTGGGCACCTTCAGCTGCAGATGCCAGGAGAAATGGGTGGGTCTGAACAGAGGCTGAAAAAATGGACCAGATGAAGAGGAGCGTAACAGACAGGCCCTGAAAAGAGAACTCTGTAAACCAAAAGGCAGGAGAGAAGCTGTGCAGAAAGAGGCCTGGGCGGGAGCGGCGGGGAGGTGGGGCGGG
>SJYA01002033.1:1205163-1243338 GCA_006410615.1 Neotragus moschatus
AGGTGGGGCGGGGGAGGGGAGGGGGTGGTAGCAGGTGACAAGCCCAGGGCAGGTGACAGCACTTTCACAGAGTGGCCCTGACAGCCAAGCCAGACAGAAGCCTGCACAGGAGACCCAGGGATCCCAAGTGTGAGACCAGCTCTGACCACACTTCACAGCAGGTAAAGACCCTATTCAGTCTCGGGGGAGAACAAACACAGGGTTTAGTCTCCTGGGGTAACCCAGATAAATTCAAAACTAACGGATCCAGGAATCAAATGTCCTGTAGATCTGTGATTGCTAACTGTGTGATATTGGAAAAACAGATGAATAAGTAGCATCTGAGGCCAAAATACATGTAAGTTTGATATGAAACCTATTCTGCAGATGCGTATTTTAATTGGGGAGTGGGAGGCTGGGGAAACACCTTGCTATCAAACGATCCAAACACCCCGTCTCTCTACTAAAAAAAGGATAATGTATAGCGTGGCAGATAGCTAGAAACGCATCTCTTTAACAACTGCGGCTTCTCGTTTTCTCAATTCCTGATGCTCTGACACCTGGGGCCCTGCTGGGCTGGCAGAGACCACCCTCCCCAGGGTTAGCGGACTCCTGGATAGTACCTGCCAGCGCGCCTTCGATATGCAAACCAGCCAAGCCCAAATCCGCACACGGGCACCTCCGCTTCTGGGTTCTCACTGCCTGGGACACAGTCTCCTGCCCAAATCACCTGGGGACCAGGTCCTGGACGGCCAGGGACCACCCTCCTGGCCCACAGCCTGCTGAGAGGATTCAAACTATCTGACCCTGAACCTGCTCTGCCTGCTCATGACCTTGCCTAGCCCCTTCCTTCCCACAGAAGCCACCTCCATTCCTCTCTCTCCTGCTCTCGTCACCTTGGAGCTTCTCTCCAGGGCCCACCTGACATCCCACACCTCCTGCCTGATATCCCGCACCTCCTGCCTGACATCGCACACCTCCTGCTTCTGGCACTGTACACACTGTAACAACCCCTGCCTGCATGCCAATCATCTTCAGGTCTGTGAGTCTTCCCACACCCGATTAAAACAAATTCCAGGAGGGGTTAAAAACCTCTCAACTGCTGAATCCAGAAGGATCTCAAAGTCAAGTCAGTTATTCGACCTTGAAACCCGTTCACCAGGTGCCTGACATTCCCACGTCAACCCTCCTTTGACCTATGTCGGTAGCCACCTCAGGGGCCACCGTCACTTCTGAGAAGGGCCGTTCAGAATTTTCTGACTCAGAAGGTGGTTACTGGTGCTCTGACGTACTCGTTCTCACCAGGGACTCTTCAGTTTACCACGAAATGTAACACGTGCTCCACAAGGGCAGGGGGTTCTGTCCATCTCCCTGCTGCACCTCCAGCACCTAGAAGGGCGCCTGACACATAGTAGGTACGCGGTAAACACATCTAATGGATGAATGGCCTGCACAAGAACAGACGTATGCTGGTATCACGGCCCTTGGAGCATAGCTCAGTCACTGAGACTCCTAAGCGGTGTGCAGCCCAGTGCTGAGTTTAGGAATGGGTTCCAGAGCGAGACCAGAGGTGCAGCCTCTATCGACCACTGGACAGATAGGCAACCTTGGGCAAGTCACCGGACACAACGAAGCCCCCATCCTCCCATCCATAAAAACCTGAAAAGACGGTATCTACCTCCAATTTCCTGAAAGGATTAAACAGGATGGCCCAAGTGAAGCATTTACATTCTGGTTGAGACAGCAATGGATACTCATGGCATGGGGCCCCACACCATCAACTCCACATGCTCGTCTGAAACACACAGCAATGATAGATGATTTTTTTTTTTGGCTGCACTGGGTCTTTGTTGCTGCACGTCGGCTACTTTCTGGTTGCAGTGCTTGGGCTTTGCACTGCTGTGACTTCTGCTGGTGCAGAGCACTGGCTCTAGGCATTCAGGCTTCAATATTCGTGGCCATGGGCTTAGTTACTCCACCACATGTGAGATCCTCTCAGACAAGGAATTGAACCTGCGTCCCCTGCCATGGCAGCCAGATTCCTAAACACTGGACTACGAGGGAAGTGCTATGAAATATATTTTTAGAAGAAGAGTAAAACTAAGGAGTCATAACCTCAGTTAGTTGTGAAAAACATCACTGTGAACCAGCAACAAGAGAAACTCCAAGTGGTACAGAGGTTTGAAACTACGGGAAAGGGTGGCTGAGATCAGCTTCAGAGGGGTACTGTCCTCCACTGAACATAAAGGCAGATGGAACAGTCTGCCGGCTGCCTAAAGGAGACTCAGCCTGGACTGACACCATTGCTTCATCCAAGCAGGGTGATGTGGTTGGTAGCTCACTACATTGAAAAAAAATGACTGCTTCCTTCCTCAAAGGTTCCCGTCTAGACAGCCCTGACTTACAGGGCAAACAGTAGCTCCCCTAACAGGCTCCTCTTTTTTGCCTTCTTAACTCCCTTACCTCTGTGCTTTTTTCCAATCCATTTCTTATTTATTGACCATCTTTACACAGTAGTCCTTCTGCAATTTAACACATCTTAATAATTCCACTTCTTCTGAAGGAAGCCTTTCCCAATTATTTACACCTTGATAAGTATTTACCTTCAAATCCTCATAAACCACCTCTTTTTAAGTGGCACTAACTTATAGACGGTGGCAACAAAGTTACACAACCCTCAGAACAAACCATGCAAATCATAACCCACCTTCTGAGGCTGGAGACAGAGACAACATAAACAAAAACAGAAGCGGCACAGGTTCATTTTTCACTTGTGTTTATGGCGCCAGACGAAGGTTTTATGAAGCTGTGAATAAGACATATTTGTTCTCTTACATGAGCAACGAACCCCCTGCAGATGGTAATGTATGGGGAGTAACACCCTCCTTAATCTAAACTTTCTGAGCACAAGGAAAAGATGTTGAAACCAGCCCCCTACCCCGAAAGGGTGCAAGGCTACAGGTTCTGATGGGCTTTCCTGTTGTGGGGCAGGGACAGCAAAAGTTAATTGTCATTTCCATGCTTCAGGGACACAGGGAAACCAGCAAGGGCTTAAAACACAGCCAGAGAGGAAGCAGGAAGGAAGCAAATGCCAAATCCAAGGAGGACCCACAGACATCTTCACGTTCTAGATCTCGTGGCCACCCCAATGAAGGTGTGAGAAACTAAGCCTGGGATGCCAGCAAGGAACCAGGACCCCAAACAAGCACACTCTCAGACCCCAAGCAAAAGCAAAAACAAACACTTTGAGGAAAAAAAAAAAATTAAATATGCATCCCATGAATTCTGATCTCAAAGTGGTATCACAAAACATACAAGAGAAGAAGCTACTGTGAGAGACTGAAGAAATAACCAATAGCTTTTGACAACCAAAGACAGACTTCAGACAGGAGAATGATCAGATACAGCGTCAACTCTTCCATGTTAACTGTTTCAGAAAGTAAAAGATGTCTAATAATGAACAAGCATCAAGAGACAATCAAATGCAACCAGCCACATAGGAATACCAAACCAAAAGAAGTTAAAACACGAAAAGAAAAAAAAAAGCAAAAACACGCAGAGGGACTTCTCTGGTGGTCCACTGGTTAAGACTCCGAGCTTCCAGTGCAGGGAGCGTGGGTTTGATCTCTGGGCAAGTTCCAGGATACTGTGCAGTGAGTTCAAAATTGGTTATAAAGCTATGGAGACAACTGCCAACATTTCAACAACCTAACTGGCCCAGGAACTGCTAATGGATGTACAGGAGAGTGCTGATTCAAAAAGTTTTGCAAAGAAGACAAGAGCCTTGAAGGTGAAGAACATAGGGGCCAGCCATTGGAATTTGACAAGGACCAACTGAGAGCCACCATGGAAGCTGATCCTGGTACACACTATGCAAGAAGTTGCCCAGGAACTCAACATCGACTGTTCTATGGTCACTTGGTATTTGAAGCAAACTGAAAAGGTGAAAAAGCTCAATAAATGGGTGCCTCGTGAGCTGACCACAAATCAAAAAAAACCTGTCATTTTGAAGTGTCGTCATCGCTTATTCTGTGCAACAACAATGAACAATTTCTCAATCAGATTGTGACAGTGAATTTTACACAACAACTGATGACCAGCTCAGCGGCTGCATGGAAAAGAAGCTCCAAAGCTCCCCAAAGCCAAACTTGCACCAAAAAAGGGGTCATAGTCACTGTTGGGTGGTCTGATCCACTACGGCTTTCTGAATCCCGGCGAAACCATTACAACTGAGAAGTATGCTCAGCAAACCGATGAGATGCACTGAAAGCCGCAAGGCCTGTAGTGGGCAACGGTCCACAGAAAAGGCCCAATTCTTCTCCACGACAACGCCCAACCACACATCACACAACCAACACTTCAGAAGTTGAACGAATTGGGCTATGAAGTTTTTCCATATTCACCTGACCTCTCACCAACTGACCACCACTTCTTCAAGCATCTCAACAATTTTTTGCAGGGAAAACACTTCCACAACTAGCAGGATGAAGAATATGCTTTCCAAGAGTTTGTTGAATCCTGAAGCACAGATTTTTATGCTACAGGAATAAACAAACTTACCGCTTGTTGGCAAAAATGTGTTGACTATAATGGTTCCTATTTTGATTAATAAGGATGTGTATGAACCTAGTTATAATGATTTAAAACTCTGGGTTCAAATCCGCAATTACTTTTGCACCAACCTTAACACTATAACTACTTCCCCTAAAAATAAGTAACAGTTTGGAGATAATGAAGATTAATCCAAAGGAGATAAAACTGAAGGGATTATGAACTTTAAATGAAGGACTGGGCCATAAGTTTTAAAACTGGGGATAAGACCAAGTTTTTTGAATTCTTAGAAAAATAAGCAATTAACCAAATCAGAACTTTTTTTTTAACCTGAATCATCATAAAGTAATCTGCAAGGAGATCAAACCAGAGCAGGGACGGGGTCAGGGAAGAGGTACAATGCAGTTTCTGGACCTTAAACTTAGTGGCAAGGTGGGGGTGCAGGGGGAGGTGGCAATGGTGGGTGTGGCAAGCCTGTGAGCTTTATCCTCACGCTTTACCCCTGTGTGGTGGGTTCTCTAGCAAATGCATTAACCTTCTACATAAATAATGTAAATTAACAGAAGAGTTCAACCAGCAATGGTCAGTAGAAACCTATTTAAATGATGGACATAATTAACGCTCCTGTTAAAAACAGCTCCTCTGCGCCAGCTTCATTCACAGCAGGGTAACCACAGGAAACACAGCCAACCACCACAAAACATGCCCTGAATCAATGTCTGGGACTCTGAGGAAGGAGCATGGTCCTCAGAGGAGACAGGTGACCAGTGACGGATTGCCAGCCGGGAACCCGTACCAGGCTGGAGGTTTCTGCATCTGTTTTATTCCACGAACCCGGACAGCCTTCCCCCTCGGCCACCCCTTCAGCCAGCTCTGCAGCAAACACATATATGACTTTCCTCAACAGTCATGAAGCTGGTCTCCCACCAAGCTCAGCACACATCTCTTCAAAGCATGAATCATTTCTAGATAACCAACAATTAACATTCAGAACCTATAATCTGGTTCCAGTGTAGTTCTCAAGGCATCAGTAATCTGATCACTTTATCTAATACATCTAGACAAGAAAGACCTTACTCTTAATAGATCAAAAGCCATAGCCATTGTTCCACCTTTGGAGAGAACATATGCTCAACACTCATGAACACAGAGACACATAGGAGGCAACCTCAAAAGCAGTCAGGGAAATATAGGTGAAAAACAGTGAGTTTTTACATGTCAATTCGCATATATTAAAAAGAAAAAAATTATCTCCAGAGTCAGTTGGGGATATTTACATAAGACTTACATGGAAGTTTACATATAGATTTATATGACCTTTTGAGCAATTTGGCAAATGTTTAAAATGTACAAACATTCCCATCTAATAACTTCCCATCTAGATCCCCACACAGGAAAAATTCTCCCACAGGGAAAAAAAATCACAAGAACATTCTTAGCACCTTGTTTGTAAAAGGATACCCATTCCCATCAATTCTACTTGTCTTCAAGTAACATTAAAGATCTAAATACCATATTTTTGATGAGAATCTTAAAAGCTACATGAATTAATAAAAACTTACTTCAAAAAGAAAGAGAATGGAGTCCAGCTCCTCCCTTTGTGACTTATTATTCCCTGAAATAGATTAAAAAAAAAAAAGCATTCATTATTATGACAATGTGCCAATTTTTAGATATTAAAAATTAAGTTAAAATTACGCTGCTGACCCTGGATCTGAACCCCCACAGCTCTGTGAAGCGGCTGTCACTCATTCACTCAACAAACTCCGAGGATGGCCTCCGTGTCAGGGATTCTTCTGGGACCTGAGGGCACATGAGTTCACAGGTGTGAACCCCTGCCCTGGGGAGGCTTACATTCCGGCAGGAGAAGCTCTCCAGAAATGAGTGAGGAAACCCAGAAGCAGATGGGAATGCCCAAAAGGGCAGTTTGGGGTTGACTAGGGAAGTCAGGGACATCTTGCTGATAAGGGGATACCTGAGCAAAGACCTCAAAGAGGTGAGGGAGCAGGGGAGACCCAGGGTACGGAAATGGGGGGTGGCTGTGTTTCAGGCGGAGGGACTGGACAGCGCAGGGCCCCCGTGGGGGAGCAGGTCTGCATGGGGAGGATACAGCGAGGAGGCCCTTGTGTCTGGAGCAACGGGGAGAGTCATGGGGGCAAGGCGGGCGGGCAGGCAGGGCGTGAGGGGACCAGGAGGCCACTGGAGGTCTGCAGTGTGGAGCTCACGACTGACAGATGCTGTAGAGCAACCCTCCAGCTGGTCTTTCCCAGGGATTTTGGCGGGGGTAGGGTGGGGTGGGGTGAGGTAGGGTGGACGGTGTGGCAAGGAGGCCAGTTCTGAGGTGGCGTTGGTAACCCAGGTGAGGACAACGGAAGGAGGCCAGGAGGAGAAGCCGGGGGAAGAGGCCAGGGATTCTGGATATGTTTTGAAGGCAGAACCAACAACGCAGATTTTGGCTGAATAACTGGAGGGCAGTTATTCAGGGCTGAATAACTGAAGGGATCACAAGATGATTTTGTTATTCCTAGCAACCATTTTCCTTTCTTCTTTTGCTTTGGTAACTTCCTCCCCTGGGCTCCAGTCAACACACAGACTGTACTAAAAGCAACAAACTGTAAAGCCTCTCCCTCTTTTCATCGGTCCTTCGTCGTGACTCTCTGCAGGAGATACAAGGCAACAGAGCGGCAGAGTCTTCTCCTCATCAAGGAGGGTCTATTTCTCTCCAGCCCCAGAATCTGAGAGGCCACGTGACCTGCTCCAACCACGGTGACGACAGCAGATGTGAGGTGAGCTCAAAAAGCCGTACTCGCCAGCAGGTCATGGAGCCCTGAGGCCACGAGTGCAGAAGCCCAAGGAGCCCTGCCAGATGGGCAAGAGGGCCCACGTGAAGGAGCATTAAGGTGCCCTGGGCAGCAGCTTGACAATCAGGACATGTGTGAATGAGGTCACTCACCACTAGCCAGTCAGAAGCAGGAGCCAGCCCAAACCAGAGGAACTGCCCAACAGATTCAGAAAAATCACAAACTAAATGACTAGTGGTTGTTTGAAGGCACTCAGTGTTGGGATGGTTTGTTGTGCAATTTGTCACACATCACAAACTGACTGATGGTCTTGAACCACCAAATTTTCCTAAAGGATAGAGCGAGGAAAGGGAGAACAGGGATGGAGGAAGGGCCTTTTAAAAAATGAGGTTTGCAGATTGTAATGTTGTTTTCTTAGATACCAGGTTTTAATTTTTTTTTTTTTTTGCTATTTTAATTGAATATATTATCACACTACTATGAAGTGGAATAGAGCTAGGAGGCAAGATAAAAATCACACCATTCCATATTTGAGATATCTACCAATTTGGCAGAAAAAAATTTAAGTTCAAGATGTGTACCAATTTATAAATCACGAGGGGGGAAAGTAAGAAATTCATTTAAAAAGAACAGGTGCTGGCATTCTGGGCCCAGGTCCACGTGTGCCCTGACATAACAGAGGCTGGAGCAGTACCCCTGAAGGGCCTAAGTGGCGGCTGTGTGGCCTCCATGCCCCTCTCTAAGGCCTCTTCTTTCCATGCAAGCCAGTCTCAGCCCACTGCAACCCCTGCCCAACCTCTGGAATGGAACTCACACTTTCTGTGGTTTTCCTTTTGTTTTATAGATATATATTTGTGTGTATGTGCAGAAGCTTAGTTGCAGCATGTGCATTCTAGTTCCCTGCTGCTGCTGCTAAGTCGCTTCCTGAGCAGGGATCATTTCCAGGCCCCCAGCATTGGGAGTGCAGAGTCTTAGCCACTGGGGCAACCAGGGAAGTCCCCTTCTGTGGTTCTCTTGTCTTTCTATTTTCCCCTTGGCTGTCTGTTGTTCAGTTAACGCCTGTACGAGAGAAAGTTCAAGGGAAAGACGCAACCGCTGTGAGTTCACAGCTCTGCTAAGTGTTTGGAAAGAGAGGAAGCTTAAAGGCATGTAACTTGTAGCACGTGACACACACAACCTCCAAGAACTTCCTGTATTTTTATTAAAAAAAAAAAAACAAACCCAGAACTTTGTATATCAAAAAAAAATTGTAGAAATTCTTACCTTTTAATTTCAAACTATTTTCCAGTGTTATAAAATTTTCATAGAAGATGAAATATATCTGAGAATAGTTGGTCTCAAAAAACTGCTTAAGATCGCTGGCATCCACATTGTCTGAAAAGAAAAAGTTCCCATTTACAACCATAAACTTACATGATCATCAGCATTCACGAACAATCTTTTCAGAAACAAAGGAATGCCAAAACCAGTCATGTCTCCTCATAAGACAAAACAATGCAGTAAAGCACATTTCCATCCACTTTTTTCTCCACTTAAGGGGAGCTCTGAGGTGGCCTGGGGCATGTCCCCTCCCCCACCCCCAGACCTCAAGGTCACAGCCAAGGTCACAACCGCTATAGAGCAGCTGGAAGGACAGGAGTTAGTGAGGGTCCTGGGAGGGACAAGATGATTTCCAGCTGGGGTGGGGAAATAAAAGGTGAGATGGTTTAGACCCAGACCATAAAGGATGGAAGCTTCCAGGTGGTGCTAGAGGCAAAGAAAACACCCGCCAGTGCAGGAGACATTGAGACTCAGGTCAACCCTTAGGTCAGGAAGATCCCCTAGAGTAGGAAATGGCAACCCACTCTAGGATTCTTGCCTGGAGAATCCCATGGGCAGAGGAGGGGTCGCAGAGTCAGACACAACTGAGTGACTTAGCACACTCAGGATGAGTCTAACTCTGCCAGGAGCACCCCACGGCCCAGTCTCTCCTCCCTCCCTCCAGCTCCCACATCAGGCCCTCCCAACCTGCCCACATCCACCTGGGCCACTGGTCACCGCATCCCTCCAGCTTCTACTTGACCCATCCGGCCCCTGCATGGACACAGTGGGCCCTGTGTTCCTAGCATCATTCCAGCCATGTGTCTCCCATATGTTTAGTGTTGATAAACCAGGGCTGCAGGTAGATCAACTGGATGTGCAGGGAATTCAGCCCAGGAATATATTCCCACCACCCCACCCTGCCCCCTGCAGGGGCCAAGCCAACAATACAACCGGCGTCCCTTTTGGCTCAGGTCAGAAAAGTCACCCACTGTCAACACACCTCTGCATAGGTTCCTCAGGAAACAAGGTTGTTTGTGCCTTTCCAGCAGTGTCCTGACAAGGTGTTAGCTATTTGGGCATTCTTAAAATTCAAGAAGATTACTCAAGGGAAAAAAAAAATNTTTTCAGCTCATTATGAATCAGTTCAGTTTAGTCACTCAGTCCTGTCCGACATTTTGAGACCCCATGGACCGCAGCACGCCAGGCCTCCCTGTCCATCACCAACTCCCAGAGCTTGGCTTGCTCAAACTCATGTCCATCATGTCAGTGATGCCATCCGATCATCTCATCCTCTGTCATCCTCCTCTTTTCCTGCCTTCAATCTTTCCCAGGGGTCTTTCATCTTTTATCAGGGTCTTTTCCAATGAGTTGGTTCTTCGTATCAGGTGGCCAAAGTATTGGAGTTTCAGCTTCAGCATCAGTCCTTGCAATCAATATTCAGGCCTGATTTCCTTTAGGATTGACTGGCTGGATCTCCTTGCAGTCCAAGGGACTCTCAAGAGACTTCTCCAATACCATTATACATATATATAAACGAGTTTAAGCCTATTCCAATTTTTCCCTGGAAACAAAACTGTGTCTTAGCCAGCTTGGGTTGCCATAATAAAATAACACAGACTAGGTATTTTCTCTGAGTTCTAGAGGCTGACAAGTCCAAGATCAAGGTGAGTGCCAATTTNACTTCTCCAATACCATTATATATATATATAAACGAGTTTAAGCCTATTCCAATTTTTCCCTGGAAACAAAACTGTGTCTTAGCCAGCTTGGGTTGCCATAATAAAATAACACAGACTAGGTATTTTCTCTGAGTTCTAGAGGCTGACAAGTCCAAGATCAAGGTGAGTGCCAATTTGGTTCCTGGTGAGAACTCTCTTTCAGGCCTTCCTGCTGCCTCCTCACATGGCCTTTCCTGTGCAGGAATACCTCTTCTTATAAAACCACCAATCCTACCAGATTAGAACCCCATCCTAATGACTTCATTTAACCTTGACTGCCCCCTAAAGATCCTATCCAAATACAGTCAGTCACCACTGAGGGTTAGGACTCCAGCACGTGAATCCATGTGGGACACAATTCTGTCCATAGCAATTTACAAGATCCATAAAACTGTTATTGCTAATTGGTCTGTTATTCTATAATTCTGAATGAATTAAAGGGCTAGTATCTGTAAGATCAGAAGAATACTATATTCTTTGGCATTTGGGTTTACTTTTGTTCAACATTTTCCTATCAGCAAATGAATACTATATTGCCTTTATAAGATGAATGTATTATAGACATATCATTAAAGAAAAACAATGAAATGAACTGCAGACTTTCCCTGGGAAGTGGAATTTCTTCTCTTTGTCTCATACTTACTAAGTATGATCAAATTATACTATCCTAAAGTTTTATTAGTACCTCATATCTTCTCATGTTTCTACTATTTCATTGCTATGCTCTTAATGAGGAGTGATGCTAGTTAATTAAGCTAAACCTTACACACACACACACACACACACACACACACACACACACACACACAAGATCATTTCGTTAGAGAATCAATGGTACTTCTTAAAAGTGTCCCTTTTTTAGCCCTTACCAGATTTCTGGTTTCATGGCTTAGTATCATGGCTTTATGATTTAAATAGCATTTTTAAAGAAAAAAGAAAAGCTACTTTGTTAATACGATAACCATGATAATATTTTAAAGTCATTCACTTTTTTAGTCTTTAAACACACAACTCTATAGCATGGAATAATGTATCACCCAGAATTTCAAAAACTTTGTTTGTGGTAATTATCTGCTGAAAAAATTAACACAAAACAATTTATATTATTGTATATTAAACCGAAATCATATTTGTAATAAATAAAAGCATGGACAACAAATACTCTAAAAACAAACAGGTATAGAAGTAGTGGGAATTTCTCAGCTCTTCTTAATCAACAGAATTTTTTATCATTGGTAGGAGTATTTTGATCAGATTTTAATTAAAATGACTACAATTAAAATGTAAATTTTTTCCATTTCTTTAATACTATATTATATGAGATGTTCACTAAATCTACTGTGCCAATCATTTCATGACATATGTAAGTCAAATTATATTTTACACCTTAAAATTATATAGTTCTGTATGCCAATTATATTTCAAACTGAAAAAAATAGGTAAATGCTTAATTTGCATCAACTGATATAGAATATAAAAGCATTATTAGACATCTAAAATATCGAGTCAGTTGTTTTGTTTCCAGGCATTATTCTTAATAATAATAATAATAAAGTATTATTATTATAAAATATATTATAATTATAATAATTATAATCTTATGATAATAATTATTATTTTGCTTGGCAATGTTTTCATTGAATTTTTCATTATTATTCATAAAGTAAAACTGTCTTATGATTTCTCTTTTTTTGTGCTACATCTTTTTTTAAAATGTAGCAATACGAGTTAATTAACTTTTCACATTTCTAGAAAAAAATTCAAAACTTGCAAGTATTTATTGGAAAATTTTATAGAAATGATTCAACATGAGCACTTTCTTTGGCCATAAATTTGAATGTGTTTCCAATTTATTTTATGATTACTGAGATATTATTGAGTTGATATGACTTTATTTTATAATAATTCATCCAGTCTTCTTACACATTATAGTACTTTACTGTAAAGTTACCCCTAATGCCCTTTTATGGTTTTAATCTCCATTTTCTGGGGTTATACTTCTTACTTTAAATATTTTTCTCTCATTTTCCAACAGCCTTGACAATCTCTTTTTAAAACTTGTGATTTTATTGCTAAAGTACACATAAACACATTTTACTACTGGAAATTTTAAATGTATTTATTTATCAAACAAAGTTTAATTAAGCATAATCACTAAATTTAGCTAATCAGGTAAAACTCAAAACTTTACAGCATATGTTGTGATAGATCTAGCATGTGGGAAAATCATGGTAATTTCTAAACATGTTTCTTACCATCCCTCAGACAAACTGCTGCTACACTTCACAGTGCCCTAGTATTTTATTTTACATAGCAATGGAACCTAGTGTTGAAAAAACAAACATATGACATTAATACTGAGAGAAAAAGGCAGTAAACTATTCCAATATATTATCAATATTCTACATATATCTCTAAAACATTAATTAAAAGATAATAGTGTTATTGAAAAATTGGAATTAGAAAATAACTAATTCATTGAAGGTATAATCTAATTTGGTACTTACCTGTAATATCAAGAAAATTTATCAATAGTTTTGTCCTTTTAATATCAGTTCTTATTTTATCTTAAGGTGATAATGAGAAATACAGAGATTTACTTATATCCCATGATAAAAATTATTAAATATATAATAATACTTTCTGATAAGGTAAAAGGTCAGCTATAAACTTTGTAGAGTTTCAGTATATTTGCTTAGTAGGCAAAAGGTCAGGTATAAATTTTGTAGTGTTTCAGTATATTTGCTTAGTAATTATGTATTTGCTACTAGTATATTTAATGAATACATACACAGACATACAGTATCTGCATCAGTGTAACTTTACATATTTTCCTTTATATTAGTTTGTATTTCATAAAACCATCATATATTTATTTTATAGTGAGAAAAATAAGCATTTTAATGTTATATTTGCCTCAAAAGCAATTGTAAAAATCATAAGATGTTTAACAGGAACACATATGTTATTCCAATCAAGATTCTGGGAGTGGAATAACCCTATTAACATTTTACTTCAAAGAAATAGATCATGCATTAATTCAAGATTATTTGTTTTGTACAGAAAACAACAGCTAAAACACTACCATGTATACCTATACATCAACAGTTACGAAGTTCAAAACTTGCCAGTACTGAGATGTGAATCCAAAACCAGAAGCCTATCACAGGAAATACAGCAATTCAGGCAAGCCTGAAAAAAGCTCAGCGGTTTGCACCAGTGTAAGGATATGCAAGGATTTATGTAAACAGGTAAAATGAAATATGTCTATATATTTTCCCTCTCTTTTTCTGTAGGCTTACTATCCTGTTTCTAACTTATAACACTAAATGACGAGGAGGAAACTAACTTGCATGGAATTTATTTATCTTGAAAAGAAAATTTAAAAGTTGTGAAGAAAGACACAGAAAAAAGGTCTTTTGATATTCTACTGAACTTGAATTAATTCAATACTCTTTAAAGATCTCAGGAAATTTATCTTAGTTTATTAGTTCTCAACTAAAAGTGCTTTTATAATGTTTATTTATGAGGATAAAATTTGTTTGCCACACTATTTTGAGATAATTAAGTTAATTGAATAGAATGTCTCCATCATATAAAATAAGGAAAAATGTATATCTCAAAAATATATTAGGTTTACACAATTTTTTAAAATTAATTTATTTTTTAATTGAACGATAACTGCTTTACAGAATTTTGCTCTTTTCTGTCAAACCTCAACATGAATCAGCCATACGTATACTTATTTCCCCTCCCTTTTGAATCTCCTTCCAATCCCATCCCTCTAGGTTGATACACAACCCCTGTTTGAGTTTCCTGAGCCATACAGTAAATTCCTGTTGGCTGTTTATTTTACATATGGTAATCTAAGTTTCCATACTACTCTTTGCATACATCTCATTCTCTCCTCCCCTCTCTCTGTCTGTAAACCTGTTCTTTATGTCCATTTCTCCTTTGCTGTCCTGTAAATAAAAATCCACATATTTTAATAGGTATACTTTTTCGAGCTATAACCTTGGTCCAAGGTCCCATCATTCCTCCTCAATTCTTGCCTTTTATGTCTGTTCTCAACCAACTATCCAGCATCTACCTTTTTATGGAAGTGTAACTCCTCATCCAAAAAACACCTCAGAGTTCCCTCTCTGTATGGACTTAATCTCTATGTCTTCTCAAAATCTGTATGTTGAACACCCAATCCGCAATGCAACAGTATTAGTAAGTGGGGCCTCTGGGAGGTAATTTGGCATAGATGAGGTTATGAGGGTAGAGCATTTGTAGTGGAATTAGTGTCTCACCTTCATAATCAGATTGCTGTCATATGAAAAGAGGAAAAAATATTAGATCTCACTCTCTCTGCATGTGCACAAAGAAGTAGTCATGTGAGCACACGGCAAGAAGGTGGCCATCTATAAAACAGGAAGCTCTCTGTACCTCACCAGAAATCAAACCTGTCAGCAAATTAATCTTGGACTTCCAGTGCCCAAAACTATAAAAATAAATCTCTATTATATAAGCCATTCTGTCTACAGCATTTTGTTAGAGCAGTCCAAACAGATTAAAACAATCTCAAAATGAAAATCAAAGTATTTTGCAATTATCCACAAGGCTGTGTGCAATGAGGCCTCTGCTGCTACACCAGCTCCTTCCCACCTGCTACCTCAGCTATGCCCACTCTGGTCTTTAGGCTCTTTATGAACCTACCAGGCTCAAGATCTTGGTGCTTTCTCTTCCCTCTGCCTGCAACAGTATCTAGAGAATTTCAACTCTCATGCTTACCAACTACAGACTATGTGATCTTATCCACAAAGCCTTCCTTATCTCCACGTTTGAAATATCAACTCCCCAACTCCTAACCCAGGAACTGCCTATGCTGTGCTGTGCTAAGTCGCTCAGTCCTGTCCCAGTCTTTTCACCGCCATGGACTGTAGTGTGCCAGGCTTCTCTGTCCATGGGGATTCTCCAGGCAAGAATACTGGAGTGGGTTGCCAGCCATCCCTCCCCAACCCAGGGATCAAATCCAGGTCCCCCACACTACAGGCAGATTCTTAACTGGGTCATCAGGGAAGCCAAAGAATACTGGAGTGGGTAGCCTATCCCTTCTCTGGGGGAACTTCCAGACTCAGGAATCGAAACGGGGTCTCCTATATTACAGGCGGATTCTTAATCAGCTGAGCTACCAGTGAATAGGGAAGCCCAGGAACTGTGTATAACCTCCCCTTATTTTATTTTTATCTCAAGCTTTTATTATGTTACAATATATGCCATTATTTAACTGTTTGTTTATTTTATGCCCTATCTCCATCACAATGTAAGCTCCCTGAGTACAGGGATTTTTTAATCTGTTTGTTCACTGCTATATTTCCATTATGAATAGATTTTTAAAACAGCAAAAGTAAACTATTAGCACTCTCTAATTAAATAGTGCCCGTGTCCCGAAATAGATTAGTTGCTTATAAAAGACTATCACACAATCAGCAAAAGCCTAGCGGCTTTTTCTCCTGTAATTTTTACACTAACATCATTTTACATACAGTAGTTACATTTTCTATGACAAAACAGATGAACATTAAGAGAGGCAAGGTAGGAGTAGAGGATTAAGAGATAAAATAAGCTACAAGGATCTATTGCACAGCATAGGGAACATAGGCAATATTTTATAGTAACTATAAATGGAATATAACCTTTAAAAAATTGTGAACCACTATGCTGTACATGTGAAATTTATGTAATACTGTATACAAACTCTATCTCAATGTAAGAAAAGATAAATTAGAACACAATATTAGTGATTATAGATCATTTAATTTACAAAAAGTATTTTTGTTAAAGTATATGAGACCTCCAAGGATATTAATACAACTCCAGCAAATTCTCCTGTCTTCCTCAATGAAAATCAAAGTACCTCTGTGACAGAAGTACGTTCATTTTTAANTTATGTAATACTGTATACAAACTCTATCTCAATGTAAGAAAAGATAAATTAGAACACAATATTAGTGATTATAGATCATTTAATTTACAAAAAGTATTTTTGTTAAAGTATATGAGACCTCCAAGGATATTAATACAACTCCAGCAAATTCTCCTGTCTTCCTCAATGAAAATCAAAGTACCTCTGTGACAGAAGTACGTTCATTTTTAAATTTCTAAAATAGAAATTATAAATTGCCTAGTTTACCTCAAAAGGTAGTATAAGAACCAGAGTATCTAGGATCTGAAAGCTACATAAGTTGGAGTTGCCTACTGTTTTCTCTTAGTAACGTATATTTTTTACAACTATAATAATTCTACAAATAAATACTAACATAAATTTCTAATGACAAATGAACAAAATATTCTATAAAAGCATTCCCTATACTTGAATCAAAAATAATTAACACATTAATAAAGCTCTGTGATTAAAACAAATTGTCAAAATATTCAGCCCTTTCTATCGAGTTCACTATTCTTATACTGAAACAGATAAATGACTAAAAAATTAAGTGTAGTTTGGGTGCCCTCTAAAATAAAAGTATTAACCAGTAAAATCCTCAAAATTAAAAGCTTTCAGACAATATTTTAATTACATACACTATTTGAAAAGTTTAAATATATCATGGAGCAAAAGCAATCATATTGAATTCAAGGGAATTTCAAAAGTAATCACCTTTGGAAAATTAGAACACAAGATATCTTATGAGAATTCAGGGACACAAATTGTCTTTGAATGAAAGAAGAGGCTGTTCCCTTCAGTTAAGCCTTCAATTAAAGTATGCTTTCCCATTTATTAAATTCAGAATCTAGAGTGATTCTGTACATCTGATATGTTTTGATGAACTGCATGAAAAATGCCAGTAATTATTAAATTTTCAAGATCTTGTTGACATTTCTGATTTTACTCCTATGTCATTTACTCACATAGCTTATAACACCGGATATGAATTTTAAAGCAGGGCAGCCCAGGCAAGGTCAGAGTCTTACTGATGAGATTTCAGCAAAAAAGGAGAAGCCAATATTTCTTCAAGATAAATAGNTTGAAGGCAGAACCAACAACGCAGATTTTGGCTGAATAACTGGAGGGCAGTTATTCAGGGCTGAATAACTGAAGGGATCACAAGATGATTTTGTTATTCCTAGCAACCATTTTCCTTTCTTCTTTTGCTTTGGTAACTTCCTCCCCTGGGCTCCAGTCAACACACAGACTGTACTAAAAGCAACAAACTGTAAAGCCTCTCCCTCTTTTCATCGGTCCTTCGTCGTGACTCTCTGCAGGAGATACAAGGCAACAGAGCGGCAGAGTCTTCTCCTCATCAAGGAGGGTCTATTTCTCTCCAGCCCCAGAATCTGAGAGGCCACGTGACCTGCTCCAACCACGGTGACGACAGCAGATGTGAGGTGAGCTCAAAAAGCCGTACTCGCCAGCAGGTCATGGAGCCCTGAGGCCACGAGTGCAGAAGCCCAAGGAGCCCTGCCAGATGGGCAAGAGGGCCCACGTGAAGGAGCATTAAGGTGCCCTGGGCAGCAGCTTGACAATCAGGACATGTGTGAATGAGGTCACTCACCACTAGCCAGTCAGAAGCAGGAGCCAGCCCAAACCAGAGGAACTGCCCAACAGATTCAGAAAAATCACAAACTAAATGACTAGTGGTTGTTTGAAGGCACTCAGTGTTGGGATGGTTTGTTGTGCAATTTGTCACACATCACAAACTGACTGATGGTCTTGAACCACCAAATTTTCCTAAAGGATAGAGCGAGGAAAGGGAGAACAGGGATGGAGGAAGGGCCTTTTAAAAAATGAGGTTTGCAGATTGTAATGTTGTTTTCTTAGATACCAGGTTTTAATTTTTTTTTTTTTTTGCTATTTTAATTGAATATATTATCACACTACTATGAAGTGGAATAGAGCTAGGAGGCAAGATAAAAATCACACCATTCCATATTTGAGATATCTACCAATTTGGCAGAAAAAAATTTAAGTTCAAGATGTGTACCAATTTATAAATCACGAGGGGGGAAAGTAAGAAATTCATTTAAAAAGAACAGGTGCTGGCATTCTGGGCCCAGGTCCACGTGTGCCCTGACATAACAGAGGCTGGAGCAGTACCCCTGAAGGGCCTAAGTGGCGGCTGTGTGGCCTCCATGCCCCTCTCTAAGGCCTCTTCTTTCCATGCAAGCCAGTCTCAGCCCACTGCAACCCCTGCCCAACCTCTGGAATGGAACTCACACTTTCTGTGGTTTTCCTTTTGTTTTATAGATATATATTTGTGTGTATGTGCAGAAGCTTAGTTGCAGCATGTGCATTCTAGTTCCCTGCTGCTGCTGCTAAGTCGCTTCCTGAGCAGGGATCATTTCCAGGCCCCCAGCATTGGGAGTGCAGAGTCTTAGCCACTGGGGCAACCAGGGAAGTCCCCTTCTGTGGTTCTCTTGTCTTTCTATTTTCCCCTTGGCTGTCTGTTGTTCAGTTAACGCCTGTACGAGAGAAAGTTCAAGGGAAAGACGCAACCGCTGTGAGTTCACAGCTCTGCTAAGTGTTTGGAAAGAGAGGAAGCTTAAAGGCATGTAACTTGTAGCACGTGACACACACAACCTCCAAGAACTTCCTGTATTTTTATTAAAAAAAAAAAAACAAACCCAGAACTTTGTATATCAAAAAAAAATTGTAGAAATTCTTACCTTTTAATTTCAAACTATTTTCCAGTGTTATAAAATTTTCATAGAAGATGAAATATATCTGAGAATAGTTGGTCTCAAAAAACTGCTTAAGATCGCTGGCATCCACATTGTCTGAAAAGAAAAAGTTCCCATTTACAACCATAAACTTACATGATCATCAGCATTCACGAACAATCTTTTCAGAAACAAAGGAATGCCAAAACCAGTCATGTCTCCTCATAAGACAAAACAATGCAGTAAAGCACATTTCCATCCACTTTTTTCTCCACTTAAGGGGAGCTCTGAGGTGGCCTGGGGCATGTCCCCTCCCCCACCCCCAGACCTCAAGGTCACAGCCAAGGTCACAACCGCTATAGAGCAGCTGGAAGGACAGGAGTTAGTGAGGGTCCTGGGAGGGACAAGATGATTTCCAGCTGGGGTGGGGAAATAAAAGGTGAGATGGTTTAGACCCAGACCATAAAGGATGGAAGCTTCCAGGTGGTGCTAGAGGCAAAGAAAACACCCGCCAGTGCAGGAGACATTGAGACTCAGGTCAACCCTTAGGTCAGGAAGATCCCCTAGAGTAGGAAATGGCAACCCACTCTAGGATTCTTGCCTGGAGAATCCCATGGGCAGAGGAGGGGTCGCAGAGTCAGACACAACTGAGTGACTTAGCACACTCAGGATGAGTCTAACTCTGCCAGGAGCACCCCACGGCCCAGTCTCTCCTCCCTCCCTCCAGCTCCCACATCAGGCCCTCCCAACCTGCCCACATCCACCTGGGCCACTGGTCACCGCATCCCTCCAGCTTCTACTTGACCCATCCGGCCCCTGCATGGACACAGTGGGCCCTGTGTTCCTAGCATCATTCCAGCCATGTGTCTCCCATATGTTTAGTGTTGATAAACCAGGGCTGCAGGTAGATCAACTGGATGTGCAGGGAATTCAGCCCAGGAATATATTCCCACCACCCCACCCTGCCCCCTGCAGGGGCCAAGCCAACAATACAACCGGCGTCCCTTTTGGCTCAGGTCAGAAAAGTCACCCACTGTCAACACACCTCTGCATAGGTTCCTCAGGAAACAAGGTTGTTTGTGCCTTTCCAGCAGTGTCCTGACAAGGTGTTAGCTATTTGGGCATTCTTAAAATTCAAGAAGATTACTCAAGGGAAAAAAAAAATGTTGCTATTCAATCTATAACAGAGTCGTATCAGCTTTGGGGTCCTAAGTCTGCGAATACGTAAGAACACACCCACTGTCACGTCTGCATTCTATAAAGTTAACATTCACACTGATGAATCTAAAGAGCTGTTTTCCTCTGATAACTACATAGCATCTTTCATGGAAAAATCTGTACTGGTTCTTTGAAACAATGTACCTAAGATGTTGGAAAGATCATAGGAACGGCCAAGTTCACATTCCCTTTCTTGTCCGAAAATCACAGGGAGCACAGAGCAGTGCAAGTTCCCGGTAACTAACAAGTTTACCTGCGTGACAGCAAGTAATGACACCAGGATCCTTAATTCACACGAGCATTACCATTCTCATGAGTGACATAGCCTTGCTATGGAGTTCTCCAGTGCCTTCCTCAAGTGTGCCAGTTCCAAGGGCTTCGTTAAACGTTTACTCCAACACCAACTGCTCAGAGGGCCTCTGAACCCTCCCCAGCCCCCAGGCCAGGTCAGGGCCTCCGCCCTGCAGCCCACCATCCTTCTTCCTCCCGGTCACAGACTGTGTCACACTGCGCTTGATCTTCTGGTGCAACCCCGGGCTCAATTCTGACGGAATGATCTGTCTCCTCTGTTAGAGACACCGCCCACCTCACAGACCCCCAGGTGGTCTCAGCAGGGAACACAAACATTTAGCTCAATATTTTCTTGAATGCACTAAATGAGACAAACAGCCTCTCATACACAATCACAGGGCAGTGACCACAACGTGTAAGCCATCAGATCTCATGCCGACACGAAAGAGGCGGCCTGACCCTTGGGTTATCAGGAGGGAAACATCACCCCTCTGCGTCACCCCTCTGCGGAGGTCCCTCCCGCTCTGCAGCCTCAGCTCTCATGGTCGGCTGCCGGCTCCAGGGAGAGTCCAGAGGCTTCTCCCCTCACCTTCTGCTCTTCCCGCAGCTGTTCGAGCGGAAACCCAATCCCCATCCTGGTTCCCAGCCCACCTCCAGGGCATTGGGTCCTCCACTACCCCATCGGGCACTGCGTCCCCATCCCTACCCAGGGGACCCTGCCTCCTCCTTCCCCTCCGCGGTCCCCTCTCCATGCTGCAGTCAACAGTATAATGGAATAAACCAAATCAGTAGCACTGAAAATAAAATCCAAACCCTTTACCACTACTCCATAGCCTTTCCTCCGCTCAAGGGTAAGTCCACCCAACACCATACTCTCCATGCTGCCCTGAACTCTGGCCGCCGCGGCTTCTTTCCATCTCTCGAGCTTCCCACACGTGTTCCCCACCCCCGATCTTCGTCCAGCTCATTCCTTCCCATCCTTCAGAGCTAAGGCCGTGCTCAACCTCTGCAGGGAAACCTCAGGGGTCCCTGTGGACCATAGGTCACCCGCCTTCTCCGGCATGGAGTCTGGTGGGCGGCTAGCTGTGAGACACAGAGAGGTTGTGGGCCACCAAGAGTCCATCTTCCCTGGGTTCTCCTGGTCCCTCAGAAACACACCAGGGTCAGTGACCTGAGCACAGCGGCTCCTTGTCAAAGCTGAGGGCCTCACACAGACAGGAACACCCTCCAGAAGCCAGAGCCCAGCTACCTCCTCCCTACCACTCCCTGCCTGTTCTGCTGATGAGGGGCAGTTGGACGGAGCTTGATGTCCTCACAAGACACTGTGATCCCCTCAAGGTCACTCCGCACACAGTGAAACCAAGAGCGTAACATTGGTAACATCCTTGTTACTCTGAGGTCCGGGAGTCCCCCTCACGTGATCCCTCCCCATGGCAGACCTCATCAGTCAAGACTTTTTCATTCCTTTCTTCCCTTATCCCACTCCACTAGGATGGAAGCCTCAGGCAGGCAGGAATGCCATCTGCCTGGGATTTGGTTACCACTGTATTCCCAGACCCAGGAACAGAGCGGGGTGCCCGACAGGTACTCAACATATATTCGTCAAATGAACAAGATAATTAACACATTTTTTTTTAAATCTCTAGTCTTCAAAATTTAGGACGATTGATTCCCTTAGCTGTCTTATTTTTTATAAAACACAAGACTCATGAGATGACTATTTAGAAAGCACGATCTTGGAGAAGGTGGCCTCAGGCATGGGGAGTTAGTGCCCAGCAGCAGGGCACACAGACAGGATCACAGAGGTAGCTACCTTTTTTTTTTAATAATAATTTTTAAAATTTATTTGGCTGCACCAGGTCTTAGTTGGGGCACACAGGACCCTCAGTTGCAGCATGTGGGATCTAGTTCCCTGACCAGGGAGTGAATCCGGGTCCCCTGCACTGGGAGAGCAGACTCTTAGCCACTGGACCACCAGGACAGTCTGCTTTTTAACTTCAAGGTGCATAGATATTATAATAAGAGGACTGTTCAGGAAAAAAAAAATGACCATAAACTTCCTTTAGAAAGATGCTCTTCACCTGCTCATTCAAACACGACTGGGCCCCTCCCCCTGCAAACTAGGCCTGTGCCAAGTGCTAGGAAATTTTAATAGAATAAGGTGCAGAGGCCCCCAGAAACAGGGACACAATCAAGTAACAGAAATGACGGGACCAAAGTCCAGGCCGGGCCTCAAAGCAGGGAGTGAAGGCCAAATGGGAAGGTTCGAACTCCTAATAATACTGTATATTTACTCTTTAAAAGACACTTTCATGGATTTACTATATTTGACCCTAACCACTCTAACCCTGTGCTTGCTCCTTGGAAGAAAAGCTACAACAAACCTAGACAGCGTAGTAAAAATCAAAGACATCACTTTGCCAACAAACGTCCATATAATCAAAGCTATGGCTTTTCCAGTAGTCATATACGGATGTAACAGTTGGATCATAAAGAAGGCTGAGCACCAAAGAATTGATCCTTTTGAACTGCAGGTACTGGAGAAGACTCTTGAGAGTCCCCTGGACAGCAAGGAGATCAAACCAGCCAATCCTAAAAGGAGATCAACCCTGAATATTCATTGGAAGGACTGATGCTGAAGCTGAAGCTGAAGCTCCAATACTCTGGCCACCGGATACAAAGAGTTGACTCATTGGAAAAAAAACCCTGATGCTGAGAAAGATTGAGGGCAGGAGGAAAAGAGGGAGACAGAGGATGAGATGGTAGGATGGCATCATCAACTCAAGGGACAAGAGTTTGAGCAAACCCTAACAGATGGTAAAAGATAGGGAAGCTGCAGTCCATGGGGTCACAAAAGGTGGGACACCACTTAGTGACTGAACAACAACAACAACCATCCCATGGGGGGGTGAGGGAGGGGTGGTCAAGTAAAAAAAAAAAAAACCTTTAGGTTCAGGATCATCCGTAACATGCCCAAGGTACCAGGCCAGTCAGAAATGTGGGAAAGACTCCCATCTGGGGCTCCAGCCTGAACGTGAGCTGCACAAAGGCCTCGGAGACATGTGGGAATAAGTCAAACCCAGAAATCGGATCAGGAACATAGAGAAATGTCATCTCCTTGGGGAAGGGATATGCAGAGGAGCAGATGGAGAGAAGCAGGAGGGAGAGAAGACCCTAAGACATGGGGGGAGAGTATGGCCCTGAGAATGGGCACCCCGGGAGGGACCTTAGCAACCTCCCCACCGCCTTATGGGGCCAGTAAGGAAGCAGGAAAGAGGGAAAGTCCTGGTATGTCCAACACGGACGATAGCATGTGGCCTTGTTGGCCTCACAAAGCCCAAACAAGTGCATTCACACTGACCACAGAGGAGCAACCAGCGGACAGCTTCACAGAGCTGGGGGTCATTCCGGGATTTGTAAAGAAACCTCCTTTAATTTCTCATTCTCCTTGACCACCATCCAACAGCCAATGAACTGTGTCTATTATATCCCCTTATATCTGAAAAAATAATCTATATTCCACACCAAAAGCCACCCTCCCCTGTCCAGCTAAGCCTCCCGCTGACAGTTATTTCCCTACATTTAGTTGGAAGACAGTAGCAAAGGTGGAGAGCAAAAACCTTTGGAGCAGGCCACCTGGTTTCAAGTACAAAAGCCACAGGACCTGGCAAGTTATTTAAACACGCTGTTCCTCAAATTCCTCATCTGAGAAATGAGGGCTAACAATAGTTCCTATGTGATAAAATGAACACAGGTAAGGTGCCTCTAAACACAGAGTCAGCATTATTTAAATAAATGTTAGCTGTCTTACAATTACCTAGCTCCAGGCAAAGGCCACCAAACTAGCCAGGAACAACCCAGCTTCATCTGCGAAGTCATAAAACTCAATGACTCATGAAACTCAACCACTTAATGAGAACTTTGATAAGGGACAGCACTTCATCCCAGTTCAGCAGCAGACACTCCAAAGCCAGGGGGACTGTCCCTCCACTTCCTCCTACATATGGTTCTTTTCAGTAGTAATCCCGCTCCTTTTAGGATCTGATCACTATAACCCAGATCACTAAAGCCAGCCTCAGCACACCCGGAAACACCAAGGGAAGAGGGAACACCCTTCTCAGACTCAGGGGCCCTGGTGGACACTGTCAAAGAGGAAGTATGGGCTCAGAACGGCTCCTCCCAAGTAGGGAGTGACCCCCGATCCTCCAGCCCTCGCTCACCCACCTGCCCCCGGGCTCAGACCCCCCCAACACTGCCCACATGGCTGCGTGGGATGCAGATGGTGTCATTCACTCACACACCCCAGATGCTGGCACCCAAATATGATGCTCAACATCACATGCTGGTGAGAGGGAAGGGGACTGAGTGAAAGACTCAGGGTGGATGTGGCGACTTCATAAAACATAATTCAGGAGCAATGAGAACAAGGAAAATTAAGTCAGACACGAGACAGAAAACACCGACCGGGATGAACTTCATGAGTAATCTGCCCTTACATAGGGCTAATGAGAGCCTAGTGGTTTCAACCTTTTCACAGCTGCCTAGGTCTCTACCCTCCCTCCCTCTCTCTCTAAAAAATGCCACAAATTATTCCCACCCTCCATCCACACCTTTAGAAAACGCCCACCCACACTGATCCAGGCTGAGCTCCCAACCTGCTGTGGACCACCAGTCATCAGGAGCCTGATTCACCAGTGGCTGCAGAGCCTCAGGTAATGTCTGGTCCAGGGAGGTTGCGGTAAACATATACACAGTACTATAGATAAAATGGATAACTAAGAAGGACCTACTGTACAGCATGGGGAACTCTACTCAATATTCTGTTAATGACCTACATGGGAAGAATCTAAAAAGAGTAGATATATGTGTATAACTGATTCACTTTGCTGTACACCCAAAACTAACACAACACTGTAAATCAATTAAGATTAAAACAAAAAAAGAGGAAACTGGAGCAGAGCAACCTGCAGCCAGGGCAGAATCACGCAGCAATGCAGACAGGCCGTAGGGTCTCTGTAAGCCTGAGATTTGGGATGGGTTGTCTTGCTTGTTATAGAAATGTTGATGGGGAAAGAAAAAGAAACTCACTACCAAGAAGTGTCACAGGCCGTGGTGAGCCCATGAAGAGCTGCCCCCAAGGACAACACATTGTCTCCTTGTCCAAGAAGGAAAAGCAAAAAAAAATGGGTCCAGATAACAGGGGTTCCCCCATGATACAAACCACCTTCCACAGAAAAGTTTCGGCAACACTAGCACAGTCTGGGCAGGCAGGAACACCCTCTTCTGACACCAGTTGGGAGAGTTTAGAACTTCCTGAGTATGCAGGACCATGTCAAGGGCAGGTAACTGATCCGGAACTCACCTGGGGAGAATGCAAAGTCCTCATAATGAAGCCTTTTCAAGACTCAGGAGGGAATCAGTTGTAAGACAGCAGGCGTGCTGACTGTGCTTCAGTGGTAACTCAATACTTTTCCCATCATCATTACCATCAAAGAGAAATTCACATCTGAAAACGCCTCTATGTATAGTGATATAGTGAAGTCGTTCAGTCGTGTCCGACTCTTTTCGACCCCATGGACTGTAGCCTACCAGGCTCTTCTGTCCATGGGATTTTCCAGGCAATAGTCCTGGAATGGATTGTCATTTCCTTCTCCAAGGGATCTTCCCAACCCAGGGATCGAACCTGGGTCTCCGGCATTGTAGGAAGTCTATGTATATGCAGACCTTAAAAAAAAGTCCTTGGGCTGATTATATGCAAATACAAAACCTTTGTGTGCACAGAGACGCTCAGGTGCACAGCAGGTGGAGGGCTCCAGTCCCAGGGGCTGCACAAGCCACCCCCCACCACTCCCCCACACTCTCCAGAAGATTTTAGGGTCTGGCTCACTGTCTTTGCCCCCACACCCTGCGCTGATCACACTCACACAGGTGATACCCCACTTCATGTCTCCATGGAGGCTGTCCTCCACTCTCTCTTCCACCCAGGCATCCTTCCAACCTCCACTCCTTACCTCTCCTGCTCACTCCTTCTGAAAACCTAATTCCAACAACTCTTCAACCTTCCTGGGCCTTTGAAGCTAATGACCCCACCACCCTGATCAATAATCCCTCTGAAGTCTTTACTTCTTTGTTTATCTAATTTGGTTTCCACAGTCCATCTTTTTTTTTTTTTTTGGAATTCTTATTGGAGTATAGTTGCTTTGCAATGTTGTGTTAGTTTCCACTGTACAGCAAAGTGAGTCAGCTCTACGTAAACAAATATCCCTTCTTTTTTTTTTTCTTTTTTTAGATTTCCTCCCCATTTAGGTCACCACAGAGCATCCACTGTTCATCTTTTTAATCACCCCACCCTTCCAGATCATACTCATTCAATAAAACCCCAGTCTCAGTTTCACCCTTAATTCAACTGAAAGTATTTATTTGTGCACATCCATGTGACGGATACAAAATACTTTTTAAAGTACTGAGTATATGTGAAAGAAGGCTTCCCAGGCGGCTCAGTGGTAAAGAATCCACCTTCCAGGGCAGGACACTCAGGTTCAATCCCTGGGTTGGGAGGGGCATGGCATCCCCCTCCCTGGAGAAGGGGCAAGGCAACCTACTCCAGTATTCTTGCCTAGAGAATCCTATGGACAGAGGAGCCTGGCGGGCTACAGTCCATGGGGTCACAAAGAGTCAGACACAACTGAAGCAACTTAGCACACATGCACATACATGAAAGAATGTTTTGTACACATTAAACAATACAAGCACTTTAAACCCACCCACTCAAGCACCCCCCGCAAGGGGCTCCACACCGCTCACCTAGTTCTCAGATGTCTCAGGGCCAGCAGCTGTTGTGCTAGTAACCCAGTGCCCAAGCACCACAAGCCGAGCCCAGCAGAAGGAAGAGCCTAGAACACTAACATAACATTGATGCTTCTGGAAGCATGCAGGGACCTAAACTACATATTCCTCTTTGCAGAAACTGAAACAAAAACTCAAACTCTCACTTTGGCTCTGCTGATGGTTTTGTTATTATGACACATTATAGCTACGTTGGGCTGTTTTAAATTTTTAAGAAATTTCCCCTGAAAACAGACATATATTCAAATTTGTATCATAATGGACTATTTCCATAGATGTTCTCTGTAGAATTTAAACTGAAAGCGAGAGTGGCTGGGAGCAGGCACTGCGGTTTTCCCTCTGGCCCCCCACGCCCAGTCAGGCCCATGGCAGACCCTTGTCTTCCTAACAGACCCATTTGTTCAGGGACCATCCACCCCACAAAACTGTGTGCTCTTGGGGCAGGGGTGGGTGACCCGATGCTGCAGAGTCAATTACAGTGGGAACAGCCCCTCGGCCCCCCGCCAACCATGAGTTTAGGCTCAAGCCTGTGACCCTACGAGCGCTGGGAAGAATTCTGGTGGAGATGCCGGGAAAGGGTCATGGTTCACAAAGGGACACAAAGCGCAAGTGCTTCTCTGGACGTTCTGTCCAGGCGCGATGCCCGAGCTGCATTTTGCCACTCAGAGGACAGATCTGCCACAAGGAGGAGGACACTAGGGAGGGCAGAGCAGGGAGGGGGAGCCTGTGGACGGTCACATCGCTGAGCCGCCAAGCCAGCTGGCTTGCGGTCACACGCTTTGGGGCCGATTTTTAAAGGAGAAAAAAAATTCTTCGTTTCTGCTTACACTTGGGTTTTCTGTTACCTGTATCCAAAAACATCTTTGCAGATTCTGACAGTAGAAACAAATCCTAGTATAACTGAAATGTTGTAAAAGCTATATTCACCCCACTTCATTTCCTAAGGTGTCTTATTTTCATTTCTTTATACCTATATGGTAAGATAGATGAAGAAAGTAAAATTCTAGAGGTCGACAAGATGTTAAAACTCTGTTATTCTAGATTGATAGTCCCCATGAAAAGTGATTCTAATAAAGATATATTCCATGTGCCTAAAGTTTTTAAAAGTAGAGTTATTTTTAAACATTTCTGATACACCTCTCTCAAATGCAGGCTTCTAAAACTTTATTATTAACAGATATCAAGTGCCAACACAATAAAACAAAATATATACACCAATGAAATACAATGTTTAAATCTAATGTGTTTTATATACATTCACTTTTTATGAAGTATAGTTGATATACAATAAGTTACAGGTATACAATATAGTGATTCACAATTTTTAAAGATTATACTTCATGTTTATTATAAAATATTGGTACATTCCCTGTGCTGTATATATATCCTTCTAGTTTAATTTATACATAATAGTTTATACATTTTTATATATTTCTTCTTTTGTAGGAAGCAAGTTTCATCTGATTTTTTAAGGTAACGCATAACTGTTTCTACTTTTCTCTTTCTTTAAAATCAGAATATAGTTTCTTTACAATGTTGTGTTAGCTTCTGCTGTACAGCAAAGTGTTATCAGCTATACGTATACATACAACCCCTCTTTCTCGCATTTCCTTCCCGTTTAGGTCACCACAGAGTATTCAGTAGAGTTCCCTGACTATATTGTCGGTTCCCATTAGTTACCTATTTTATACATAATAATGCACTACACTTTTCTTGGTCTGAATTGGCCTATATTACAGTCAGATTCACTCAGGAGGGAGGAGTTAGAGATAAAAATAAATAAAACAGGAGCTAAATGGGAACAGCTCCAGCTCACTTCTAACAACTAAGGAGGCAGAAGAGAGGTGATGAGGGCAGAGAGAGGCATCTTACTTATGTCAAACAATCATTATTAATAAGCATAATAACGGCTTACAAAAGGCATTTGTATATATTAACTCAAACCTCCATCAGCCCTAGGAAGTAGGCAGGGGAGGGTCAGCAGGGTCAGGTCCCCATCAGGACTGGAAACCAGGCAGGCAGTCCGGCTCTCCGTCACTGCTTACCTGAGTGAGCCTAACATTAACAGAAAATGATGGGGGAAGTGCAGGGAAGTACATCTGGAAACACCATTTTTTTGAAGTACATAAGAAAGAACTGGTAGAAAGCCTGGAAGCAAACAGTTACTGAACTCCAAAGAGAAGCCAGAAGCTGGTATATTTAGGACACCAGAGCCAGCTTGCAAGGGGAATGACCTTCACTCCAAGACAGGTTAAAAGGGTGGCCTTTCTGTGAAATTAATTCAGCGGAGACTGAGACAGCCTTTCGCAAGGGGTCCTCTTTACTTCCAGAAACTCGCCTCACCGTCCCCTGCCCCATCATCAGCCAGGACACCGTCAGGCCTGTCTCGTCCCTCGTATGAGAAACCAAAGGCAGCCACCCTTCTCCCGCCAGCCCAGGTCTGCTGACAGCACAGAGCGCCTGGACTCCCAACCTGAAATGGGTGGTGGATAATTTGCTGTGTGAGTCCCATGGGACACAACAGGGCCATGTAAGTATCAGGTAAGTCTTCACTTACTGATACGAAAAACGTCCAAAGCAGGTCAGATCAGAATCAGAGTGTCAGCCCGTGCATAATGACTACTCATGTAAAACTGCGTTTCTGTGTGCACGTACAACACACAGAGATCACATATCAGCAACTGCAAGCACAAAAGCACGCCTACCAAAATTTTAACACTGGTTATCCAGGGACTGAAGAATGTGAAGAGCTTTTCCACACTTAAATGATTTTTTGCTTATTCACGTAAGTCAAATGAGCATGTAAAATTTTACAACCAGAAAAAACTACAAAACTATTACTCATTTCAGAAACAAACCAAAAAGCTGCCAGAGTGTTTCAGAGACTTTTTTTCAATGTCTGATTATTTATCGTAAAAAAGAAAAACACAGCAGACATGATATAGACTATAATTTCCTCCAAATGGGTCTGACCCTTCAAGCTTCAAGAACACTCAAGACCCAAGCAATAGAGAAAAGCAGTATCTTTACCAGGACAAAAATGCCCTAAAAACAGAAAATAATTTAAACTTTCTCTGCCCAACATTGTGAATAGACCTCTTCTGTAATAACAGATAAATTCTTTGTACGTAAATGCCTTGTGATGATTCAGGTCTGGAGGACTTTTCTGCTGTCTTTAGGGAAAGCTGCTTCTCTAATCGTCATTCACCTCAAAGGTCTGAAAAATGATACAGTCGGGCAGGAAGAAATGATCTCTGTCCAGCCTTTTGGTAGCTTGTACTGCACAGGAACAAACAATGGTGTGACACCCCTGAATGCAAAAAGGTGATGAACTTTCCAATCACAGTCCAATTCACTTGGATGGGATAGATTCAGCATATGTTAAGTTTTGCTCAATCCAAGGCTCATCACCAACTGTGGAGCAGATTCCCCTTCAATTGAGCAGCAACACCAGGTTATAGAAACCACATATCTCTTCAATTATCACTAAGCTGAAGACCAAGACTCCCTCAGGCCTTTCCACTAAGAAACACAACCTAGGGGGAGTTCCCTGGTGGCCTAGTGGTTAAGATGTGGGCTTCTGCTCCTGTGGGCTTGGGTTCGACCCCTGCTCAGGGAACTAGGATCTTGCAAGCTGTGCACATGGCCAAAACAAAACTCTTTTTAATGGCTCAAGTTCTTTAAAAAAGAAAAAGCAACACAACCTAGAACACCAACAGGGTCCTAATTTAGCAGGTACATGACACCCAGTCCATCTGCTGCCTTTCATGACCATTCATGAGATAAATTATTCTGCACTGACCCATCGATGTTTTCCTGTGTTCATTCATTTCCAGCCACTGGCTAGTCCCCATTTCTCGTCCACATCGGGGTACTTCCTAAGGTACCTACTCTCTGACTCTTACAAGAATTCAGGGTGATATAGCAAGTGCATTCCATGTTGTCACAAGCTCAGGCTGCTGCGTGGTCCAATCTCATGGCCCAGGGCAGTCAAGTATTCCTGCCTCACTGGCCACGGTGGTCCCGGCCCATCTCCTCATCATCACCCACTGCTACAGCAAGGGAGGACCGGCCACATGTGCTGGACATGGCTCCCTCCAGGTAAAGAATCTGCCTGCAATGCAAGAGATGCAGGTCGACCCCTGGGTCAGGAAGATCCCCTGGAGAAGGAAATAGGAACCCACTCCAGTCTTCTTGCCTGGGAAATTCCATGGACAGAGGAGCCTGGTGGGCTACAATCCATGAGATCACAAAGAGTAGGACATGACTGAACAACTGCACAACAATAACATTCCCCTGGGGACCCAGGAGTGGGTCTGTTCGTACACACAGAAGGAGAGAGGTTTCTTTCAGAACTTAATTCATGGTCTCGACTCATTTTTTGGCCATGCCACACAGCATGCTGGATCTTAGTTCCACCACCAAAGACTGAACCTGTGCCCCCTGCAGCAGAAGCATGGAGTCTTTACCACCCATCTGCCAGGGCAGTCCCTTGAATTATTACTTTATTGATGAGAACTTCTGGCTAGTGAAAACAATCTCTGTCTGAGGCAAGAAGGCTGTTAGAAATTTTTCTGAACATTCATATAAATGGCTCAGATCCGGGTACATGGAAATCGCATTTTTGGTTTTTCTGAATGCAAGCTCAGGCATGCCCAGGGCTGAGTACAATGCCTGGCACATGGTTGGTGCTGGATAAAAAATAACACAGGATTCTGGAGCCAGCTGCCTGGGTTCAATCCTGATGCTACCACTCACTAGCTGGGCAGTGTTGGGCAATGTTCTTAATTTCCTGGGTTTTATCAGGAAGACGGAGATAATGATATTCCCCACCCCACAGGGGAGAGGATTAAAAGTACACGTAAAGTATTTCTGGTGGTCCTTGGCACAGGGAAAGTGCCGATTAACTGCTACTTGTTATTATTACAAATATGGAAGCATGTCACCAAAATGAATCAAAATGTACAAAAAGCTGTTAGTGTTCTCAGTGTTATTTACCATCAGTATCACTTAGTGAGCAAGATCAGGCAGAACACAGACAAGCAGAATATAAAACAAACCAAAGGCTACAAATGCCAAGGGAAGACACAAAGAGCTGTGGGAATTCTGAGGAAAGAGCATTTCAGGGAAGAGGGGTGAAGGCACTTTGTGTGAAGATGTGACATGACTCTGTCGGCTCCTGGAAGAATTCTGCGGGATGGGATGGCCGACATCTTCTAGAAGGGACTGGGTATTCATTTGGGTTCTCTGGGAAATGGATATCAAAACAGGACTTTTACACAGGAGGTTTATTGAGATGCTGTGAAGGACAAAGAGGAGGACCTGAGAAGGGCGGACTGAGCCCTGCACAGAGGACGGGAGGAAGGGGGGCTGAGAGGCAGCAGAGGTCTAAAGGGCTGCTGGCCCAGGCATCTGGGTCTCCAAGGAATGACCACGTGAGCAGCCCATGTGCTCAGTAACTGGTTGGAGGAAGCCCAGGAGGAGCCCGGCTCTGGCTACCCAGTGGAGGTGGGTCCAAGGGCAGCACTGGAAGCATCAGTCAGTGGGGCCCTGCAGTGGAGCTGATCTGAGCACAGCCTCTCACGGCTCCCACGGCTGGCACAGGCCAAGGTCCTGGTACCTCCTGTGTCCTTGAAAGTATGGTTGAGCCTCAGCAAATACGTGCCATCACTGAAAGTCAAACACAAGACAATATCCTTATCTTTTTCAAAAGGGTTTTTTTTTTTAACTAAACTGCAGCTGCAAAAGCAAAATCAAAGTACATATTTACTGTTATAGATGACAATTACTTTTAAAATAGTGTTCTGTGTCTTTCAGATGTGGTCTCAGTTTCTGAAACAACATAAAAGATGTAAAGTGGTTATGAAACATCTCTTTTCTAAAAATCAAAGTTAAAGCCCTCAGAGCAAGATTCAGAACGAAGAAAGAAGGCTCTACTAAGGATCCAGAAGGAAAATTCCTTTATAAACCAGTTGCTTGAGGCCGCAGTTTGATCAAATGAGAAAATATTTTGCAGAAGTGTGAAGAGCTACACGAATATGAGGTATCAACACAGTCAAGTGGCGTCTCAGGTGGTGTGAAGCCACCTGAAAGGTAAAAATGGAGAAAATCCCGATTACCCTTAAACACAGGAGCCACACCATCAGGGAAGGTGCTCCCACAGTGAGGGACATGAAGGAAGGAGAAGCTCTGGGTCCACAGCGACAGTTACATCCTCCTCGCACCACCTCTTGGGAAGCGCAGGCAGCATCCGTACCACTTAAACTGTCCCCATTTTATTTATTTATATATATGCACATCATATTTATACATATTTACACATATACATTTATATATATAGTCCATCCTAAAGGAAATCAGTCCTAAATATTCATTGGAAGGACTGATGTTGAAGCTGGAACTCCAAGACTGGCCACCTGATGCGAAGAACTGACTCATTTGAAAAGACCCTGATACTGGGAAAGATTGAAGGCAGGAGGAGAAGGGGACAACTGAGGATGAGATGGTTGGATGGCGTCACTGACTCAATGGACATGAGTTTGGGTAAACTCTGGGAGTTGGTGATGGACGGGGAGGCCTGGTATGCTGCAGTCCATGGGGTTGCAAAGGATCAGACACAACTGAGTGACTGGACTGAACTGAACCAATTTACATACATATACATTTCCCCCTTCTGGCCAAGCATTTAATTACATAAGTTTAACTGCATTTATGAGATCATCCCCATCCCCCACAATGAACAAAAACAAAGCCTCTCTGATTACAGTGTTTATTTTGTGAAGATACATGGCAGAGAAAAAGGAGTAAGACATCTTCAGTTCCTGTCACTATACCAGCGAGAAGACTAGTCAGCAGCTGACTTGCCCTCGTACCTTCACAGAAAAAGCAGAGGCCATGGTCCGAGAGGTCCCTGCACCACTGTGTCACCCCGCAACCGGTTCCTGCTTCTTCTGAGCGGCCTCAGACAGAGAGGAGCCCCTGTGTCAAGCCTGTTCTGACCCACCCTCTGGATCCCACAGCAGATCACAACGTTCACCATTTTAGCCCCTTTCTCTCCACTATTTCTTCAATTTTGCTCTTTTATTATTTCCTTCTCCTACATGTACATAAACTCAAATTCTCCCAGGTCTCAAAAACTGTAAAAATCATATCTACACACACACACTGACCCATCCATCCTTGATCTGGAATTTCCCAGTCTCTTCCTGGCATACGAATGTGTGCTCTCCCCATGGCAAGGCACAGAAACAGGACTCAGGCAGGCTAGAGCAAAAAACCAGGGTGTTCTGCGTTCTTACAGCTGAGAAGCTCGGGGTGGGTATGGTGCAGACAGGGCTGAGCTTCTCGGTTCACACAGGATCCATGGACTCTCTCCACTCTCCATCTCTCCACTCTGCTCTCTTCTCACGGTGAATTCAATTCAAGGCAGGTGCTCCCCCCACGGAGGGAAAGGCAGCACAGGCTACATCCTCTAGGACTCTAATCTCAAAGGAGAGGAGCTCTCACCCTCCAGGCATCCATGTTTCAAACCTCAGGGAGACCGGGGCTCCTGGACCATTCACTGGGGGAAGACACTGGATTTGGCTCCTCCTCTGTTTAAAACTCTTGCCTGGATTCCCAACATCCACCACAGCACAGGGTGGAAACTGTGCCCTCAGCACAGGGTGGCCATGCCATCACCTCTGAACCAGCTCCTCTTTGCTGCAGCCTCCTCACCCCCAACACGGCCACCTGGGAAACTTCTGCATTCACAATTCCAGACCCACCTCAGCCCCGCCTGCCCTCAAGAAGCACTGCTGGGCTCTGCAAGTGCTTCCTCTTCACCTGCAGCCCCCCATACATTTCTATGCACCCCACCCAGGCACCAATACTCTCTGGAAATGCATCCATTTACTTGTCTGTCTCCCCTAGCAAACTGCAAATTCCATGCTTGTGCTTATTAATCTCTGAAGACAGAGCCCTGCCAAGCAGATAGACAGACAGACAGACACACACACACACACTCAAAAAAAGTATGGGAAACCAAATTTTTTTTAAAATCCAAAAACAAGATAGTGGCTTACTACATTTATACTTTCATTATGCTTAATTTTACAATAGAGTAACATATTGCTTATTTTAAGCTTTGAATTGAATCGATTTGCTATTTTGAAAGTCAATTTTTTAAAGACAATAAGCAGTTCTCTACAGTTTTATCGCTGGTACTTAGTTTGGAGACTAAAAATTAGTACGCTAAACAACTAGTAGAAGTTATGTAGGTCCATCAGCAAATAAAGCATTTACAAGCAAAATAAAAATTATACAAGTTTTCATTAAGATATTCTGGACCTAAATTATACAAGTTTTCATTAAGATATTCTGAATCTACCAATTACCCCTCTTCCCAGAATAAAAGGTCAAAGGCAAAATAAAAACTATAAAAGGTTTTATCCAAAATACTCTAGACCTACCAATTACCCCTCTTCCCAGAATAAAAGGTCAAAGGCAGCCTTTTTCAGTTATCTCAAAGAAAATATCTGAGCTGCCAGACTCTCATCCTCGCTCCACCTTGCTCACATCAGAGAATCTCCAGCCTGAGAAGCAGGGGTGGGGTATCTGCGTGACATATATGTGTTCAAAGTTCATTTTATACTCCAGAAGTTACAGGTATATGAGCAACTGATGAAAAATGAAGAAAGGGAGTATTAGGGCAAAATCACTTGGCTTCAAACAAGGTCACCAGAGAGAAGCCATCCCAAGACTGCCTGAAGGGCCTGGAGTTATACGCCCCAGCTTCGTGCTGGCTGCAGAGTGTCCATGTGGCACTAACGTCCAAGGAAATATTTTACCGCCTGTGATGGCTGCCAAGGACACGGAGAGGCCGGCGAACACGAACACACAGGAGGAGTCTTTTTATCTTCTGTCATGTTCATATCAAATACGGCCTCAAGATCTGCCTAGAACAATACAGTACAAACAGACTAGGAAGAGGGCATCAAACGCAAAGCATCATGTCTGGGAGACATGCAAAAACTGAGGGGCTTTGGTTTACGTGTTAACATTCATTCTAGTGGGGAAATATATTCTCCAGTATGTAAATATGCTTTTGAGTCAGGATAACTAGCAAAAGCACAACATGAGCTGTACAGTCCTATGACTCCCAGCCCTGCTCCTTACGGGCAGGAGCCCACCTCTGGGAGCCTCAGTTTCCCCATTTTCAGGTTGGGGGTGGGGATACCACCATCATCAGAAATTGGGAGACAACCCAGTGAGATCATGATGCTGATAAACAACCATGTCACAGCCTCCTAACCCCTCATTAAGCTCCAGACCCCACGTCTAACAATTTCCCCAATGGTCCCATTTGGATCTCGCCTTTTTCTCAAACTCAAATAGTTCAGTTCAGCCGCTCAGTCGTGTCCAACTCTTTGCGACCCCATGCACTGCAGCAAGCCAGGCTTCCCTGTCCATCACCAACTCCTGGACCTTGCTCAAACTCATGTCCATCGTGTCAGTGAGGCCATCCAACCATCTCCTCCTCCTTAACTCAAACTCAACACACATCACACCAAACTCACCTTGTTCTGTTATTAGCTAGGCTCTCCTCCCAACCCTTCTGGCCCTATCCGTGGCACCCCCACTCTCCCAAATACCTAACATCAATGATCAAATTCTAACAAGGTGTTTGCTGCCGCTGCTGCTGCTAAATCACTTCATTCGAGTTTGACTCTGTGCGACCCTAGGGACAGCAGCCTGCCAGGCTCCTCTGTCCACGGGATTCTCCAGGCAAGAATACTGGAGTGGGTTTCCATTTCCTTCTCCCAACAAGGTGTTTACTGCTGGTCAGATTACAGAGGATTTGACTGTTTCACTCTTGCTGCCAGAGAGCACATGAACAGAACTGAGGAGAGCACAGTGAATCAAGGTATAAACACGCTCAACCCAGCAACCTGACTTCAGTGAATCTATTCTAAGGAAACAATGCAAAATGCAGAAGAAGCCATTTCCCAAGATGTTTAGAGTAGTAGTATTTACACCTGAGAAAGAAAAAAAAGTTAAAAAAGGAAAAAAGGATTGATGAAGAAAGGAAACTATTTAATCACCAGAGGATAGTCTCAACGAATACCTGTCGTTAATAAAAATAAAAGGAACAAGACATAGGTAAAAGCTAACAGGAAGTTTAAAAGGCAATATTTACAACTTGTGAATAAATGAACTTGTCCCTAGTTAAAGAAACAGATGCACAGAAGGAAACATCAAAATATTCGATTGTGTTCTATGGGCACAAAAAGCATCGGTGAGCAGCTATTCTCTCCTCTCTAGTTCCGAATTATTTGGTCTGAAACTTAGGGTCACTAGACTTGACTGGGCTGTGGCCCCTGACCCCAAACCTCTTCTCCTTCAGATTCATCACTCCTCGTCCAGCTTCTGCAAACCACACTTGAATCTAGAATCACTAGTTTCTGCCTTGGGGTCCTTCATAACTCCACCCTCCTCTCCAGTTGTCACCCGTCACCTCCTCCATTGGCTACCTTCCCAAGGTCTCCCTGGCCTCCCACCAGCCCAGTTCTATCCTGGCCCTGCTGGCAGGGAGGCAGTTCTCAAATCTTATCACTTGACCTGCTAAGAATTCTCCAAGGGCACCCTCTCACCTGCAGGATAAGACTGAAGCTTCCAACCCCTTTTGAACTGCCTCAGCTTCTACCCGGTAGGCTACCCTTCCTCGTCTCCTCCATGACCTCATAGTCCACTCCACCCCCCCCCACCCTCCCCCCCCCCCCCCCCCCCCCCCTCCCTGCCCCCCCCTCCTTCTCCCCCCCCCCCCCTCTCCCCCCTTCCCCCCC
>SJYA01002033.1:1243492-1349586 GCA_006410615.1 Neotragus moschatus
CCTGGCCTATATGCCACTCCAGCCACTGCTCTGACACTGCAGACGCCCTCAGGGCCAGGGTTCCAGCACAGAGTCCCCCCTGTCTGAGGTTCTCTGCTCTCATGCATCAACTCCCAGGTGCATCTCCACCACCAGCTCCTCCCCTTCTCGGCTGGAAGAGCCCTCCCCACCCTTGCTGCTGCTGCTGCTGCTGCTGCTGCTAAGGTGCTTCAGTCGTGTCCGACTCTTAGCGATCCCAGGGACTGCAGCCTACCAGGCTCCCTCTGCCCATGGGATTCTCCAGGCAAGAGTACTGGAGTGGGTTGCCATTGCCTTCTCCCCGACACTTGACTTTCCCTAAATCTAACCCTGCTCTACCCAGCAGGCCATGCTGGCCACGAGTGGCTCCCCAGCACTGGAAATGTGGCCTGTCTGACTGGAGACATGCTGCACGTGAAAAGTACATGCACGACTTCCAAGATGTGCTATGGGACGGTAACGGAAAAACTGAATATTGTACTGGACTGCTGCTGCTAAGTCGCTTCAGTCGTGTCTGACTCTATGTGATCCCATAGACGGCTGCCCACCAGGCTCCCCTGTCCCTGGGATTCTCCAGGCAAGAACACGACAAAACAGATGTATAAGGTTAAACAAAAGGTATTACTAAAATTAATGTCACCTGTTTATTTCTGTAATATTTTTTATTTTTTAATATTTATTTCATTCATTTATTTATTTATTTGACTGCACTGGGTCTTTGGTTACAGCATGTGGGATCTAGTTCCCTGACCGGGGATCAAACCCAGGGTCCCTGCACAGGGTGTGTGGAGTCTTAGCCACTGGACCACAAGGGAAGTTCCTCACCTGTTTCTTTTTTTACCTTTTTAGATGTGGCTACCAGAGCAGTTTAAATTACATCTATGGCTCACATATATTTCTACCGGACAAAGGGAGTGTAATCTTTAGGCATTCTTTAGGTCCTGGTATGAGTAAAACCTCCTTCAAGATGCCCTATCTTTGGTCTTAGTAGTGTTTTGGAGGGTTTTTTTTGCCACATTACTCAGCATATGGGACCTTAGTTCCCGAAGCAGGAATCGAACCCAAGCCACATTGGAAATGCGGAGCCTTCACCACTAGACCACAAGGGAAGCTCCCCATCTTTGTTATTAATGATCTTTTCTGCACCTTGAAATCCTATAATGGAGTCCACCATATAAGCCACTATCTAATTACATAACACATTACATGCTTACTAGTAAATATTTTATATCTGTTGTTCTTGCCACATCAATGCCATGCCTAAACCCTGTTTAACAGTAGGCACTCAGCTNGACAAAACAGATGTATAAGGTTAAACAAAAGGTATTACTAAAATTAATGTCACCTGTTTATTTCTGTAATATTTTTTATTTTTTAATATTTATTTCATTCATTTATTTATTTATTTGACTGCACTGGGTCTTTGGTTACAGCATGTGGGATCTAGTTCCCTGACCGGGGATCAAACCCAGGGTCCCTGCACAGGGTGTGTGGAGTCTTAGCCACTGGACCACAAGGGAAGTTCCTCACCTGTTTCTTTTTTTACCTTTTTAGATGTGGCTACCAGAGCAGTTTAAATTACATCTATGGCTCACATATATTTCTACCGGACAAAGGGAGTGTAATCTTTAGGCATTCTTTAGGTCCTGGTATGAGTAAAACCTCCTTCAAGATGCCCTATCTTTGGTCTTAGTAGTGTTTTGGAGGGTTTTTTTTGCCACATTACTCAGCATATGGGACCTTAGTTCCCGAAGCAGGAATCGAACCCAAGCCACATTGGAAATGCGGAGCCTTCACCACTAGACCACAAGGGAAGCTCCCCATCTTTGTTATTAATGATCTTTTCTGCACCTTGAAATCCTATAATGGAGTCCACCATATAAGCCACTATCTAATTACATAACACATTACATGCTTACTAGTAAATATTTTATATCTGTTGTTCTTGCCACATCAATGCCATGCCTAAACCCTGTTTAACAGTAGGCACTCAGCTTGTTACTAGGCATGGAATCTCTGCAGCAGCAAGAGAGCGATACACAGTATTTTAGTTTTGTTTTGTTTACTTATTTCCTTTCCTGATGATGATTTCAGCAACGTAAGGAGACCTGGGAGTCGGGAATCGAAGAGCTCTTTGCTCTTCCTCCAACTTAGATAATAACGTTCACAACATTCAGTGCCTGGTTTGGCCCCCAACAAGCCCCTCCTGGTCTCAGTTCTCCCCCATCCTTTAATATAAAGTTAATGATATCAGGCCAATCTACGATATACAGCCAAGTCAAAGTAGCTACGTTAAGTTCTAACTGGAGTCATTACTGTGATATGAATAAATACTCTCCTCTTCACAGCTAACTGTATCTTTCTCAGCCAGTTGTCTTAAATACAGACCACCTTTTATGAAGAGGGAAAGGGTTGATCACAATTACTGAAACAAGAAAGGAGAAGGGACAGCCTATCAAAAGGTTCGTCCTAGCCTATTAATGACAGGAAAGAAGTGATGAGAGAGGAAATTGTAAAATGTCTTCTCAGAGCTGAAGTAGCTCATACAGTACACTCACAATAACCTTTACGAGGCAGACATTACCACATCCACTTCACAGAGTGAAGAAACTGAGCTTCACAGACGGGCTGAGGAACTGGCCCAAGGTCGTGCAGCCGCAGGCTACAGATCCGTCACCGGTACCAACTTTGTATTTAAAAACTAATGTGGTCTTATCACTTGAAAATATGTGAAAAGCAAGAGAATTATCTAAATATACAGATAAAAATACAACAATAATTTCTATTCATTTCCTTCAAATGCTTTTTCTTTGCAAATATATCTATTTTGTTTCCTGCTAGTTTATTGAGACATAACTGACATGCAGCACCGTGTAAGTTTAAGGTGTACAACATAATGATTCGACTTACATATACCACGAAATGATTATCACAGAAAGTTCACTGAACACCCATCATCTCAGAGAGATAAAAAGTAATGAAATAGGAAAAATGTTCTTTCTTCTGATGAGAATTCTTAAGACTTACTCTTTTAACAACTTTCATATATAACACAGGAGTGTTAACGACATTTACCACATTGTACATTACATTCCTAGGACTTATTTAATTACTGGAAGTTCGTACTTTCTGACTGCATTCATTCAATTATCTCCCCCCACCCCACCTCCATCCTGTCTCTGGTAACCACAGATCTGGTCTCTCTTTTTCTCTTTTTAATTTTTATTGGAGTATAGTTGATTTACAATGTTGTGTTAGTTTCAGCAAACTGAATCAGCTATACATATACACATATCCACTCTTTTTAAAATTCTTTTCCCATATAGGACATTACAGTGTACTGAGTAGAGTTGTTTGGGCTATACAGTAGGTCCTTATTAGTTAATCTATCTTACATATATGTGCGTGTGTGCTCAGTTGTGTCTGACTCTTTGCAAACCCACGGACTGTACTTCACCAGGCTCCTCTGTCCATGGGATTTTCCAGGCAAAAGTACTGGAGTGGGTTGCCATTTCTTGCGCCAGGGTATCTTCCCAACCCAGGGATCAAACCTGCATCTCTGTGTGTCCGGCTTTGGCAGGCAGATTCTTTACCCCTGAACCACCTGGCTGTGTGTATGTCAATCCTGATTCAAATAGTTTCTTGATCTTGGCTAAGTCCTAGCTCTTAGATAAGGTATTTTTTTCTAAGTAGACTTTTCCATAAAGTAGCAAATCAAGAGGGTATGTGATGTGGTGGGACCACTACATTGCTGTACTATTTGTCTTTAAAGCCTTTAAACCCACAGTTGTAGGCGAGAGTTTACACTAAACAGTATGAATCAGAATGCCTCAGACATGTTTACAAAAATCTAGTCCCTACAGATAAAGACTACAGTAGTAAACGAAGAAAACCAATCCACAACCACCACAACAACAGGATACATAAGGAATATGAAAGAGCCCCTCCAGGCTACAAAACTGAGGTCAGATCTCTCAATGAAAGGACAAAACAAAGTTCCTCAAAATCAGACAAACACTTTCAAGTGAAACCACAGGGCCTTGAAAATTACTTTCTCAGAAGTGTAACAATGTACTATGTCTCTAAGAAATCCAACATCTAGGTTTAATGGATTCTGCCTTTGCAAAATGTAGCCAACTTAATCCTGTAGGCTTGAACTGAACACAAGTTCAAGTTCTCTACCACAGAGTAAGTCCCCAAGCATCAACTGCTTTAAAATACCTCTTTGCTCTGCTCTCCATTATCAAAAATGTCCCTGCAGTAGGTGTTAATCAGTCGCTAAAGAGCCCCACACAATACAACCTGTGTGTGCCTGGTATTTCAGTACAGGAAGTAGAAAGCTCAGTTTACCAAGAAGACTGCATTTCACTTTCAAAAGTCTTGAAAGCTAATCCCTCTAACAGTACCTAATTTACATTTCATTCTAAACTGACCAAGCCGGCAGTGGCATCTCAAGGAATCCGAGAATGTGAAAAACTTCACTTGGCAAAACTAGGTGTGTGGATTTTTCTTCCTTAGAGGTACTTCACAGTATAAATAGAAATCATTTGCAATTTTTAATCTTATGAACAAGAGCTTTATTTAAAATTCTCACGCATACAATTAATTCTCTTATGCCCTCTTTCCTCGAGTGACAGACACATGAAGACTTTGTGCCCCAAATCAGGCAATTTTGCTCCTTTCAAGAAGAAAAAAAGACATTTAGAAGAAACATAAAGTATCTTTTTCATAGCCCCCAAATACACTAAGACAGGTCTGTATATAGACAGTAAAGGTGTTTACATTCTAAACAAAAATTAAGGCTAAAGGAGGTAGGAAGAGAAAACAACAACAGAGCAAACTGGCTACAGATCACAGGTGGCGGGCGAAGGGAGGCTTTGGGAACACCTGACACCCACGGGGGTGAGCTTCATCCCAGGTCAAGTGCAGGCCCACCTGGGGTCTGCAGTTCCTCCACCCAGTGGACTCACAAAACCGCCAGAAGCCACAAAACCGTCAGGGTCATCTTGACAATAAAGCATAAGCAGCCTCCTGGAAGCCAGGAAAGCCACCCCTCCCTCCCAGCAAACACGAGGAGCCCCCTTCACATCACGGACACAAAGAAACCGAATCAGCCAGATCCACGGGAAGAGAGGTGACACTTAAATTCATCCCCAGGCCATTCGGAGGCTCAGTCTACTGGGGGATCAGACTCAAAAAAAGTAAAATTAAAAGTGGCAGGGCGGGGGGCGGGGGAGGCGGAGATGACAGTTCGATTCAGTTTGCGCTGGGACCCCACTTGGGACCACTTAGGGTCTCGGACTCAAACATTAAAATGAAGAACTGGGAGGGGAAANCGGACCTTTGTTGGCAAAGTAATGTCTCTGCTTTTTAATATGCTACCTAGGTTGGTCATAACTTTCCTTTCAAGGAGTAAGAGTCTTTTAATTTCATGGCTGCAGAAACATTACAGTAGGACAACTTTCAAAGCTTTTACAATGTAAACCATCTAAGTTTTGACTTCTGAATTCACACCAGATAGTGAGGTTTCACTTGTGGCTCAGTAGTATAAAAAAATCTGTCTCCAATGCAGGAGACCTGGGTTCTGTTCCTGAGTCGGGAAGATCCCCTGGATGAGGGCATGGCAATCCAATCCAGTATTCTTGCTTGGAGAATCCCATTGTCAGAGAAACCTGGTGGGCTACAGTCCACAGGGTCCCAAAGAGTTGGACCCGCCTGTGTGACTAACACACAGTGAGGGAAGGAGTACAAACCCTTTGGCCATATCAAAATCAGAGCTCCAATTATGCACTAAAATGAACAGCTTTGGCAGTAGCGAAAGGAATGCTTAGACTCTGGGAGAGGAGGCCTTTGGTTCCTGGGACCCATCCTCACTTGGAATATGAGAGTGCTTCACCAGGAGGGCTCCTCAACTTCTCACCTCTTGCTTTGTAGGAAGTGCATGTTCTCTGTGTTGTGCAAGGCTACCTAGCAAAACAGTAGCAGAACCAGAAATAGAACCTGAGGGACCTGACTCTCAGGCTGAGATGCTTTTTAAAGCCAGGTGCCTGTAACCTCGGGCAAGACTTTGAGATGCAAGATGGTCCGGAGATTTCCTTCAGCAGATCTGTAGAGATATTTATTGCCATCTGGATCCTTTGATGCTTCAAATTTTGACAACATTTTAGCAGGCTTAAGCTGTTCAAACTTAAGCTGTTTAAAATCACGTGGTTTCTATCAGGTTGGGATAACACAACTGTCTTTTCCTCAATCAGCTAAACTAACCAGGAGGAAGAGCCAACAATTTATACAGCCTTGTATCCTCATCCCTGAACACAGTATTTGATCCTGAAAGCACTCAATAAAAGCTTGTTAAGGAAAATGGGATAAAAATTAAAACAGTCTTACATATTTAATCAAGGCATGCCAAAAATATCTCCTAGTTGTTAGAACCTCTATTTTTCAAGTTGTCAAATAGCACTGATAGAACTGGGATATATTCACACAAAGGAATATTACTTAGGAATAAAAAGAGATAGACAACCAATAAACCCAATAGCATTAATCTCAGACCCAGAGATGGAGGTCCCACACTCAAGATGATGACAGAATGGATCCCCAGGTATCATACCCATCAAGACCACAAATCTTCCATGACTGTCACAAGAGACAACCTTCCCTCTTGAGTGAAGACATTCTGGGTGGCTTTGCTACAGAAATTTAGTCTGTACCTGGCTACACATAGTAAGTCACAATATTCACCACAGTATTCCTTTAAGAAGATACCTTTCTTGTACTGATGGAAAAAATAGGATGCTCTTGCCTTAGGGAATTCAATTTTTCTGTCGCAAAGCAACCTGTTACCAAAGTCAAACTGTTGTTGAGTACCTGCTGTGTGCAAGGCATGAGTGTAAACCTTGGGGATAAAAAGCCGTATAAGATGCAGTCCTGCAACCTCGAAAGCTTCCAATTTAGTTGAGAGAGCAACTAGAAAACTGAGGAGACAAACAACAATGTTCCGCGCACACATTACATGGTCCAAACTTGGTGGTACCAGAAACAACATTCATGCGTGTAGATTCATCTGATCCATCATATCTAGCCTTTACTTACTGATGAAAATATAGAACTCTGAGTCATCTCTAAAAAGCCAAGAAATTTAAGTTATTATTTTGGGCTTTTCACCCACCCACCATGAAATTTCCAAGTGAAATACAAATAAATAAAAATACTCTTCTTATTTTCTGTTGCACTGTAAAATAATTCCTGCTAGACTTGAGCAAATCACCTGCTTTGCAATTAATGTTTATCCCTGGAGATTCAGAGTGCCAAGTATTTTGCAGACCCTTGAATGCTATTGAAGAAGTAGCCTGCTGACACCAATACATACAGATAATGAAATCAAGAGTTAGACACTTGCAATGCAAATTAAGACTAAACTACCTTGAAATGCCGTTTTGATTAGCAAAATAGAAACATGATTTGACAACATACTCTGGTAGCAGAGCTGTGCATGCATGAGTGCTAAGTCCCTTCAGTCATGTCCAACTCTTTGTGACCCTATAGACTGTAGCCCACAAGTTCCTCTGTCCATGAGACTCTCCAGGCAAGAATACTGGAGTGGGTTGCCATGTCCTCCTCCAGAGGATCTTTCTGACCCAGGGATAGAAACTGTGGCTCCTGCATTGCAGGTGGATTCTTTACCACTGAGCCACAGGGGAAGCCAGGCAGAGCTGCAGAAAAGTATAACTGATAGGAGTGTAAAATGATACAATTCCTATAGCGGAGAATTTGGCTAAATTACAGAAATTTGTCCATTGATACCGAAATCCTACTTCTACTCTTCAAGAGTCTACTATGAAGTAGAGTCTATACCTGCACAAATATAAAACCACTTGTGGAAGTTTACTCCTTTGGCATTATTTGCAATAATCAATATAGTAGGTTGAACAGATATGTCCATGTCCTAGTTCCCCAGAACCTGTGGTTGTGACCTTTTGGAAAAAGAATCCTTGAATATGGTAGTCAGGTTAAGGATCTCAAGGTAAAATCATCTTGGATTACCTGGGTGGTCCCTGAATCTGTTGAGTGTCCTTGTAAGACACGGGAGACTTTGTTAAGTACACAAACGAAGAAGAAAGTGAAACAGGCAGATTGGTGTCATGAGACCACAAGCCAAGTGACCCCTGCAGTCACCAGAAGCCAGGGGCCAGGAAGGAGCCTCCCTGGAGGTCTTCCAAAGGGAGCCTGACCCTGGCCTTGATCCCAGACTTCTGGATTCCAGAATTGGGTAAAAATTAATTTCTGTACATGCACACACACCTGAACCCAGTCTATCCACATATGGCAGTGCCGTGCAACCATAAGAAGTAACGAAAAAATTTCCTATGTTCTCATTTTGCTTCTTTCATTCACTCACTCATTCATTAATATCTCAGCATAATTAGGGAATGTTGTTCAATAGGATGGTTTTGCTTTAATAAACATGTACCCATATTTTAAAATTCTAGGCTTCTTGTCTCAGAAGTTTTTCTAAAATATACCTCAGGCTTCCCCATCTTCCATTTTATTGAGTTATAATCAGCACACAATATTATATTAGTTTCAGGTATACAACATAGTGAGTCAATATTTTTATGCATTACAAAATGATCATCACAATAAGTCTAGTCACCATCTGTCATCAGATATAGTATTTCTAATATTACTGGCTGTGTTCTCTATGCTGTACATTAATCCCCATCTTCTTAAACAGACTATTCATTGTTTCTGAAACCATAATTTATTACCCCCCCCACCTCTGTGGCCCCCTGCATCTCCTCCTAAATTGGTATTGCTACTAGCAACAAAGGAGAAACACCCCATAGACTTTCTGTATCTAATTTTGACCACGTCTTGCCCCTAAACTGACTCATGGCTATCAGAGACAATTTGTGTTCATCTTCTTCACTTCCACAGTTGGAATCATTCCAGGTACTTAGACTTGCCAACTCTGTGGTTTCCAGGTAACCAACTTGTTAATGTATTTTATTTGCAAATTTTTCTTTCATCAGAATTTTTCAGATTAGAAGAATTTTTTTTAGATTGACTAAAATACCTCAAGCCTGAATGTTCATCCTGATTGTCATGACTGTTATGTTAATTTTAATATCAGGAAAAATTCAACTTTTATCCACAAATACTCCTGTCAGATAAATTCATTGTACCTTTCCTCTGGATTACGATTCAGTGGGTCAGAGGTACTATGGATCTTCATTTGGATGTTATTGCTACAAAGAGTCTCCCCAGGTTGTCTGGTTTTTGTTGACCATGGGACTCTGCACTCTCACCTTCTTAAAAAAGATACAACATATTAAATTCAAGGTTTTTTTCCTTGCTTCAGCTTTCACCCTAAAATACTGACTTAACATCATTTAATATGTATCTTGTGCTCCTGAGAATCTACACCTAAAATTCCCCAAAAAGAATGGCTGAAAACCCTTCATAAGAATGAAATGCCATGCCCAATGCTTAAGAAACAAGAAACCCAATCTCTGTTTTCCAGATGATATATTACTGTATACCCTAAAAACATATATTATTTTCTCCTCCAAAAATATTTCCTATTAGTTTCTTTTCTTTCCAAATCTCTGTCAAGAAAGGAGATTTAATACTTAACTTTAAACTTGACTATAAATCATTTTATATGAGAATTTCAATTCAGAAAAGGCTCAAAAAAGTTTTTGAAAATGTTCTATTCATTTTGATATGTCTGATGGATGCCTGATAACAGAGTAATGCCCAAAGGGAAAGAAACCTAATCGTTTTTCTAAATGTATTCAAGCAGATGTTGTCACAGCTGTGCATTTCAACCACGATGTCATCTTCTGGGGATGTATTTTCTTTTTTTTATCATCAAAACATTAATAACATTTTGGTATTAAATCATGGGTATAGATCAACAGTAGAAAAAATAAGCACAGAAGTAAGCACATGAGAATGTATATAAGTAAAAAAAAAAGTCTTTGCATGATAATGCTTAAAAAAATTAAGAATCGTGGAAACTGTATCAATAGAAAATAAAAATATAAAAGATGACGTAGGAAGGCTAGAGAGACAGATTTACATAAGACAAGACGTCTGCAAAAATTTGTTCGTCACCTTCACCTCTGCCCTCAATAAACAAAATGTCATCATTAGATTTAATATTAGAACAGATACACAGTTTAATTTTCAACTGGGTGTTAAATTTTCTAAAAATGAATGCAGAGTATGAAATGTCAACAGAGTGTATTTACTCAAAATGGAGAACACCATCATATAGCTTGTTTTCCTTGCACATTCCTGCAATTTTCTAGGGGAAAAAAATGAATCTCAAAATAATTATTGGAGAATATAACCTTTCTTGGGAAAAACAATACAATAATTTAAGCTCTTTTCCTGATCTACACATAGACCTATGTCTTAAGTTTAGAGTTTTTACTTGGTATTTCAGACAGGATTCTTAGTTGCAAGCAACAGACATTGGCTGCTTAAGCAAAAGATAATTGATTTAAAGAATGTTGGCTGTCAAAATCAAAGGGAGACTGGAAAAACAGGCTTAGAAAATAACTAGGCAAATAGGTACTGATGCAGCTGAGAGTTACAATAAGGGTGAAGCTTCAACCCCCTGAGAAGTCAGAATCTAATGGAGGAGACAGACACTTACCTAACTAGACAGTAGTAATTCACAGCAGTGATACATGCAACACATTACGCAATATGGTAGGGAAGATTGTGGAATGACAACGAAAGGAGGATTCAGAGAAGGCTTCCTGGAGGAGGTGATACCTGGAACTGGGAAAGGATGAACACACCCAAGCCAAGGCTAGGAGGTAAAGGCTATGCAAAAGGCTGTGTGAAGAATATCAGAAGGAGTTTGATTTTGTGTGGTTCTACCCAGCTTTGTGCTGTGAAATCGGTTCTGAATATTGGAAGGACTGATGCTGACGCTGAAACTCCAATACTTTGGCCACCTGATGCGACGGACTGACTCATTGGAAAAGACTGCCATGCTGGGAGAGATTAAAGGTGNGGAAAGGATGAACACACCCAAGCCAAGGCTAGGAGGTAAAGGCTATGCAAAAGGCTGTGTGAAGAATATCAGAAGGAGTTTGATTTTGTGTGGTTCTACCCAGCTTTGTGCTGTGAAATCGGTTCTGAATATTGGAAGGACTGATGCTGACGCTGAAACTCCAATACTTTGGCCACCTGATGCGACGGACTGACTCATTGGAAAAGACTGCCATGCTGGGAGAGATTAAAGGTGGGAGGAGAAGGGGACGACAGAGGATGAGATGACTGGATGGCATCACCGACTCCATGGACATGAGTTTGAGCAAGCTCTGGAAGTTGGTGATGGACAAGGAAGCCTGGCGTTCTTCCCTGGGATCACAAAGAGTTGGACACGACTGAGCAACTGAACTTTGTGCTGTGATAGTATTCAGCATACAACTGGGGTTACAGAAATGAGTGTGTGTTCTTGTAGCCTTGTAAAAACAACAGGGCCTAATGAGAGTGGAGGGTGGTGATGCCAAAATGAGAGGAGACGAGTGGACTTCTTACGGATCTGTGGGAGGTCGGATGAGGTGACAGCAAAGGCAAATGCCCTGACTTTCAGTCCTCCCCACTTACTAGCTTTGCAATCTTAAGTGGGTGACAATTCTCCAAGCTTCAGTTTTCCACATGTAGAAAATGGAGACAAACTTCACTGGGCTCTTTATTCTAAAGAGTGTGTGGATGCTAAGTCACTCCAGTCATGTCCTATGCAGAGGAAGTAGCCTATAGCCCACCAGGCTTCTCTGTCCATGGGGATTCTCCAGGCAAGATTCCTGGAGTGGGTTGTCATGCCCTCTTCCAGGGGATCTTCTCAACACAGAGATTGAACTGGGGTCTCATTATGCCTCCTGCATTGGCAGGTGGGTTCTTTACTGCTACCATCACCTGGGAAACCCTATTCTAAAGAGTAAATCAGAGTGGAAAGAATGAGTACAATGCCTGGTACCAAAATGTTCAGTAAATGTTACTTAAACTGTTTCTCCCACCTCTCCCACTCCTAGGAAATGCAAACAAGGAAATTTTGTTTGCTGAGACTGTCAATTTGTGTACACACTTTATTTCTAAATGTGTTTAGTAGGAAGAGTTTACACAGCTATATGGACTTCCCTGGTGGCTCAGACCATAAAGAATCTGCCTGCAATGGGGAGACCTGGATTTGACCCCTGGGGTGGGAAGATCCGCTGGAGGAGGGCATGGCAATCCACTGCAGTATTCTTGCCTGGAGAATTCCATGGACAGAGGAACCTGGTGGACTACAGTCCATGGGGTCACAAAGAGTCTGACACGACTGAGTAATTAAGCAGAGCAGAACACACGGCTGTAGTTTTCCATGGTTTTACATAAGTGTACACTGAACACTGTCACAATAGGTCAGGCAATGACCTAAAATCTTTTATACCCACTTTTGTAACGTGCACCCCTTGGCAAGTAGGATATTTTCACTGATGCCCCCATCACACTAGGTAAAATAGCTGCATCTTTTTGGACCTTAAATAATGCTGGATTAGCAATGCTGGTCAAAAGCTCATTGACCTAAATTTGTGACCCAGCAGTTTGTTCCAGGTATATTTTACTTTTCTGGTGTGCCACAAAACCACACCCAAGTGTGGTTTATGGGTCTTTGCAAAGTTAAAGTAATAATTCAGGTTATTATAAGTGAGATTAATAACTTAAACTGTACCAGTCATAAAGATGACAAAGTAACACCGCAGATACTAAAAAGTTTGACTTGAATAATTTATCCAAAAGATGCCAAGAGATACTTCTCTCCATGAGAGCTGAGATGAACTGTCCCAGTCAAGCCTGTCCCAAACTACAGGGTTATAAGCAAATAAAATGCTGGTTGCATTCAGCCACTGAGTCTGGAGATTGTTGTTACAGAGCAAAAACAAGAGAGGGTATCTGTTGTGGCCTCAAGAATCTGAAACTACAAATCTAAAAGACTGGTCTTCTCTGCCAGACAAAGCCAGACACCATCTCCAATGGCTTATCTCCAGTATCCTTCTTGTTTCGCAAATTCTTTGAGTCTATGACTCTCTGCTTGACTCATCTCTTATGACCTCAGATTAGTCTGGTGTCCACATGATAATTTAGATTTTTGTTCCCAGAAAGTGACTGACATGACAGGGACTGCTTTCCACCACCACCACCACCCTACCCCCCCGCTAAAAAAAAGCAGTAATGTAGGGGCAAGAAGGTAGGAAGAAAAGTCTTCTAGAGGGAGAGACAGACATAAGAAACAGTTTCAAGAATTTGAGCACTGATACTTTCCTGGCAATCCAGTGGTTAAGACTCCTTGCTCTCAATGCAGGCGGCACAAGTTCAACCCCCGGTGAGGGAACTAAGATCTCACATAATGCATAGCATGCCCTCCCCCAACCCCCACCCACCAAAAGAGAAAAAAGAATTTAGGTGCTGGCAGCAAGGAAAAAACCCAAAGTTTGTCTCCATAGAGGATATTGGGGTATTTGCAAAATAATTAGAAAAGGTTTTGTGGCACACCAGAAAAGTAAAATATACCTGAAACAAACTGCTGGGTCACAAATTTAGGTCAATGAGCTTTTGACCAGCATTGCTAATCCAGCATCATTTAAGGTCCAAAAAGATGCAGCTATTTTACCTAGTGTGATGGGGGCATCAGTGAAAATATCCTACTTGCCAAGGGGTGCACGTTACAATTCACAGGAAAAGCGTGAGGCACACCTGAAAGAGACAGGGCAACAGAAATTGACTTGATCCTTCCAGTATTACAGGAAGTACTTAAAAATGTGCTGGATTTTTAACCAGTTCCTTGAAGTAGATGGGCAGATAAAAACATAGATGAAATTTCCAGAAGAGTTGGAAAGAGGGTATATCAATTATCTTTGCCACTAAAATGCTGTATAGAGACCAACCACAAACTTTAGCAGCATACACTGGTGTTTGTCCAGCTCCTTTCATGCACTGGAGAAGGAAATGGCAACCCACTCCAGTGTTCTTGCCTGGAGAATCCCAGGGACGGGGGAGCCTGGTGGGCTGCCATCTGGGGTCACACAGGGTTGGACATGAATGAAGTGACTTAGCAGCAGCAGCAGCAGCAGGGTCTGTGAGGCTCACCTGATCTGGGTTGAACTTGGCTCATNACCCACTCCAGTGTTCTTGCCTGGAGAATCCCAGGGACGGGGGAGCCTGGTGGGCTGCCATCTGGGGTCACACAGGGTTGGACATGAATGAAGTGACTTAGCAGCAGCAGCAGCAGCAGGGTCTGTGAGGCTCACCTGATCTGGGTTGAACTTGGCTCATCTTGGCTGAGATTGCCTCCATATCTGGCAGTTCACTAGCTACTGGTTGATCCAGAGTGGCCTTGGTTGGGAGGACTGGGCTACCCTGGCTCTGGTCCATATTTCATCCCCTTGGGACCAGTGGAGCAGCTTGGGAGTGTGCTTCTCATGATAATGACAAAGGGCAGGAATGAGCAAGCCCAATTGCACAGCAGTTATGAGCCTCTAATTGTGACATATTTGCTGTTATCCTACTGGCCAAAGCAACTTACATGGCTGAACTGAGCATCAGAGGAGGAGGGCAAAGGGGATGAATGGAGAGAGAGAGGAGTTAAGAATTATGACCATTCCCAGTCAACCATTGTCCAAATTTCCCTAGAATCCTAGAGCATTCTGGGATCCCTGTGACCTGAGGTTAAACTGAGGAGGAAGCAAGAGTGCAGCTAATGAGCACTAAGCTTGCTGTTAGACAATTCACGTTTGTCTACATATTTCTAATATACATCTGGAGATACATTCCAGAAAATGAAGAATGACTAGAAACGCAGTGAACTTTAGGTTCTGAATGACCAGAGGCAGGGACCTCCCTGACGGTCCAGTGGTGAAGACTCTACACTTCCAATGCAGGGGGCCCAGATTCCATCCCTCGTCAGGGAACTAGGATCCCGTATACTGTTGTGGCTCAGCCAAAAAAAATACTAGAATTTTTCAGTGTGATCGGTTCTTCCTTATACTGTGACCTATTTGGGGAATATTAAAGGTAGTTGAAATGCCCCTAGAACCATATTCCACTTGCTTTAGGTTGCTTTTTCACTAACACACACACATCATACAAGCAAACATCTTACTTCATTGTTTCACAGATACTGCGATTTTTGCAAATTGAAGGTTTGTGGCAACCCTGGGTTGTCAGATAGCCAGCATCTTTTAGCAATAAAGTATTAAAGTATTAAACAAAAAGAAAGAAAAGAATTATGATCATTCATCAGTCTGTTAGAGAAGTGATCTTGTAAAAATAAACCTTGAAAATGGACAAAGGGAGATTTCAGAACTATCTACCAGGACCTTTTGTTTGTTAGGTGATATTCCTAGCCCTGGAGACTTGAAACAGAGGAAACTTTCCCCTTCATCCTGTGTCTGCTAGGAATACACAGTCTTTTATCCATGCTGAAGGAGCTCATATTTCTGCCTGGCCATTCATGTGACAATCTTTTTATGTTCGGTTCTTCAAAACCCCCCACCGGACAGACTGCTGGACTTTGGAGCCAGAGAAGGAGGCTTTTGTGATAGAAAGGAACTGGAGTCCATGGGGCCTTCCTCGGACAAACCCTTCCCCGTATCGCCTGCTTGAGCTCCTCTCTGAAGCACCCAGATAATAGTATCTGAAGCACCCAGGTAATGGTATCTGATGCACACTTCTTGAGTTGATTTGAAAATGCTAATACCACCGCCAAATGGAAGATTTCCCTGAACACCTTGCCCCAGCTTCCTGGAGCCTAAGGATGGATAGTGTTAATCCCTGTGACCTCATCATCAACCAATCAGGAAATTGTGCATGAGCGAGATGCCCCTCCCTCACCTGGCCTTTAAAAAAAGGTTTGCTGAAACCCACTGGGGAGCTCGCGTGTTTGGAGCACTCAAAGTCCTGGGTTCTTTGTATGGTGCCTTAGAATAAACACTAAACTTTCCTTCTCCACAACCCAGTGTCAGTAGGTTACTTTTACTGCAAGTGGGCAAGTGGACCTGAGTTTGGTTCAGCAATACAAGAACTGCATTCACTGTGATACTAGCAGACTTTCCCAGTGTCTGTTAAGAGCCCCAGGTGTAATCTCAGGAAGGAACTGCTAAAATGAGGACGCAACAGATTGTTATACTCTTGTGATGACACAGGAAAGGTGACTTGGATGATTGATTAGAAGGCAGTTTAGGTCAGAAGACCTTGCCAGTGTTTACCAAGAACTCCTAAGGGAGAGACAGTGCTAACTTTAGTGGAAACTGCTGGAAGGCGGGAAGTATTGTTCAAGAACTGCCGGCCCACCAGGACTCTGACTCTGCCTGACTTGATAAAATCTTTTACCGATTGGCTTGTTTGGCCTGGACTAGTCACCCAGAGCTTAAAAGCCACAAGCAGGTATTGTAACACTGAGCTTCTGAACCTGGATCACCAGACTTCAGGCACGGATTCATGGTGATGCTACTGAGACCTCCAGAGCTCGTGGGGCCCTTGAGAGCACTCACTCTCCTCCCTGGGATGGTTCTCCAACTACAGGACCTACATGAGGTCCTGCAAGTCTCTAATGATAGATCCCCGTCTTCTAGAAGCCCTGACCCTTGGAAGTATATTCAGAGTCTTGACACAAAGGAATTTGTTTTAAAGTGTGGCATTCAATACACTGTTTATATGGTTTATATGTCTCTTGCTTTGGAAAGTGAAATCCTAGCAAACAACAATTCGTATTTAACTGGCTCTGGTATACCACAAGATAAGTTGAACTTGATTGAAAAACACTGGCAGATATAAAACTTACCCTGCTGACATTCACCCAAGAAGCTGAGCAGAGATTCTTTTTTTTTTTTTTCCCCAGGTATTTTCCAATTTTATTGAGATGAAAGATCCGAAACTCCAGTACTTTGGCTACCTCATGCGAAGAGTTGACTCACTGGAAAAGACTCTGATGCTGGGAGCAATTGGGGGCAGGAGGAGAAGGGGACGACAGAGGATGAGATGGCTGGATGGCAACACCGACTCGATGGACATGAGTTTGAGTGAACTGCGGGAGTTGATGATGGACAGGGAGGCCTGGCGTGCTGCAATTCATGGGGTCGCAAAGAGTCAGACACAACTGAGTGACTGAACTGAACTGAACTGAATTAACACACCAAATGTAAGTTTAAGGTGTCAGCGTATTGATTGACTTAAAGTGTAAAGTAACTATCACAATAAATTTGGTTAATATCCGTCATCTCATATAGATACAAAAGAATGTAAAAAACAGTTTTCCCTTTGTAGTGAGAACTCTTATACTCTCATAACTTTCAAATATACTTTACACCAATTTATTTACCATAGCCATCACGTTATGTATCATATCCCTATAGCAGTGTATACTATAGCCGTTTTGTTATGTATTATATCCCTACAGCAATATTTACTATAGTGTTTATTATAGCCGTCATATTGTATATTATATCTCTGACATTTATTTATCTGTTAGCTAGAAGTTTGTTCCTTTTGACCACCTTCATTCAATTCTTCCTGCCCACCCCCACATTTGTCCCATCTCTGGTAACCACAAATCAGATCTCTTTTCCTGCAAGTTTGTTTTATGGGAGTTCTTTGCTTCTTTAGGTTCCACATATAAGAGAGATCATACAACATTTGTCTTTTTCTGTCTGACTTACTTCACTTGTCACAATGCCATTGAGGTCAAGGTCCAAGAATGAACAGACATTCTTGGTGTTCCACCCAGTGTCATCTGTCCTCACCTCGGCCTGGAGGCTACGTGCCAAGAAAACTTGTGACTCTTGTCCAGAGGTTTTTTTCTCCTTGTGGGAGCATACTTGGTCCATGCACAGGGCACAGTGAACACATCAGAGTCACTGCTCTCAGAAGCTGCCCTCACCAATGCCAGACAGGGAGCTGATGGATAAGGAGCCCAGCTCCCTCATCTTGGGAGTGGAATAACTCAGGAATGCTGGGTTTACCTGCTCTATCGTGAACCCTCCCCTCTCTGACTCCCTTCTTCACCACCATGGCCCCCGTGTTTCCTGGAATCCTCTCTCAAATCAACTACTTGCTCTCAAATCGTTTCAACCCTAGAGAGCACTCAGTCTTACAAGAGAATACAGTCAAAATAATAAGCAGAAGTTGTTAACAGAATAGTACATTAGATTTTCAGTGTTTCTTTGCCAGCATTGAGTTCAGCAAACAAGGAACTGATGTTTTAAGTTAAATCAAAGTGAATTAAGTTGATGAAAGTCCTGCAAGACAAATCTTAGGGCTTCTAGGTGGATGACAGACAAGACAGAGAAAGGATGGCTCCAGCCATCTATGTGACCGATCAGTCTAGACCTTAGCCTGGGGCAAAGTTAGGTGAACTGTAAAACATCTCCAGCCTTTCTCACCCAACTCAGAAACTCCACGAAGCCTGATAGAAACACAGCATCATTCTTTGTGGCTCCTCCTGCAACTTGTTCAGCTCGCACAATATTACATTTCTGAGATTTTTTATCAGTTCTGATATACATGCTATTATTTTGATTGCTTCATCATAGTCTGAGGGCATGAATCCTGTACAATGCATTGCTTCATTCTCCTGTAGATGGATATTGAGATTGTTCTAAAATTTCATGATTGCAGCCCGTGCTGTGACAAACATTCCTGTCTTTGTCCCAGTGCATGTGTGCCTCTATGTGTGTGCATGTGTGTATAGGTGCGTGCAAGGTTGCTAGGTTGGAAAACACTGAATCTGCAGCGGTGGTCGCCTCTGGTGGTGAGTTTAGCAAGAATGGCCCTTGGAAGAAATGTGATTGTTTGATGGGCATGGGTCTCATCATTCCTGACTGAAATATAGGGCTCATGATTTAAAAATACACAGTTATTCTGGTTTTGAACTGACCCAGAGAGAACTTTTTTCTGGCTTTAACTTGTTATCTTTCCTTGGTAAAACTTCCTATCAAGCTCTGATGTCTCTAAGAAGCCTGTGCTCAAGAAACAGAACCAAGTCTGTGCAAAGTTAGTAAAACACTCATGTAGAAAAGGAATTTTTAAATTAGTGTTTAATAGAAAATGTTTCTCTGACATTTTCCCCCAACTTCTTCCCCCAACTTTATAAAAATCTATTTTCAGAGTATTGACTTATGTAAACAGTCCTCACCTCTCAGAGAATTCCAGGATAGCTTTATTCATCAGGATCTGAAGCCTGGCAGCTCAGTGATAAAAGCCATGTAGGTCATTTCATGCTTTCAGCCTTTGTTATTTCAAGTCAATAAAAATAGTTGGCCAGGAAGGTGACTCAGGAGTTGCGTCCTCTGGCTTACTTGATTAAGATAATGGCAGATTGATTTGGCTGTTTTCATTCCTTTTCACCACTTTATTCTTGCTAGAAATGAGATAAAATGGTCATTCTTCCTTCCACATCTCCAGTCAGTTGATTTTGATCAAAAAATTATTTTCACCACATTGATGTGATTGCCCACAAGATTTCTGAATTAGATAGCCCAGGTTTTCCCTCACTTCCTGACCAAAAATTCCATCCATGAAGGTATAGTTCAGAAATAGAACATGAGTACTATGACCATGTGAGTTTCCATCAGGAGGGAGGGAGGCTGTGACTCAGCTGTTTTGCAGACACTGGTTACCTAATCAAGGCAGCAACGACTCTGCTGCTATTTGGAGGTGACACCCTGGATCATGAGATCTTTCTCATTTTGAGGGTTCCTTTTAGTTCAGAGAGCGTGGAGTGTTTTAAAATATTAATGAGACCCCAAGACCCTTCTGTGTTAGCAGATCAGGCCATCAAGAGCTTACCTCAACTAGTCAATAGAAATAATACTTCAAAATATTAGTAACTAAAATTCGTAAAGCTCCTGATACATGTGAGACACTGTAACTTTTTTGTTTCTGATCAGTTTTTATTGGAGTATAGTTGTTGTACAGTGTTGTGTTAATCTCTGCTATACAGCAAAGCGGATCAGCTATACGTACAAATATATCCCCTCTTTTTTGGATTTCCTTCCCATTTAGGTCACCATGGAGCATTGACAGGTTCTTTTTTCTTCACACACTGTCTTTATCCACACAGTATCTTTACGAGATAGAGATTACCACTGTCCTCATTGTACAGATGCAGGGGCTGAAGTTGTTGCTGTTTAGTCCTCAGTCGTGTCTGACTCTTTGCGACCCCAAGGACTGTAGTCCGCCAGGCTCCTCTGTCCATAGGATTTCCCAGGCAAGAAGACTGGAATGGGTTGCCATTTCCTTCTCCAGGGGATCTTCCTGGCCCAGGGGTCGAACCTGAGTCTCTGGCATTGGCAGGTGATTCTTTACCACTGAGCCACCATGGAATCCAAATACCCAAAAAAAGCTCCGTGAGGAGCTCTAGAGAGGATACTGAAAATGAGATGCTGTAAGAGCGCAAATTTTCAAATTTTCTTTCTTCTCTATAAAAATCACCAGCTCTCTTGAACATGACCCAGGGTGATTCAGAGCAAAGGATGAGTCCTGGGCAAAATCCATTGTGGGGCAACAAACAAGAAACTGGCCTGGGGATGAGGCGCTTGGGACATAAGATTCCAGGGCCCTTATTCTCAGGGCTGTGCAGTGCTGGCCTGCACAGAACCCAGGTTGCATAATTTTTCCAAGTCTGAGCTTTGAGTTCAGGATAAGGGCAGTTTCCCTGGGTACTCAGCCTGGGGTCAGCAGGAGCAAAGAGAAGGGAGCTGGAGAGAAGCTGAATGCCCAGTGAGGGCATCAGTACAAGGCTTACCAGCATCTTCTGTTCACCCCAAATGGGCCTGCATGGGAGATGCCTTGGAGGGAGGAAGGGAAGTGGAGGGGGCGGGCAGTGGGCTGAACATCTTCAGTGTTGTCCTTCCGCTCATGACCAGCTTCTAAGCAGCACCACATGTGGGCCTACACAGCCCCGCCCGTCTGACCTGCCCTAACCCCCCAGACCTCCTTCCCCCAACTCTCTCCTTCATGATCCCACTCAATCACTCTGGTTCTCTTTCCCTCGTCTGTTCCCACCTCTTGGTTTTACACTTACTGTCTGCTTTGGATGGAAACTGACCTTGGCTCTGCTCATGGTGTCCGGTTGACCAGGCCTCACTCCAACATCACCCCCAGGGGGCCCTTTACTGTTCCGACCCCAGATGAAAGCAGGCTCATCCCCCCGCACACCCTTGACATCAACCGGTTTGATTTTCCCCAGGACACTTTTCATAATCCCAAATCATCTTGTTCAAGTGTGTGCAGACAGCTCTGCCTGGTGAAATCTTCCTCTATAATGTGAGCTCCGTGCCAGCCAGGATTCTGCTACTACTGCCCCTAAGAGTGCCTGACAGACAAATACAAATACCATATGGCATCACTTATATGTGGACTCTAAAATAACCATACAGACAAATTTATTTTAAAAACAGAAAGAGACTCACAGACATAGAAATCAAAGTTATGGTTTCCAAAGGGGAAGGAGGTCAGGGAAGAATAAATTAAGAGTTTGGGACCAACAGATACATTTGTTGCTGTTCAGTCACTCAGTTGTCTGACTCTTTGTGACCCCATGGACGTTAGCCCACCTGGTTCCTCTGTCCATGGGATTCTCCAGGCAAGAATACTGGAGTGGGTTGCCATTCCCCTCTCCAGGGGATCTTTCTGACCCGGGGATAAAACCCAGGTCTCCCACATTACAGGCAGATTCTATATTCAATATCCTGTGATAAACCATAATGGAGAAGAATATGAAAATGNTCTGTCCATGGGATTCTCCAGGCAAGAATACTGGAGTGGGTTGCCATTCCCCTCTCCAGGGGATCTTTCTGACCCGGGGATAAAACCCAGGTCTCCCACATTACAGGCAGATTCTATATTCAATATCCTGTGATAAACCATAATGGAGAAGAATATGAAAATGAGTATTCTTTTTCATATTCTTCTGTATGTATAGAGGAATATATATGTTCTTCTATATATATATTCTTATATACATGTGTGTGTTATATATATGTATATAAAGCTGAGTTACTTTGCTGTACACCAGAAACTAACACACTAATAAGCTACACTTTAATTTTTGTTTTTTAAAAGAGTGCCTGGCATACAACAACCACCACTTGATAAATGTATGTTGAGTGGATGAACTCTGCCTGTTTCAGACAGAAAAGGCCATTATCTTGACAATTCCTGTATTTCTCCCATCCACACTCTCTGATATACATCAAGTTGAGAAATCAGATCTTGGCAAGTGAGTTTTCGTATCTGTAATATTCTGGGGGCCATACTGGGCTCCTGAGTTTTGTATCACCTGAATATGAAAAAACAACTGATCTCTGAAACAATGCAAATGTCCAAAGGGGAAAAAAAAATTAGACAAATTATCTGTTGATACTGCAGAACATGACCCAGCAATAAAGAGGAAAGAATCAATGATTCAGGCAACCAGTCATGTCCAACTCTTTGGGACCCCATGGACTGTATAGTCCGAGAAATTCTCTCGGCCAGAATATTGGAGTGGATAGCCTTTACCTTCTCCAGGGGATGTTCCCAAACCAGGGATCAAACCCAGGTCTCTCGCATTACAGGCAGATAATTTATCAGCTGAGCCACCAAGGAAGCCCAAGAATACTGGAGTAGGTAGCCTATCCCTTCTGCAGCAGGTCTTCCTGACCCAAGAATCGAACTGGGGTCTCCTGCATTGCAGGCAGATTCTTTACCACCTGAGCTATAAGGGAAGCCCCATTCAGGCAACAGTATTCGTGAATCTCTAAAACATGATGAGTGACAGAAGCAGACACAAAAGAACACATCTGGTATTATTCCACTCATGTAAAATTCTAGAACAGGCAAAGTTACTGTCTAGTTATGGAAATCAGAACATGGGTTCTTCATGTAGAGACTGACTAGAAAGACAACGAGAGAACTTTGAGGTGAGACGGGAAAAAGCATTCATTTCGTTTGGGACAGTTATTACACAGGTGGGTAAGTTTGTCAAGAATTATTGAACTGGACATTTCAAAACTGTATTCTGTCATATGTAAAAAAAAGAAAATGTTACTGAAAAAAATCCCTCTCTCGACCATCCCAACGTGAGACAGGGAGATAAAAGCTGCGTGATTAATTGGAAGGAGAAATTAAAACTGCCAGAATATGGAGTAAAACGGTGAAATGATAAAAGAGAAGACTTCTCTAATATAACGCCGAGGAAGCCCAATTCAAGCTGAGAGAAGAAAGAAAAGGATATTTGTTGTTTCATGCAAGTGAGATGTCAGACGTGGAGTTGGCTTCAGGGTTCAAGGTTCATGAGGAACTGGTGTCCCCGCGGCTCTGTCTGCCTTCCCCTTCATCTGGCTCCTTTCCACCCCACTCCTGGATACCAGGACTGCCGCCGCAGAATGGGGGCTGGATTGGCTCTCCCTGGGCCCCCTGCCTATCACTGGCACTGGAGGCTGGAGGAAAAACCAAGTTACCCTGCACAAAATGAGGGAGGAAAGCTCCCCGGAGAAAATGGGGCGCTGTCCCATGACATACGGCAAATGGCCTTGGAAGGGGAGTCAAACTCCCAACAGAGGCCACTACCGCATTAGTACAAATGATGGGGAGAGTCCAGCAATCCATGAATAACCTAAACGTCACCCCTCACTCAGCAGTATGCCAAGAAGATAAATGTACCGGCTTCAGCTAATGACCTCCAACTTGGTGGGTGGGAACTTGCATGTGTGAGAAATGTTTTTCATTTTATTTTCTTGCTGAAACTAAATCTAAAACCTGCAGGTAGCAAACATGAGATCACTGTGCCTGGTGCTTCCTGGTTCACACAAATCTATCATCACTTCACTTCATGAAGGGCAAATACCTCTGTATTAGACAATTGTCGGGTAACAAGGGGCTTCCTCCAGTCCCTAACCTGCTGGCAGAATTATAACTGAGCATGACCTTTGTACGGAAAGGAAGCTGAAGAAGCAGCATTTGAATGCCTGCCTGAGTGTTTTCCCTCATTTAGAAAACCCAAAACATTGCTTGGATTGGCTCTGCTTTCCTGAGATGCAAACAAGCCTTTTCATCTCCCCATCATAGTTTTTTAGAAAGCCTTCCAAACACTTCTCTGGTCATTCATTTCCCAACATTTGAATCTACAGTTCCAAGGAAGTAAAGAACATGTGTAGATTTTTTTTTCTTTTCTGGTTCACAGCGATAGGATACAACACAATGTGCCAAGAGAAGCACAACTGAGATCATTAAAACTTCACCTTTTATGAGACATCTAACAGTGATTTTGTCTTTTTACACTAGAAATCCAGCAGAAACTCACCAGGTTGTGCCTTCTGCTCCCCCAAATACACAACACATAAGTCATAGCTTGCTAGATCAACTTGGCATCCCAGAAACAGTCTGGGGAGCTGGTCCTATAGCCACAGGAGTGACACAGTCACCTCTGTGAATGGTGGGCTCAGAAAAACATCCTCATGGGTAACCTTGCTGCAGTCATTTGTATTTTTTCCACTCCTTGGTATGGACTGTGTGTATCTTTGCAGTATCATTGCCATATGAGATAAAATTGATATGATAGAACCCAAATGGCAGGTACAATCTGTAGTGTTTGAAGTATAATCTGAACTGGCTAATTTAAACAATTTAAAAATGGATGTAGACAATTGAGTGTTCACTAAATTTGGATGGGATGTGGAGGGGAATGTGCCCTCAACAGAACTCCTTCAAGACCTCATTTCTCAGCAGTGTGTGGACCTGAGAGGTAAGACAAAACGTTCTAGGAAGGAAGATTCAGACTCTCAGAGACTTCAAGGAAAGGTTGTGTGCTCCTCTGCCAATGCGAGGAGAACTTGGGACTGTGCATAGGTTCTGCCAAAAAAGTCTTGTACATAAAGGTGAAAACTTTCAGCCAACCACCCCACTTACCTTGCATCCAGCAAGAAACCAAACCCGTGGCAGGTGATCAACTCCCAGTTTTCTGAGCCAATACAGAATTTTGGAAAATTCTTCTATCTTTAAAGTCCCGAGTGAAGTAACTTGATTTTTGAGCTTTGAGGGGGAAAATTGCCAACAGTACATCTCATTGTTTGATTTGTAAAACCAAAGGGTTTGAAGATAGTTTCATAGAAAGAGAAAGGATGAGAGAGAGAGACAGACTGAAAATGACATATGGGCAAAAGGCAGTTTAGTGACTAGACCTGGACTGCAATGCTGCTCCATCACTTAGCAGTCATAGGGTTAAAATTTGAGGCAGATTCCTTCTCGGAGCCCCAGGTTCCACAGGTGTAACACGGAGACAGTGACCTCAAGAATGGTCACTCTGCAGCAGAGAGGATGCCTCTGGTGGCTGAGATGCAGAGGGGTTCAAGGTAGAATTGTTCCTATTGGTGGTTCTTGCTGTTGCTATGGTTACCCCCGCCCTGCCCCGCCCCCCTTGTTAGCTGCAGACAGGACTCTGGCCCTTACGTTTGGAGTTTGTCCTCATGAAAAGTCACTCTTCTGCCAGTAAAGGAAATGGCCTGGAGCCCTATTCTCAGATATTGTACAGGACAGAGGAACCAGTGCTCACTGTGTGTTTACTCAAGCCAGAGGGTTCAAACTGCTTCCTCAAAAGGTTCCAGGGAAGCTTTGTCAGCTGAGTGTTTATGATCGGCTGCTTGGGAAGGAATAATTAAACTGCCAACACAAAGCACCCTGTACACACCTCAGAGCAGCCTCCTTGTTTTTTTCTAAATGGCATGGCCCCCCAGCACCCAGAGATAATCACATCTGTGTTATGATTTAGCCAGAAGTTCTAAGGCTTCAATGCTTCTCTCGCCCTCATGGGCACTTTGTTAGGAGCAGTTCAGGGTCTGTCTCGCCAGGAAGTCCATGGGCCCCCTTAGCCCTCGGTGGAAGGGGCTGGATTGGGTCCCCCACTGCTAAGGGAGACCAGCTGCCATTTCAGCTCCCATCTCAATAGAAGGACTTCAATGGATACGGAATACGAAACAGAGGGCCAACAAGTGCCAGAAGGGCATACCTTTCCAATGCTTTTCCAGAAGGGCATGTTGATGCCTTTCTGGAAAGGGAGCCTAATTGCACAACATCCTCTTCCCAGAGGGTCAGAACTCCCGGTGGAGAGGGGCTCTAACACTAATAAAAAGGGCCCCTGAGAGGGACAGATTCATACCTGTACATGCTCAGAAGAGATGACGAAGGGAACTTCCTGGTGGTCCAGTGGTTGAGAGTCTGTGCTCTTACAGGCCATCACTGGGGGCACAAGACATTTCTCCAAGATATTTAAACCCTGAGGGGACTGGCTCCCAATGTGGACACCACCAGCTCAGCCCCAGGGACCCAGCAGCTGCACCAGAGGACTCACACGCTTGAACACACTGCACGGCTCAGATGTGCAGAGAAGAGGGAACTCCTCCTGTGGTCTGCCCTTGGTCCCGATCCTTCCCTACCCACAAGGGAGAGAAAACAGCTAACTCTTAATCCTGCCCATCTAATCCATTCACTGTCCTCTGAAGCCAAGCTCAGCCTTGCCAATTTCTGTCTCTTCTGCTTTTTTCACAGAGTCTTTTGCAAAATGGCTTTTTGGATGTTTGGGAGGAAGGTTTAGGGTCCTGGGGGATGGTGTCCTCTGGCTCCTTCCCTGGAGGGATGGCCTTCGTGTCCCTGGTTCTTGAACACCTGACTGGCCTTTGGGGTGCAAAATGTGTGACTGGAGGACTCCGGGTCTATTCTAGGCCCACAGGGAATACCAGCCATCATCCTCTGGCTGGTTAGTGTCATCTTCTGGGTCTATCCCAGGCCCACAGGGAATACCAGCCATCATCCTCTGGTCCCTAACGCAGATGCTCAAACCATGCCGAGGCCCCCAGCTGCTGAGCACCCACCTGGCTTCTGCAGACCTGTTACTTCCCTCCCATAACTGGTCCCCAGCGAGTGCACTCAGAGCTCTCAGTGCATCAGCCCACGAGGGCCTGGGAAAGCTTTATCTCAGGCCTGTTACCCACAGTGACTCAGCCGAGCCCTGACATAAGCATGTGAGTGCAAATAGCTCATTCGGGAGATGACACTGGGAAACACTGGTAGGGAGGAAGGGAAGTAAACAGGAAAAAGATAAACCAGGAAAGTGTGCATCATTTTTTAAAATATATTTATTTCTTTATTTGACTGTGCCAGGTCTTAGTCATGGCATGCAAACTCTTAGATGTGGCATGTGGGATCTGGTTCTCTGACTGGGGATTGAACCTGGGTCCCCTGCATTGGAAGCGTAGAGTCTTAGACACTGGACCACCAGGGAAGTCCCAAGGTTGCATTATTAAGCATATTGCCACTGTGGACAACTGGGGTTTAATCCCCCCAGGGAAGCTGAGAAATAGGGCAGAACAAGCCTCAGAGTTAATAGTTCATAAAGCGAACCGTGAAGATGACACAGAATATGCAGGCAAGGCAGTGCAGGGCCCAGCACTTGATAAGGGCTCAGTAGACCTGAACACAGCCTGCTTCGCCACCAGCGCTCAGGCCCCGACTCTGCTGGCCAGTTCTTTCCAGGGCTTTTTTAGCTGTTGGCTTTTTAGTATGTCTTTGATTTCTTTCTGATCCTCGCCCTCCTTTATTTTCACTCCCTGAACTGAAGCATGTATTTCCCAAGGTCCAGTCTGAATTTTCCACTGTCTTCCTGCTGAGTGACTTCATCTACACTCAAAGTTAATGGGAAAAAAATATTCAATGCCCTGCAAACACTGATCCATAGAGACCGCCCCCCCAACCCCGGGGTCTCCATTCGGTCTTACTCCAGTGAAGGGACTGCAGCAGTCCCTGTTAAAATGAAACCTTGTCATTGCCAGTGGGTTAGAAAGTGTGGTAAAAGCAGCTGAGTGGATGTGTGTTTGAGGATGTGAAGCACTGTAAGGTTTTGGGGGAGATGAGTCTTTTCATACCACCTTGATGGGAGTCCAACTTTATATGGCTTTCTCAGAGGGCATCTTGACAGTAATTGTTGAAACTAAAAATACACACTTTATACCACCCAATAAGGCTACTTTTTGCATATCCATCCTAGAGAAACTCATTCAAATGTGTGCAGTGGAATTCATTCCTGTTAGTTCTATTAGCCACATATTGCTAAATGTCCATAGATACATGAAAAATGATGTATTTATATGATAGAATAACTCTATGGCAGTTAAACAGAAATGAATGAAAACTCTACATATCAACCTGGATAGATCTAAAATAGTTGGGAAAAAGAGAAGCTAGCAAGCACTGGTAACTTTTCTATCCCAATAGTTTTGCCTTTTCCAAAATGTTTTATGAATGAAACCAAACCATATGCCATCTTTTGAGACTGGCTTCTTTCATTGAGTGCAATACATTTGAGATTCGCCCATCAGTAGTTCCTTTATATTGTTCAAATGTGTTGCCTTTTTCTCGGGCTGATAGAAACCAAACTCACAACAGTGGTGAACTCTGGGAGGGTAGAGGGAGCCAGGGTTGGAGATGGAGAGCATTAAAGATTTGGCTTTATTGGTAATGCTATCACTGAAAAGAAAACAGTGGATTTCTGTCTTGACATGTGTACTTGAAAATTATATTTATGAAGACAGTAGATGAAGCTGATAATTGCCCTTGTCATTGAGAGAACACCTCTGTTCTTAGGTAATATACAATGGAGTCTTTAGGAGGAAAAGCTATGACATATTCAACTCACCTGCAGAAGAGAGAGAGAAGATATAGGAAATTCCTGATATCAGCTGAAGAGGAAAGAAATTTCACAAAGCAGGGAAAGAGACAAGCCAGGGGCAGCGTCCACCTTCCAGGTCAAAAGCAGAAAAGAGGAGAGGTGGGGAAAGGGCGCGCTCTTCCCAGGCATCTTGGGAGGCAGGTGTGAGATGAGAGGAAGCAGGAAGATGAACAAGCACCTCAGGGCTCAGGTCCAGGGAGATCAGAGTGTGTTTGCATAAGGGGGTTGTGAGGTTTGTCAGCCTGATTCTCCACATGTGACTAGGGCTGGGCCATGGCTTCAAAGTCATTTGCTGCTGAGGATCATGAATAGTACTTGGGGAACACCTCGTTGATACACACATCTCTCCTCAGAACTGGTGAGCCAAACAGCTGATGTCGGGTGATGGAGGTCAGGTGTGCAGCAAGGGAGCCCAATGGAGAACTAAAGGCGAGAGCTGGAATCTCGGGGCTCCTGTCCTCTCCCTGTACCATCTGCCTTCCTATGTGCCATCTTAGCCTTGACTTGTGATGGTGAAGGGCAAACCCAAAGTGGTCCAGAAACACAGGTGGGTACCACATCCGCACTGGTACTGGATCTCAACTTCAAACAAGGGGCTTACTCTTCACTGTCACCTCCTAACTTCTCACCCCACCTCTTGGCCTTTCTAGATATTGCTACTAGAGTACCAAGTGCTACCTTCCACTCACTTCTTGGGATATTCACCTTCCCTCCCAACTTAACTTCCTTTACCATGTCCCTCTTTCTGCCAATGGCTCCAAACTTTTCAGCATCCAGACAGGTCACTCTCACCCTGTCCTTTCTCCTTTCCAATTGAAACTTTCCCTGAAGAACATCTCTTCTGCCTTTGACATTTCCTTACTCATTCCTTCTTCACTCCCGTGTTCATCAGCTCCAGTGAGGAGTCATTCCTGTTTAACCAATCTTTCTTTCACTCTGGTCTCGCCGTGTTCATTGCTTTCTTCACGTTGCTGTCAATCATTCCAACCCCTCCCCAACCCCACAGCAGCCTCCCATTGTCCATCTCATTAGTCACTTCCTGGTCATCTTTAGTTTAATTTCCCATGTCCAAGAAGTCACTGCCCTATACATTGTTTCCTTCAAATTGTCTCATATTCATCTTTTTTCTTCATTTCCATTGCAGCCTCCTAGTTCTATAACTCATCATCCAAGAACCCAGTAACTATCAGCCTTCTTGACTTCAGTTTCTCCACCCTCCCCTACATTCCACCACTGCACTAATCTTATTTCAGCATCATTTCTCCAGACCACACCTTTGCTCAAGAATGAATAGTGGCTTACCACTCTTTATCACGTCAAATTTAAACTTCTCTGCCTGACTATCATCATCTGGCCTTACACCCCAATTTTCCCACCCACCCCACAATTTTTCCTATTCCAAACTAAATTTCCTCTACCCTGTCTGTTCTGTAAACATTCTATGTTTAGTCCTAAGCATAAAGCTTTGCTCAGGCTTTCCATCCTCTGTTCAGTCAAAACCTGTTTAACTTGTTAACATCTATGGGATCTTTCATGGCCTTTCATCCACATCTCATGTTCTATCAATACTAACACCAGAATGTTGGGAGCAGTAGATCAGATTTGACCAGGGCAAGCTGAGACTAAGAGTCTATGGAACTCTCACTAGGTGACAATCAGGCATTAGGGCCCTAAGCAGAGGTCTGAGAACCCATCACACTAAGGATAGCTCTGTGGGTGCAGGAGGTGGTGTCAAGCCTGGGACGTGAGTCTATGACAGAAATATGAAAGAAGACTTTCAGTTACCAGAAAAGGGCAGGTGTCTGCGTTTGGAATGCATTCAAAAGTCACAGACTCAGCTGACGCAAGGGAAGAAAGGTATAAAGAAGAGGAAGGCAGGAGGCTGGTGGCGGAATTGGTGGCAGTGGATGATTCTGGCAGGCTGACCAATGAAAAGTTCTGGCCTTCACCGTGAACGTCTTATGTGCTTGCTTGGGCTCTATAGTATGTAGTCTCCAAGGAAATTCTTTCCTTCACTTTTATGTAGAAGTCATTCTGCCATTGATTTCTCCTCTCCTTGCTTCTGGGTTGGCCTCATGACTGCTTTGGTCAATAGACTATGTGGCATGTGATGTTATAGAACTTCTGTCCTGAACCTTAAGAAGCCTGGCAGTTCCCACTCCTTCTTGGAACACAGTTGCCATGCTGGAAGGAGCCCAAGGGACATGGAAGAGAACTGGACACTCAGTGTTTGGCCCCAGCTCAGCTCCCAGCCAACAGCCAGGGTCAACCAGCCACGTGAGTTCTCCATTGGGATGTCCACTTCAGAAAAGCCCCCACATTGTCGACTAGAGACATCACATAGAACAGAAAAACATCCAATGGGGCCCAAGTCAAACCACAGAATTGGAAAGATAATAAAAATGCTGTTTCTAAGAGTCTGAGTTTGGGAATGTTTTTCTGCAATAGAAAGCCAAAACAGACTCAATGAATGTCTTGGCTTCTAATGGGTACTTTTCCTTAGCCATCATTCATGACACCTAATATGCTGAGAATCCAGAAGGCAAGGTGCCTGGCATGCCTGGGGGAACCAATTCATCAATGACTTGGGTCTGTCTTGATCATTCTCTTTTCTTCCAGGTGTAACACAGATAATCTCATCTATTTTTTGTTTAGATTCCATGTTAGCATTTTACTTTAAGTTATTTGTATTATTTCTCCAATTTAAAAAAATTTATTTATTTGTTTTGGGCTGTGCTGGGTCTTCACTGCTGTGCACCAGCTTTAGTAATTGTGGCACACAGGATTATTTGCCCCTGAGCATGTGGAGTCTTCCCAGAGCAGGAATCAAACCCTTGTCCCCTGCATTGGCAGGTGGATTCTTTACCACTGGACCACCAAGGAAGTCCTCTCCAATTATTTGTACTGACTAATCTCATGTACTCCAAAACCAAACCCGTATTAAAATCTTTTCTTTCCTTCCCTGTTGCTTATTGCAAAGTAAACACACAATACACATTGCTGAATTGAAAATTCATTTCCAAATATTCCTTTATTTCTATAGGATTGCCTTTTAGGTCTAGCTCAAGAGACCAAGAAATAATATCCACCTTAATTCACATCTTATGTGTAATGGGTTAATCATATAAAGTTTCCTTGGAAAACAGAAAGCCACAGATATATACTCAAAATAATAAAAATTTGCCAAGATAAATTTGAAAGAAAACAGAGTCAAAAATGGGTAATTGCCAGTGACATTTGGGTCCAAAGCTGGATCAGAAAGGAATCAGAAACATTTTCTAATGCCAGCACATTCATTTTTAAAACTCCAAACATTGAATGTATTTCCCAGCATTGTGTTTAAATCCTTGGCTCACATGCCTCCTAGTAGGGTTCAAGTCTGAAATGGGGCTGAACACAACACAAATGAGGTGAGTGAGATTCCGCAAGTCAAGTCTCCTGGAACACAGGTCTTCTGGAATCAAAATAAAATTAGAAGCTTATTCTATTGTCAATATGGGTGTGTTCGGATGTTTGGTTTATGGGAATGTATATGGCGACTAGGCAGCTTAAGGACTGAGACATAAAAAGCAATCCATCGACTTAATCTAAATACATGGCAACTGCTTATGAGATAAGCGATAAACAGGTTCTGCAACAATAAAACTCAGCATACTTTTGAACTTATGAATTATAGTTAGGAATGGCTAAACCTGTTTGGTCAAATACATGACAACTCTTGAAGCCCAATACTTTGTTGGGAATCTTCTCTCCTCACCATCAGGATGAAGATATTGCTTCTGATGGTCCTAAACTGTTAGAAAATAAAAACCAAAGTCTATCTCAGCACTTAAGGAAATTTCAGATTAAAGAAAAAGCCAGATCATATGTAATATTAAGGGCACTTCAAATAAGTCCTTTTGCAACCTGGAAAAAATGACTGGAGTACACAGACACCCCTATTCCTGAGGTTCTGCAGCCAGAGAATTCCACTGATGGAGTTAGGGTCACATACAGCGTAAGAGAGATTGATTCGATCCCTGGTGTGGGAAGATTTCACATGCTATAGATTTCACGTACAAGCAGGAGGTGGCTTGTGAAGGTCATGTGTCTGCTTTGAGTCAAGATAATGACAATAAGCTTCTGGAAACCACAGTTCCGATCTTGGGGGGTGGTGGTAGATAAGCCACCTTCTCTGCTCAGCCTGTTTCTAAACTCATCAATATAAAAACTGATAATATTGATCTGTGTTGCTTACCTCACAGGATGTTATAAAGCTCAACTGAGATAATATATGATAAAACATGCTGGAAACAAAGTATGGAACACTATAAAAATATAAGCTGTCAGATATGGTGTCAACATGGGAGGCATACACGAGAAAGGAAACATTGACCCAGATGCTAGGATGAGTGAACACAGGACTGATACCGTGGTGAGCCACGTGAGTCGTGGATATTTTCATGCGGTGGCAAGGGAAACGTGATATGTAAACTATGGCTTCTCACAGTTGGAAAAGCTTTATCGGACAATTGGAATGTGGAGGCCTCAAAGGAAGGAAGGAAGAGCGGGTGAAAGAAGGAAAGGGGAAACACATCATATTTGCTGGGATGTAGGCGACATTTCAAGGTCTGTATACCTTGGTCAGGACTAGATGATGGGGAGAACTGAAGGACAGCTCGAGGAGAAGAAGGCAGGAGATATGCCAGTCATGAGCAACCAGATGTTTTTCATACTTTCTATTATTTTCGTTTTGTTTTTTGTTTCTTTTTCATATTTTGTCTCATTTAAGCCTCACAAACCACCTGACAAAGTAGGCATTATCATCCCCACTTTACAGAGGACAGAAGTGAGGCTCAAAAAGCTTTATCTAACTCTAGGCTACTCATAGATGGAGTTTAGATAAAAACTCAGGTATTTCCAAGGTTAAAACTTAATGTGTTGTTGTTGTTTTTTTTTCTCCTGTGCCTTGTGTCAATATTTACGAACTAAGGGGAGGTCCCAAAAGTCCCAGAGTGGGTAAGATTGGAAAAGGGTATTGGGGTGAAGTGAGAAAAATGTGGTCCAAGCACTGGGCAGAGAAAATTCTTCCCTCCCTACAAACTTTGTGTTTTGAATGACCTAAGTTTCTTTGAACTATTTTAATATAGTCATCTCTTAAATCATAGAACTTAGCCATGTTTTGTTTTCTTTTTTTTTCTCTCTCTCTCTCCCTACAGGCAAAAAGAAAGAGAAGATAATTACCTTGGGGCTGACCTGCCCTTTTTAAACACACAAGGACAACCTGTCAGCCATCTCGTGATCCCCACCCAAACCACCCGCTCTGGAAATAAACACATTACCTGCGCCGGAGTTGCTGCAAGACCAGAATTACAGGACAATCAACTATAGGAAATGCTATTGCAAATACAATGGTGGGCAGAATACACATGAGAGCCTTGTCAAATTCTTCTTACAAAACTTCCTCTTGCAAACATCCTCTTATAACCGTGGTGTGATAACCACTCGCCAAAGTATCTTACCAGGGACAAGATGGAGAGCCCCTTGTTCTCATTATAATTAATTGGTTGTAAGACAGACTTGAAACAATTGGGATCGTGATGCAATTCCAGCACAGGCTTCCTCTGATGAAATCTTCCCTGGGCTGCAGGAAATACTTCAGTGGGAAGGATGCATGCACCAGTCACACAAGATAGACCAAAATGACGAGTCTGTAGTTTCTACACCCCATGCCAACTCTTTCTGCTGCATTCCCATTCTAAAGGGAATTAACAACGGATTTCCATGAAAAATAAGCACAGATCTTTTTTATTGTAAACGTTTTGTTTTATATTGAAGTATAGCCGTTTAACAATGCTGTGACAGTTTCAGGTGATAGTTTCAAAGGGACTCAGCCATATGTATACATGTATCCATTCTCCCCCAAAGTCTCCTCCCATCCAGGCTGGCACATGACATTGAGCAGAGTTTCCTAAAGCACAGATTTTTTCAAAAGCACATAACATTATTTCACTCAGAACTTAAAGCCAAGCTTCCAGGATCCCAGGGACCTCTCCCAGAAACTGCTCCAGATCTGGTGTTTGGAGCCCTTGATGACCATCAACACTGGTTGCTCTTTTTTTTTCCTCTCCTTTCTTTGTGACCAGCAGTCGGGGTTTGAAAAATGTTCTCACTATCACAGGAGCTGGACAGCTTGGGTAAGCCAGCTTGGCCACTCCCTGGCTACTTCATATGTGAGGTAATTTCACCCCTCTAAGCAGAAGCTCTTCATCCTCAGAATGGGGGTAATTAAAATATCTGGGTTCAAGCAGTCCTTGAACTCCACTGCAACCCGCAGTCCCCGGATCATACCATGTCTTTGCTGCCCCTCAACCCCACGCAGCTCTCTTTCCCTCTTTGTGCAGCTTGAATCCCGCAGCCAGTCTATATCATGTCTCCCTTGCAGAGACTCTTGGCTTCCTTGTTCCTTTCCCACTGGTTTTCTCTAAGTCTGATGCCCCTTCTCTGTGTTTGTACCCAGGCCACTGAATGTGGCAAGACACGATCACAACCACACTTACTGTCCTCCCTCTCAGTTCATGATGAGGGGTCTCATCGAGCTGCTGCATGAGCCCAGGCTCTGTCTCAGCCCACTGACTCTCCCGCTAAGAAAGTGGAAGCAAGCAGACAAGTGCCTACTCATCTTTCCCTCGGCGACGTTTCCGTCCTTGCCTTCTGCAACTAGGAATAAACTGGCGCAGTCGAGTTAAGGCCACCGTCTGCAGCTATGTCACGGAGTCATTGACCCCGACTTCTCATCTCTCGTGGAACGGTCTCCAGCCATGTTCTCCTTTTGCTTTTACAGTGTTCGTTTCCCCACCTTTACTGGATGATTCCCAATGTACCAGTGTATCTCCCATACAAAGCCAGTCTCCTCACCCCACGTTTTTCTCCAGCCACTGCCTTGTTTTTCAAATCTACTTTGTAGCAAAACTCCTTTGAATGTTGCCATCACCAGCTGTTTACAATTTCATTCTAATTCTTTCTTAAACCCACTCCATTCCAGCTCTGCCCTCACCCCTCTCTCCCACCCTGTGTTCGCAGTGCCTTTTACACAATCAACCCAGTGGTCAGCTCTCAGGCATCACTTTTTTTTTTTTTTGGCTTATTGTTATTTATTTGGCTGCACCAGGTCTTAGTTGTGACATGTAGGATCTTTAGCTGTGGCAGGAAAACTCTCAGTTGCAGCCTGTGGGATCTACTTCCCTGACGGGAGATCAAACCCAAGCCCTTTGCATAGGGAGCATGGAGTTTTAGCCATTGAACCACCAGGGAAGTCCCCCTCAGCCACTGTCTTATTTTGCCTCCAGCAGCCTTTGACACAAGGGAGAACTTGCTTCCCTCGGAAACTCTGTCTTCACTTGATGTTCCTGTTGCTAGGACAGCATAACAAATTTATCTCCAAATTTAATAACTTAAAACAATGAACACAATTATTTTGCTCAGAAATCTGCAAACTGGACAGGGTTTGATAGGGTCAACTCATTTCTGCTTTATTCTGTTTCAGAGTGGACACTTCAAAGCCAAGGACATTTGGCGATACTTGAAGGCCAAGGGCTGGAATCAGCTGAGGTTTGTTCACTCACATGCCTGATGCCTGGGCTGCAAAGACTCAGACACAAGGGGCTGGTGCCCTTGGGATTCTGGGGCATCTCTTTGTTTCTATTCCTCTATCTGATCTCCCCAGTGTGGTGGCATCTGCATCAGAGTAGCCAGATGGCTTACATCCTTGGGCCTCACAAGTGTTGAGAGAGAAAGTGACTGGAAGTCAGTTTCCCAGGTCCCACCTCTTGACCGAGCAGGGTTAGCAGCATGTGGTCAAGGGAGAGAGTGGCTTGATAAAAGCCAACAGAGCTGGCTAATGAATTGAAAATGGGTATGAGAGAAGGGACGTCAAAGATTGGGTTGAGCGTGGTCGCCTGGCAGGATGGAGCTGCCACTGAGTGGGGAAGAGAGTGGTGGAGTGCCATGGAGTGGTCTCTTTTATGGCTGCCACCATCTTTGGAAATGCTAGTCTGCCACACTTGGCTTCTGGAACCCTACATTCTCTGGACTTTCTCCTGTCTCAGTGGCAGCTCTTCCTCCCCTGTCTCACGTCGTCCTCTTCTCCACGCCTCAAACTTCAGGTCCCCAGGATTCTGTCCTTGGACTTCTGCTTTTCCTTTTCTTCTCTTTCTTGGTGATCTCAAAGCGTTTCATGGCTTTCTATGTCATCCATATTCTTTTTGTTGTTACTATTAAATTTTTTTTATTGGAGTATAGTTGATTTACAGTGTTGCACTAGCTTCAGCAATCCCACTCCTGGGCATCTAACTGGAGACAACCACAAGCCAAAAAGATACAGGCGTACATGCACCTTGATGTTCATTTCAGCGGGGCATGGAAGCAACGTGGATGTCCATTGACAGATAAATGGATAAAGAAAGTATGGTACATATATACAATGGAATATCACTCAGCCATAAAAAAGAAAGAAGTAATCCTTTTCACTTGCAACAGCATGGATGGACCTAGAGATTGTCACACTAAGTGAAGCTTGTCACCTATATTCTAATGACTCAAATGTGTACGTCCAGATTGGACATTACTCGTGAACCACCTACTTGATAACTCTTCTTGGATGGCTCATTGGTCTCTCAAATATAATGTATCAAAGACAGAACGCCAGTCTGCTCTACCCAATGCTCCTCCAGTAGCTTGTCCCCCATCAATAGAAGCTCCATCCTGCCAGACAATCAAGCTCAACCCAATTTTTGATATCTCTTCTTCTGTAATACCAGCCTCTAACTCATTAGCAGACTCTGCTGGCTTTGCTTTCAAAAACACATTCAAGATCTGACCACTTTCTAATCTTACTTCTACTCTCCTCTTTCAAGTCACCCATTCTCACTGTTGCAAATGCTTTCTTTGTCTTGATGTTAGAACTCTCTCTTTGTTACTGATGTGCATTCTGTCAAAATTTCTAGTTGAGAACAACTTGGAAAGCATGATGGTATGGTATATGTTTCAAAACTATTCTAGTTGCCTTGTTTTTCCTCACCCTTCCAGGCCCTAAGCTGCATCTGATGCCATGTGGCAAGGTGAGTGATAGCATCCCTCTTCTCGTATCTTTAGGCTGGTGTGGCTAGAGGCTAGATCAGGGCGGGAGATCAAAGTTGTATCCTGTGTGAGCAAAACTGGGACATTCTGTTGCAGGGTTTTTCAGATTTCATGCTGAACATGAACTCATTTAAGAATCTGGTAGAAGCCACAAACACCCTCCCACAAAAGGCATGTACAGCAAAGAAAAAGAACTTGAGATCCAAAGTGGGGCTCTGACAGCTGTTCCCAAATTCCTGTATCCAAGGGTCTTGGGTAAAGACCCATTTCCATAAAGACCAAGAGCCAGGGGCCACTTACTGGATCAATCATTTTCATGCTTTGACATCACATGGTCCTACTTTTCATGGCCAGTATTGGGGAATAGGGGACAAGAACTGTCCTCTGAATTATTCAGAACTCACTCTTCAGAAAAATAGTTTGTAACAGTGATTAATAACCCAACTAACTAGCTGTTTTAATCCTTGAGTTGTGAGAAAAAAAGTATTAAATTAAAAAGAGTGGCTCTGTTTTTGTGTCCTATTTTTAGGCAGGCGACATCTGCTGCCATCTCAGAGACTTAACAATTACTTGATTGGTTGATTATTTTAAAACATGTTGACAAAAATAGACACTGAGTTATTTACACTAACACATCCACTTATTCCCCTCTATTATTAATATTCCAGGGAAATTTTTAAAGTAGCTAGAAAAGGAAGAATTCTATTTGATGTTAGAAATCACAAACAAGATTGCTGAATAAGGTCTCCTGGGCTTCCTAAATCACAAATTGGTAGTCAGTATTCCAGTAAGGAATATTGGGAACTCACAATCAGTCCTTATGAGAGAATGTTTGCCTCTCATGTGTGTGGTCCTTCCAAAGAGTTGAAGTATTTTTCACTATTACATTTGCAATCATGAACATGGAGTGGAAAATGGGTAGCCAATCTCGTTCATTTCTTTACTGCATATGTCTTAATATTTCTTTTTATTTATTTATTTATTTGGCTGTGTTGGGTCTTAGCTGTGCCACCTGGGGCCTTCACTACCATATGGGAAACCTTCCTTGCAGCATGCAAGATCTAGTTCCCTGACCGAGGATCAAACCCTGACCTCCTGCACTGGGAGCACAGAGTCTCCCCAAGGGGAGTCACTAAGGAAGTGGGGACATAGTCAGGGGAACAGAGGAGGAAGGAAGGACATCAAGCAGGGATGCAAGTTCTGGCAGGTAAGTCCCTCCGTATATTTTATATGCATGAATCATGAGGATTTGTCTTACATTTCAACTATGCATGCTGCTTTGTAATAACAATGCTTCATAAGAACACTGGACTTGTAAGGCCTTGATTGGAAGGATTTCTGGTTTTGCCCCCAATCTATCAGAGGTAATTTAGGAAGGTAGCTGATGGTTCCAACTTTGCACTCGAGGCGGTTTAGAAGTTATATACAATCAAGCCTGCCACTGCATAGAGTTTGGTGGTAACGCTGAGCTGACATCCTGAAGGGGCTGAATGTATAAAAGGGAATGCCATGTGCATGCTCGGCTGCTCACTCATGTCCAGCTCTTTGTCATCCCATGGGCTGCAGCCCACCAGGCTTCCCTATCCATGGAATTCTTCAAGAAAGAGTCCTGGAGTGGGTTGCCATTTCCTACCCCAAGGAATCTTCCTGACCCAGGGATCAATCCCACGTCCCCTGGGTCTCCTACGCTGGCAGGCAGGTTTTTTTTTTTTTTACCACTGCACCATCTGGGAAGCTCAAAAAAGTGAGTGGGAACTGAATTCTTACAAGAGTAAAAAGAGAGCAGAGAAAAAAAACAGTCATGGTGAGCAGTCTTCACCTCCCGAACCCCTTCCAGTCTCAGTAATGACGCAGCATTTGTGAAGCCCAAGTTGCTGATGACAGATGAGGGTCTGGGTCATGTCTTAGTTCAGGTGCCCCAGAAAGAAACCCTAAGATGAAGATTTATGTGAGAGTGACTGATTAAGGAAGTACCCCCCAAGGGGAGCCGCTAAGGAAGTGGGGACATAGTCAGGGGAGCAGAGGAGGAAGGAAGGACATCAAGCAGGGATGCAAGTTCTAGCAAAGTCTTGCAGAGGCAGACTTCAACTTGACCCCATGAGGAATGCTGGACTGAAAGTTACATCTGAGGATCTGATCTAACCTGAGACAAGGGAGCTGGATTTTCAAAGTCCTGTACCTAACAGTCAATGGAGAGGAATAACTTCCCAGCTCTCCTGGCCGTCTGCACATTTGGGCAACATTGTAGCTAGAGAATATGCCTCAGATTGTTGGAAGGAAAAATACACTGAAGTCTGAGGGGTCAGTGAGGACTGGTAAGGGTTGCATGTAAACACAGTGAGAAGCATGCCAAGAAATATGGACAGTGCCAGCAGTGTCCATTTGCAATAAGTCATTTCAACCCCTGGGAGCCCAACTTTGTGGCTTAGTAACATGGGACTTATCCAATTCTTGCGGTGGAATTCATCCAAAAAAGACCACAAGTAAGAATTTTTATGACCTCTGTTTTTCTGTGGACAGAATAAACTGTTTAGTTCTAGACTCCATGTTATGATTTTTATCGGTCACTTCCTTGTTTTTTTTGGTCTGTCTGAGCTTTATCGAGTGCCAGGTCTCTAGGGCAGAAGTTTAAAACAATAACCTGGAAACAATCCTTGTGCATGCAATTGAAAGTAAACATACAACTGTCCAGCACACTCTGTGTACAGGATTAACAAGTGTTCTTGGCTCACTAGTAATTTGGGGGCTTGACACTTCTTTTCTTTGAGACAGATCACTGCAAAAGGAATGACAATAATTACAGCTTCAAGATCAATAATTTGTCAGCACTATTTTCCATCCAACAACTAGCAGAACACAAGAGAAATTCATTTTTAGGCACACAACTGATGTTTTGCAGAAAACTGTAAAAATCTGAAAACATATTAAAGGAAAAATGATCATCACCCTGCTCCTCACAAATATTATCTGAGCAAATACATAAAAGCAAGTATTATAGGAAAATCCATTGTAATTATATATGAATATTATGAACAATAAGGTAACTAAAATATATTATATCATAAAACATTCTATGTGACCCAGTACATTGGTATCAGATGACTTGGGCATGATATTGCTGAGAAATTAATCAGGTTTAGTAAAGATTACGCCTCTTCATTCTGGGAGATTCATGTAAAACAAACTGATTTATTAATTACCTATATCAATTGTTTTCTAAATATAGATCAAAGGTGGATTGTCTTTATTCATTTTCATAGTTTCTTAAAATAGTACCAGAATAACCCTAGACTTTAGATAGACGAGTTGCAAAATACTCATCTTAAGCTGCCACTGTGTTCCATGTGGGTTTTTGCTCAGTTCTTTAAAAATTATTTTAATTAATTTATCTTTTAGTTATATATAGCAAAGGACAAAAATAGCAAGGATACAGATTGATAAATTTTACATATGTCAATACCAGTGAAACCACCAAAATACAGACTATTTCGAGCACTCAGAAGACAGTCTCATGTCCCGAAAGGAACCATGATTCTGACAGTGTGGACCATTTTGGTCTGCTTGTGAGCTTCTCACACCTGGAACCCTATAGTATATTGCTTTCTATGTTTGATTTCTTTGGCCCAACAATATGTCTGTGAAATCCATACTGTTGTATTCCTTACTTTTTAAACTATACAATTTCCTCTTAACTCAAAAATATCTCTATCATTAAGGCTCATCTTCTGTAGCAGACAAAGCTGGAGAGTCAAAACTAATCTAAAATGCCATAACTTCATTGACCCAAAAAATCTCACCATCTCACATCATCAGAGGAAACATAATGATTTGCAGTACCACGTAAATTTTGAGTAATTCGACTCATAATGTCAATAGAGTTCTTTATTCATTGACTATTAAATTCAGTGGCATGTCTATTTCTAAACTAGAAGACAGATGAATTTTACCTGGCTGATAAAATTTTCATTGAATAAGTTTACTGACTTCTTGAGGCTGTAAATGCCAATTTAAATTTAGTCTCGTTTAATAAACGATGTCCACGGCTTGATGTCTGAATAGCTATTTTTTACATCAACAACTCCAATGCAGATGATAAAAGGATGTGCTCGGTCGTTTCAGTTGTGTCTCACTCTTCACAACACTATGGACTGTAGCCCCCCTGGCTCCTCTGTTCATGGAATTCTCCAGGCAAGGATACTGGAGTGGGTAGCCATGCCCTCCTCCAGGGGACCTTCCCGACTCGGTGATCGAACTTGAGTCTTCTGTATCTCTTGCATTGCAGGTGGATCCTTCACCGCTGAGCCACTGGGGAAACCTGATAAGCTGACAGGCATCTGGAAATTCCCTGGTGGTCCAGGGGTCTCAGTGCTGAGGGTCCAGGTTCAATCTCTGGTCAGGGAACTAAGATCCCACAAGCTGTGAGGCACAACAGAAAAGGAAGAAATGAAAGAAAAAAAAAGACAAGTGTCTACCTTAGATGGTGGCAGAGGTATTCTTTGTTGTGAAGGAGAGAGACTTGAAGTTTTCATGAGATGTTTGATTAAGGAAAGTGAACTCAAGATCTGAGGCAAAGACCTGTTGGGGCAGATAAAGGGAAGAAGAACCATGAGCAAGGTCACCCAAGGTCAGTCAGCAATTGCAGATGACCTGGCAGGGGCCGCTGACTTCTGGCTTTAGCCCTCTGTCTGTTGGGCAACACTTCCTGGCATTGAATTTCTCTGGATGGCATGACTTTTAATGAAAACACTCCCACAGATGGCAGAAACCAAGCCTATAACTGAAGTTCAAAGAACAGCCTCCACAAATACAATGTCAAGGCAAATTATTAGTCAGTTAATACACTTTGATCATATAGACTTGGGGATAAAGAGATGATAAAGGGTAGAACCCCAATTCAAGTTAGTGCATTAACATGAAGCCCAAACCATGCTTGAGATGTCTTTAGGAGAGATAAGTGAAGTGAAGTGAAAGTCGTTCAGTCATGTCTGACTCTTTGCCACCCCATGGACTATATAGTCCATGGAGTTCTCTCAGCCAGAATACTGGAAGGGGTAGCTTTTCCCTTCTCCAGGGGATCTTCCCAGACCAGGGATTGAGCCCAGGTCTCCTGCGTTGCAGGCAGATTCTTTACCAGCTGAGCCACAAGGGAAGCCCAAGAATACTGGAGTGGGGAGCCCATTCCTTTTCCAGAAGATCTTCCCGACTTAGGAATCAAACTGGACTCACCAGCATTGCAGCTGGATTCTTTACCAACTGAGCTATCAGGGAAGCCCTAAGGGGAGATATCCAGAAGTTAAATTGCTGGAGCATAGGCGTTTGATTTTTTAGATTTTAAGAGATATTGGTACCTTTTGCAGGGATGCTTTTGATATCTTCTGTTCTCCCTCCTTTCATGTGTGGTTAGCATATGGAGTGAGGCCTGTTTGACTGCAAGATCAAACTAGTCAATCCTAAAGGAAATCAGTCCTGAATATTCATTGGAAGGACTGATGCTGAAGCTGCACCAGTACTTTGGCCACCTGATGTGAAGAGCTGACTCTTTGGAAGAGACCCTGATGCTGGGGAAGATAGAAAGCAAAAGGAGAAGGGGATGACAGAAGATTAGATGGTTGGATGGCATCACTCACTTGATGGACATGAGTCTGAGCAAGCTCTGGGAGATGATAAAGGGCAGGGAAACTTGGTGCAGCAACAACTCTATTTCACCCTGTGCTGGTAACTTTAGTACCACCCTGTGCTTTATGCCACGTCATTCTCCCCAGTGGGCCTGCCCTGCATCTAGGCTCCTCTCTGCTGGAGAAAGATGGAGCATATGAAACCCAGAGAGTTGATCATTTCTTTCTCACTGGGGTACTTCTTTAATGAAGCAGGTACATGTTTATAGGTGGCAATATAAGATTTATGCAGGAGCTGATTTTTTTTTTTTAACAACATCACATGGCATATTGGATCTTATTTCCCTGACCAGGGATTGAATCCATGCTCCTTGCATTGGCAACACAGAGTCTTAACCACCAGATCACCAGAGAGGTTCCCCAGGAACAGATTTTAATTGAGATCTTATTCCACCTGGAAACCTTAGGCCATAGTTTGTAAACCCAGAAGCCAGTGGGGGCTGTATAGGACCATAGAAAAGGGTGGAGACCTCAAGAACTTGGCTAGTCCATCTTGATGAAGATGACAATAGCCACTCAGTGTGACTTACCAATTTTTGAAAACCAAAATCAGGGGACAGAAAGGAACTTCACAGACTGTTCCGGTAAACCTTTCTTTTACAGTTGAGGATAGTGAGGCTTTGAAAGACTGTGTATTTTCTCAGTGACCCAGCAGTGAGTTCCAAGAGTCCAGAGCTTCAGGCACTGAAGTCTTTCTATTATACCGCTGCACCTGTGGGTGCTGGTTAATCTCTATGCTTTGCTACCATCCCTTGCAGGGCCGTTTCATCCTCCTGTTCCCCTGCTCTGAGCCCTGAGGTACCTCCTCTGGGCTCTCTTGTTCCTTGGACATCAGTTGGATTTGACCAATGGTTGGCGTGAGCCAGGGAGTGGAGAGCAGGGGCAAAAGGGATGAAGGTATGTCTTCCTCAAGTCCTCTCCACTCCGGGCAGTGTTTCTTGGCACTGTCTGTGCCCCTTCTCAACTATGGCTTCTGCCAGGAGATCCTCCTCCCTGGAGCAGTTCTCATCATGCTCCTGAGATCCTTCCCTTTGCACCTTTAGGTCTGGGGTGCTAATGGTGCCCATTGCTGTGGGCTTCTGGTTGCATTTTGCTCTCCTGTGAATCCTGCCTGAACCACTGTGGAAGTCTCTTCACTGACCCATCTAAGTTAAATGGTTTCCAGCCAGAAAAGTGATGTCCACCTGTGTTTGCATGCCTGGATGACAGGCTAAGTGAGGGTGAAAAGATAGTTTTGCATTTTTATTTTTTCCTCGACTTTATTTTGTATGGCACAAGCAAATGCTCCTTGGAAATATCAAAAGTCTATTCCCCAGGGTATATCTGGATGGTCAGTGATGTGCCCAGTTTAATTAGCCATTCAGTTCAGTCGCTCAGTCATGTCCAACTAGGGAAATGCAAATTACAGCCATCCTCAGAGTGGCTAAAATGAAGAACACAGATAATGGCAAGTGTGGGTGAGAAACGGAATAACTCGAACATTCTCTTACTCTTGATGAAAGTGTGAACTGATGCACCACCACCCTGGGATACAGTGTCAAATAAAGCTGCCATGTCCATGCTCTGTGATCCAGCAATGTCACTTTGCTGTACTCATTAGAAATGAGCTCCTGTATGCACCACAAAACATATGTCAGGATGTTCATTCACAGCAGAGCTCTTTGTAATGGCCGTAACTGGACAACCAAATGCCCAGCAGCAGTGGGATGAACTGTGGTTTACCTATGTCATGGAAACGCAAGAAAAATGAGTGAACTACAGCTGCATGCAACCACGGAAATATCACACATATGATGTGGACTGAAAGAAGCCATGCTCGAGATGTACAAAAATAGAAAAATTCACCCATGCTGTTAGAAGTCAGGGTGTGGCTACCCTGGCTGGACAGTCAGGTCTGGGGACTGGGAGGGTATAGATTCTTGATATGGGTCCTGGTTACAGGGGAGTGTTCAGTTTGAAGGATATACTCTTGATATGGATATTTTTTTTACATAGTTTAATGAAACCCTCTTTCCCCTTCAAATCTATACTCTGGCAACCACCTAGATTAACCTAACATGCAAGTTCTAGCTGGAGATGCTGCTTGGCTTCTGCAGAAACGTCACCTTAAACAGTTTTAAGCAACATGCCATGTCAAAACCTGGTATTTTAAAAATCACTGCTGTGTTTTGATGGGGTTTGGGACAGGCCCCCCACAATAGGGCACCTTGGCATAATGAATATTTTGAGACGTAGGAGTTTGAGAAAATGGCAAAACCAAGAAGGTCACTCTGACCTTCTCCCCCCAGCCCTTCTTCCCTGGAACAGGCCATAAAATCCTCCTGTGAGAGGTATCCCCCATATCCAGAGGAAAGCAACATCTTTTTCTCCAAAATAAAGGGACACTGAAAAGAATCCTTAGCAAACAGGACTTGCTAATTTCCCTCAGTTCTCTACCATTCCTCACACACTTTAACCTGTCATATTCCTCCATGCATGTCCGTTCTTCATCCAACCCAGCACAAAGTACATAAATCTGGGACTTCCCTGGTGATGGAGTGATTAAGATTCCATGCTTCTAATGCAGGGTGCATGGGTCCACTGGTCAGGGAAATAAGATCTCACATGCTGCATGGCCTTAAAGTAAAAAAACAAATAAATTGGGCCAAGATATATTTAAAAACACAAAAAAATATAGAGCTCTGTTTCTTTGGAGCTTCATTTCCTTATAAAGTTTTCCATGTCATGTGAAATGAAAGTGAAAATGAAGTCACTCAGTCTTGTCTGACTCTTTGCGACCCCGTGGACCGTAGCCTAACCAGGTTCCTCCTTACATGGGCTTTTCCAGGCAAGAATACTGGAGTGGGTTGCCATTTCCTTCTCCAGGAGATCTTCCTGACCCAAGGATTGAACCCAGGTCTCCCGCATTGCAAGCAGACGCTTTCCTGTCTGAGCCAGCAGGGAAGAACCATGTCATGTAAAACCTACGTTAAATAAGCATGTCTACTTTTCACCTGTTGATCTTTGTCAATCTAGTCCTCAGACCCAGCTGGGGACCCTAAGAGGGCTGACATGTACAAACTCTATGAGCTAGCACCTTCTCTGTGCTGGCAAACTATCCAAAAACAGAGGCACCAAATTGTTTCTCTCACAAATATCTGGGTATTTCAAATCCTGTAGTAGACGTTGCTGCAAATAAGTGACTATACTGGAAGCTATATGCTATTGGGAGCAAATCCAGGAATAGTGTGTGTGCACTATGCGTAAATTCTGGATGTTGACCATGAGAATCAATGGAGTCATTGGTTGGGCCTATACAATTCCTGCTGTGCTTACTGTATACATAGTAATGTATAACGGAGGAGGAAATGGCAACCCACTCCAGTATTCTTGCCTGGAAAATCCCATAATCTGAGAAGTCTGGTGGGCTACAGTCTGCTGCTACTGCTGCTGCTGCTAAGTCACTTCAGTCATGTCTGACTCTGTGCCACCCTATAGACGGCAGCCCACGAGGCTCCCTCGTCCCTAGGATTCTCCAGGCAAGAACACTGAAGTGGGTTGCCACTTCCTTCTCCAAAGCAGGAAAGTGAAAAATGAAAGTGAAGTCGCTCCGTTGTGCATGACTCTTCACGACCCTGTGGACTGCAGCCCACCAGGCTCCTCCGTCCATGGGATTTTCCAGGCAAGAGTACTGGAGTGGGTTGACAGTCTATGGGGTCGCAAAGAGTCAGACACGACTGAGCGACTTCACTTTCACTTTTCACTTTCACTGGAGAAGGAAATGGCAACCCACTCCAGTGTTCTTGCCTGGAAAATCCCATAGACTGAGAAGTCTGGTGGTCTACAGTCTATCGGGTCACAAAGAGTCAGACACGACTGAGTACACACATATGTTACTGGATAGAAAGTGGACCCAGAGAGCTATTTTTAGAAGTGTTAAGAGTTTAGGTGTAAATATCTGGACTCTCTTCAGCAGATCTGAGTCATTGCTTGAACAGGAAGAAGTCTGAGAGAANAGTCTATCGGGTCACAAAGAGTCAGACACGACTGAGTACACACATATGTTACTGGATAGAAAGTGGACCCAGAGAGCTATTTTTAGAAGTGTTAAGAGTTTAGGTGTAAATATCTGGACTCTCTTCAGCAGATCTGAGTCATTGCTTGAACAGGAAGAAGTCTGAGAGAAGTTGTATTGGAGCTGAGAGCAAAGGCAGGGAAGCCAGGGTGCTGGGATAGCCACTGAGATACATAATCTTGTCCAAGACACCTCTTAGAAACATTTACTCCAAATCACAGTCATCTACAAGCCAGCCACGTCCAACCGCAGAATCAGGAAAGAAAGAGGGAAGATGAGCCGGCTTGGCTCAGAGCAGAGCAGGAACCATGCAGCTTCTGGTGGAAGGCCAGATGATGATCGCAATTGCACATATGTGCCAACTGATGCTGGGGTCTGCTTTTTACAGCTGAGATTGGAAGCAGAGCCACGCAACGGCTCCATCAAAGAGTGAGGTCACAGCCGAGGAGTTGGGATGCAGAGGTTTATTAGCAGAGCCCTGCCAGCTCCCACTTTAATTAGCACATGGACCAGCGATGGAGCCTCGTTACATTTTCCCCCAAATCTTGATGTGGCTTTCTCATATTCCCATTTGCAAAAGGACAAAGGCAAAGTAAGAAAAGCAAGGCAGGAGAGGGGGACATGGGGAAATACAGTGGCAAGGGTCACTAATTGCTTTTTCATCTACTAAAAAAATTTTTTTAATTTACCAGTTAAGTACACTTAATAATTTAAGGGCTATGAGAAATACTGCCATTGGAGCACAAGTGACAAAAAGAGGAGGGAGGAAAGGAAGGTGAGGGGGTGGGTGCAGGGAAGAAATAGAAATAGCCATAAATATCCACGATTGTTACATGGGAGCATCTTACTAGATGTTAATCTACAAAGTAGAGATTTCATTAATTGGATCCTTTTAAAATGCATTTGGGACAGTGTGGCAACTTGTTTTGTAGATCAAAATTCCTTGGTTTGTATAAATACTCAATGATTATCAATGTAGTACAACCAGTGGGCTTTTGTACAGCAAGCTTCAAAAACTTCCCATAGAAGGAAGAATTAAGCTCCTGAGTGATTCTATAAATTGCTTTACGCAAACAAAATATACATTGATAGAAGTAAATGGCAGCCTTCCTATAGGCATTAACACGTGGACTTAATATCTTAAAACTTTTATTCTGAACATTTTAGTCTGAACAGACTTCTTTGTAAATCCTATGTTTGCCCCCTTTTCTAGTTAAAGCTCAAAGTTGAATTTTTTCCTTTGACATTTGTTAACAGGGCTTGTTCATTCATTAACACTGCAGCAAAGTGTCTGAGGTTGTTGGAAGGATTTTAAAGTCACATGGCAAGAAAGGTGACCTGGGAAATTCCTGCTGGACTAAATTTCTGAAAAGCAAGAAGGAAGGAGGAAAGAGTATCAGGTTCCTTGTTCGTTTAATTTGCTGATGACTAGCGATTACTGCCAGGAAATTGTTATATTGTTCCCCAACCCTGAAAGGGATATAGAGTGATTAAAAGGTTGGCCTCCCACGTGGGCACAGGAGCTTTTGGGATAAGATTGACTCTAAGTTTCCAGATACAGGAAGAGGAGATACCCGGCCCAGTTGGCTGTCCACAGACTGACATTCAAACTGTAGTTGGCTCTTTAAAACTGTCAGTTCTCGGAAACCAGACCTTTTTTTGGGAGCAAAGGGAAAATCAAGGAGCAAGGAGTTCAAAACAGTTTCGAAAAAATATTGCACTCTTCAGGATTACAGCCTCTGAGGTTTTAGTCATGTGACCTTGTGAGACTTCGCTTACATCCATGGTCCTCCTGTTCCCCTCCTTTTTTGTCAATTTCCTTAAAATGTATATTGGCAAGGTTGACACGAATTCAGTTTTGTATTTTGTTTTACTTTTCTCCCAAAGGCTTCTTATATTGTCGCCATGAAAACCTCCATTGAGTGGATACCAGAATGCTACATTTTGGGCATATATTTCTATCTACCTCGGTCTCCAGCAGGGAACTTGGCTCAAGACAGCCAAACTCTCGGAATTAAAGTCCAAAGAAAGGTTCTCATTGGAACCAGCTGGAATTACACCCCCTTGCCCCACACTCCCCAAGGACTGGAGAGTGCTAGGTGGGGTTGGTGGAAAAGAATTATAGAGGATCTTAAGGTTTACACCCCACCCTGAAGGGCTTTGGTGACAATGAAACAGCAGGTGGTGCCCAGCCCCAGGGCAGGTCTTCAAATGCTAATTAATGAGAACGATTTATATGTAACTACTTTATATCAGCTCACTTTATTCATTGATTTTATAGACTTTCACATTTAGAGCAGCTATAAGGTCACAGTAAAAATGAGCAGAAGGTACCCAAATGCAAAGGATGAGACGATTGGATGGCATCATCAGCTTAACGGACATGAGTTTGAGCGAACTCCGGGAAATCGTGAAGGACAGGGAAGCCTGGCAAGCTGCAGTCCATGGGGTTGCAAAGAACCGGACGTGACAAGCCATTGTGCATGCACAGTTTTTCATACGCTTATTTGCCATTTGTACCTTTTCTTTGGCAAGTTGTCTGTTAAGGTCTTTCAGTCATTTTTAAACCAGGTTCAGCCTGCCTTTTAAAGTTAGTGTCTTACTCTCTCTGGCCTTGTGTGTGGACTAGAATCACCAAATGTAAAGAAGTTTTTTTGTGGGAAATGTTTCTCGCATAAAGGAGCCCTTGAATCTTTCCAAATTGCCTCTGCCAGCTGTCAGAAGTTCCTTTCGTGAGTACCACCCTTAAACTGAGCACTGAGCTTGGTCAAACACTGACACCAAGGATGGAGGCTTTAAGTGGAGATTTCCCACTTTCACCTTGCCCTCCACTCTCCCGGCACCTACTAGCTTGTTCTCTCTTCAGCTGCCCAAGCAAATCATGCTATACCACTTACCACTCCCCTGTCCCTCAGTGGCCTGTCCCATCCACCCCAGCTTCTAACTGCACCTCTAACCCATCAGGCAGGCTCCCAGTTCAGGGCTTCATACCTGAGGTTCCCTCTGCCTGGAGGCTCTTCCGCAGAGGTGCTAGTGGCTCCCTCTCTCCTCCCTGAGCTCAGGTATTGCCCACCCACTCTGTTTAAGGCTGCAGCTCCCAACTTTCCCCCCACCTCACACTCTTTGCCTTGCTTTGCCCTTTTCCATTGCGTTTATCTCCATCTGACATTCTCTGTATTTTGCTTACTTGTTCATTGCCTGTTTTGCGCAAGAAGTTCCCCTGGGAAGGGGTCTTTGTGAGTGTGGTTCACCACTGTTCTCCCAGCATAGAGAACAGAGTCCAGCTCTTACTGGATTCTCAACAAGTATTTGTTAAGCGAGTATTTTAAACAAGTGTTTGGGTCATCATTTTGAGACCCCCATTAGGCCAGATGTTACTTAGAGACACAGTAAACACATTGCCCTTGAAATCCACACCATCAAACCTCTTTTAAGTAAGAACACCATACAAGATACTCTGATTATTTTACTAAAGGAACTTTGTTGGCTGTGATCCAAAAGGACTTTTCTAAAGCTCTCATTCTCTGTTCTTCTCTTATTTGCTTAAGACACCTGTGACTGCCTGTTGTGAGTCACCTCAAGCAATGATACATTTTCCTATAAGACTTTTATATATAAAGTCCATGTCTTTGTTTTTCCTTTTCTCTAGAATTGGAAGCAGACTAATTTCCCAGAAGTCAGGAGTCTCTGCTCTCCTGAGAGGGGTTGGGGGCAGGGGTATAGCATCCCTGGGGGAGGATTCTCCAGGTCCCCTCCATCTGGGATGTTGAAACAAAGTGTTGAGTCAAGTTCAAGTCAAGCAGAGATAGTATCACTGTGTTCCTTTGAAATGTCAATGACAGAGGTTTATAAGAGAAGTTTCCAGAAACTGGGCAGAAAGCTGCGGCCCGCATTGTCTGCCTGGCCCTTGGTCCTCTTATCCTTCCTACTGTGCCCATGGGTGTCTCACCCACTGCGTTGCCACCGAGCACTTCCTGTGACCAGCTGGAAGATCCAGCGAATCGAGATCCCTCGGGAGCAGCCCTCAAACCATGGCTTCCATAGACTGATGTATACATGTGACACCTCCTCCCCTTGCGGGGGTCCCTCGAGAGGTGTCTTCCACACTGTCTTCCACACTGCCTATCACAGATGCTGGCTTGATCACAGTGTTGATGCGCAGCCTCTGCCCAGGGTCCCTTCCCTGATGTCTCACTCCTCCGGTCCCCTTCTTTAATTTTACTTATTTCCTTTTTAAGATTTAAACTTTTTTTGATAGGGACTATTCCTAAACTCTGTGTTGAATTTGTTACAATATCGTTTCTGTTTTATGGTTTGGTTTTGTGGCCATGAGGCGTGTGGGCTCTTCAGTTCAGTTCAGTTCAGTCGCTCAGTCGTGTCCGACTCTTTGCGACCCCATGAATTGCAGCACGCCAGGCCTCCCTGTCCATCACCAACTCCCGGAGTTCACTCAGACTCACGTCCATCAAGTCAGTGATGCCATCCAGCCATCTCATCCTTGGTCGTCTCCNACAGGGATCAAGACCATCCCCATGGAAAAGAAATGCAAAAGAGCAAAATAGCTGTCTGGGGAGGCCTTATAAATAGCTGTGAAAAGAAGAGAAACAAAAAGCAAATGAAAATAGAAAAGATATAAGCATCTGAATGCAGTGTGGGCTCTTAGCTCTACCTAATCAGGGACAGAACCCACACACACTGCGTTGGAAGGCAAAGTCTTAACCACTGGAACGTCAGGGAAGTCCTTGCACGTCCTTTCGTTCAATCTGCTTCTTTCTTTCTCTGTCTCAAAAATCCCCATACCCTTCACCCCCCCACTTCCCTCTCCTGTCTCTTTCATGTTCTGAGATGACAGCTCATCAAGGTGATCGCAATTCCCATGTTACTGCTGGGGGTTATTTTTAGTGGAGGGCATCCCAGGCCATCCAGAGGCCTTGAAAGCATCCAGACATTATTAACAGGGTCAGACAAGTAAAAGGTGATCTCCTTGCCTGCGGAAGATTCAGCTCACTAAGAACCAGGCAGAGTGGCCTCCAGAAACAGCACAACTGCCTTTCAGGCACATGGACGGTCTTGGGAAGGCAGAGCACACGGGGCTCAGTTAGAAAGCCCATGAACCCAGGACCAGACCCCTCCACTGACGGAGTGACCACCCTCTGCACGTTGTCTTTGATCCAGGTGATCCTCGCCCTGGGGGTTTCAGTTTGCAGGTAGTGCCCAAGAAACAAGGATTGCCCAACCAGAAAGTCTGACACTAAAATAGTAGACTGTGAGCAAAGTGCCCCATGAACTCTGTATTATTGATCAAGAATGAAGTCATTTCAGCCTAAAGCAAACCTATCACTGCTACCAGTGGCTTCCGTTCACTGCCTGCAGAGTTCTGCTGTTACAGCCACTTTGGTCATTTGTGTTTTCTGAGACTCAGAGTTGGGAACGATGGAAATCAGTGGAAAGAAACTCTTGGAAGGTGGTGGTATTTGTCAAAGCGAGGATTTGATCTCTCATATGTTGAGTTCATGGGCTTCCCAGGTGGTGCTAGTGATAAAGAATCTGCCCACCAATGCAGGAGATGCAAGAGACAAAGATTTGATCCCTGGGTTGGGAAGATCCCCTGGAGGAGGACCTGGCAACCCACTCCTGTATTTTTGTCTAGAGAATCCTATGGATAGAGGAGCCTAGGGGACTACAGTCCATGGGGTCACAAAGAGTCAGACACGACTGGAGCAACTTAGCATGTACTCAGGTATGCACGCATGTTGATTTTATAAACTGTTTCTAGAGACAACAGTTTATAGATGTTGAATGGTCTCTAAAGCAATAGCCAATACCCCCCATCCTACCATATCCCCCATCTGAGAGCATGCCACCCAGCAGCTTCCAACTATGAGCCCTCAGGACCTCCTAGGACTCAGGAGCTCCTCAGTCCTTGGAAGTAACCCCCCAACCCACGGCTGGTGGGAACTGCTTAATAAAGACGAATATCAGATGATATCACTTATATGTGGAATCTAAAGAAAAAGATACCAATGAACTTAGCTTACAAAGCAGAAATAGACTCATAGACTTAAAAAAAACAAATTTACGGTTACCAAAGGGGAAAGGTGGGAGGCATAAATTAGGAGTTTGGGATTAACATATACACAGGACTATATATAAAATAGATAATCAACAAGGACCTAGGGTACAGCCCAGGGAGCTGTACTCAGTGTTCTGTAATAACTATACGGGAAAAAAATCTGAAAAAGAGTAGATATATGTGTATGCATAACTAATTCACTTTGCTGGACACCTGAAACTAACACAACATTGTAAATCAACTATAAATGATTATAAAATAAAAATTTAAATGTCAATGTATGGGGAAAAAAACCACTACAATATTGTAAAGTAATTAGCTTCCAATTAAAATTAAGTTTTTAAAAAGAAACCATAAAAGTTATAAGCATAAAAAAAATTTTTAAAGGTCCTAGCAACCTTGCAGTTCCCTCTGAGGTGGGCCCCCTGAAGTGCCCCAAAGTTACCTGGCAGGAGCGCCCCTGCGAAGCCTCTGGTAAACTGTCGACCACACGGGCGTTGCTGTCTGGTTCCCTTCCTTGTCTTCTGTCCCCTCTCCCCACCAGCATTTCCTTTAATCACCTCAAAAATAAACATCAGCACCCTCATCATTATCTTCGAGTTTCTTCTGGAGGAGCAGAGACTCACTTAGACACAAAACCCAGAAATCTCTGTTAACACTGAAATCATGTGAACAAGTGAAAGTCTAATGATGAAACAAATTAAAGAATGTTTCGTTTCTGCTTATCTGTAGGCACAGCACGCCTCTGCCTCCATGTGGGGTTCTCCTGGGTCTCTTCACACCATCCCCACTCCGGGCGTGTCTATCCACATGTCCAGATTTTTCCTCTTCCGCAAGGACACCAGTCAGATAGAGTAGGGTCTGCCCTAATGACCTCATCCTAACTTGATTACCTCTGTAAAGACCCTATTGGCAAATAAGGAGACATTTTCAGGTACGGAGGGTCAGGGTGCTAACATAACTTTTGATGTTGCACCAGTGGGCAGCTCAGCTCATAACATAGTTTGAGAAACATTTGGAAACAGGAAACCATCTGACAAAACTTTCATAAAAACTGGATTGGAATAATTGCTTTCATTTCCTTTTTAAAAAATGCCTGGTTAAGCTATAAAACACAATCTTTCAACAAATTTTCAACTTAAAAATATTTTTCATGAATGAGAAATAAACAATTTATTGAAAAACTCCTATTTGTGAATGCAGGCTGTATTTGTTCACTGATGTTAAGCATGGCACAATAGAATATACTGGGAGTGATGCTGAAGAAAACATACAAATTTGTATTTTCTAAAGTAAGTATTACTGTTAGTCACTCAGTTATGTCTGACTCTGCAACCCCATGGACTATATAGCCCACCAGGCTCCTCTGTCCATGGGATTCTCCAGGCACGAATATCAGAGTGGGTTGCCATTCCCTTTTCCAGTGGCATAGTTTGGATAGTCAGCTAAGGTGGTACTTTTGGTATCTAAGAAGTTTGATTAACCACAGATGAAGAGGAATTATCACCCAGAATTTTACTTAGCAGAAAATTCAGTTTACGTGAATTCAAACTGAGTCATAGTGACATTAATTTATTTTGTTCTTAAGCTACAAAACAGCTTCCAGTAGAGTAATGTCTTTGTGCCAAAGCTAAAGTGCTATGATTAAATAGAAGGTAAAAGAGTGGGAATTTTCCAGAATTTATAAAGGGAAAGAAAGTGTCATTGGGATGGTTAATCAACACAACCTGACTTTGCAGGCATACCTGATGCAATGTTGAAATAGAGATATATTTTTTAAATTGACATAATTCACATACCATAAAATCCACCCTTTTTGAAATGTATGATTCAGTGCTTTGTAGTATATTCACAAAGTTGTGCAACTATTACCAGTGCCTAATTCCAGAACATTCCCGTCACCACATAAAGAAACCCTGTGTGAATCAGTCCTTGCTCCTGCACTGTGTGTCTCCAAAACCTGGAAAATACAATCTACTTATGTTTCAGTGGTCTTCCTTCATGGCTCATCATGAGGGAGAATGAAGCCACCTGAAATGTAGGAGACATTGATTTGAGACATTGATAGGAAACATTGACCTGGTTTGACTCCTGGGTTGGGAAGATTCNCTTTGTGCCAAAGCTAAAGTGCTATGATTAAATAGAAGGTAAAAGAGTGGGAATTTTCCAGAATTTATAAAGGGAAAGAAAGTGTCATTGGGATGGTTAATCAACACAACCTGACTTTGCAGGCATACCTGATGCAATGTTGAAATAGAGATATATTTTTTAAATTGACATAATTCACATACCATAAAATCCACCCTTTTTGAAATGTATGATTCAGTGCTTTGTAGTATATTCACAAAGTTGTGCAACTATTACCAGTGCCTAATTCCAGAACATTCCCGTCACCACATAAAGAAACCCTGTGTGAATCAGTCCTTGCTCCTGCACTGTGTGTCTCCAAAACCTGGAAAATACAATCTACTTATGTTTCAGTGGTCTTCCTTCATGGCTCATCATGAGGGAGAATGAAGCCACCTGAAATGTAGGAGACATTGATTTGAGACATTGATAGGAAACATTGACCTGGTTTGACTCCTGGGTTGGGAAGATTCCCTGGAGGAGGGATAGGCTACCCACTCCAGTATTCTTGGGCTTCCCTTGTGGCTCAGCTGGTAAAGAATCCGCTCGCAATGCGGGAGACCTGGGTTCAATCTTTGGGTTGGGAAGATCCCCCGGAGAAGGGAAAATGCTACCCACTCCAGTATTCTGGCCTAGAGAATCCCATGGATTGTATAGTCCATGGGGTCATAAAGAGTTGGACACGATTGACTGACTTTCACTTCACCTCACTTCACTTCACTTCACTATATTTCAGTGGATTTGCGTAGTCTCGTCATTTCATATAAATGGAATTGTATAATACGTGACCTTTGTGTCCGGCTTCTTTTACTTAGCACAGTGTTTTTAAGGTTCACTCAAGCTGTAGCACATATCAGTACTTGGCTGAATAATATTCCATTGTATCTATGTGCCACCTTTTGTTTATCCATTCATCCGTTGATAGACACTTGGATTGTCTCCACTTTTTGGCTATTATGAATAATGCTGCTCTCAACACTTATGTACAGGTTTTTGTGTGGACCTATTGTTTAACTTTTCTTGGGGTTGTTCCTGGGAGTAGAATTACTGGTAAAAAACTCTATTTAACTTTTAAATGAACTGTCGAACTGCTTTCCAAAGTGAGCTCACCATTGTACAGTCCCATCAGCTATACATGAGGGCTCCAATTTTTTCATACCCTCATGAACACTTTCTATTGTCGGTCTTTTGGTATGAAGTGGTATCTCATTGTGGTTTTGATGTGCATATCTCTATTATTAAAGGTGTTGAGCATCTTTTCATGTATATATTGGCCATTTGTATATTTTCTTTGGAGAAATATCTATTCAAACTCCTTGCTCATTTTAAAAATTGGGCTATTTGTTTTTTTTATTGTTGAGTTGTGGAAGTTTTTGTGTATATTCTGGAGGCAAGGCAATAGTGAAAAAGATGATTTTTAAAAAGCAATGTTGGCAAGGACCCACAGGAACTGTTCCATAGACACTGATGATGAAAGTGAACATTACTACAGCCATTTAAGAAAATTATTTGGTAGCATCTACTAAAACTGATCATCTGAGCCCACAATTCAGCTTCTAGATACATACTCAGCAGAATTCCAAGCATGTATTCATCTAAAGAAATATACTAGAATATTCATAGTAGCACTACTCATATTAGCCCCAAATTTGGAACAATCCAAATGCCCAGAAAAAAATAGATGGATAAATAAATTATGCTGTAGTCATAGAGACAAGTAATATACAACAATGGGAGTCAACATCTATGACAGTGAGTAAAACTGCAGGTAAATTTTGCAAACACAATTTTGAGCCAAATAGCTAAACACAAAGGAATTCATCTCATAAGAGTCAATTTATATGAAGTCAAGAAGAGGTAAAGCTATTTGATGCTGCTAGAAGCCTGGTAGAGGTTATCTCTAGGGGGCGGGTAGGAGGAGACAGGGAGGTGGCATGAGGGGGCTTCCATTTGATAGTGATTTTCTCTGTCTCGATCCAATGCTGACCCAGGCATTTGCCATTTGTGATAATTCCTGGAGCTGTTCCTCTATTATTGGTGCACTTTGTGGGCTGGATCTCAATGCAAGGTTTGTAAGAAGGAGCAGCTGGTGAAAATCTCTTTCTCTGCTTTTTAATCATTTTTTTTTTAAACTTTGACTGTGTCTTTGAACTCTACTCTTCTGATTTAGCAGCAATATATTGGTTTCATCTACCCTTGCTGACCTCATCATTTAAAACAAAGCCACTGTGAATGAAGCCAGGCCCTGGGCATGGTCTGGGCTTATCCCTTCTGGATGCTAACAGGATTCATTCCAGGTTATGCTGAAACCAACACCACTTCATAAATATATACTGATGGAGCAGATATCAAAGCTGCATGCCAAGGTGGAAACTTAGAATTCTGAGGAAACTTGGTTCCAGAACAAAATGGGTGTGTGAACAAATGTAGGACTCAGACAAGGAGGTCTTTTCTTGTACTTTCTGAGTCAGAAGTTTGGGGAACACCATGAAAACTGAATTCCTGTCATCAGCAAGTCAGTCACTCACTCCTCAGTGCACTCAGCCCTTCCCGACCGACTTCATGGTTTGCCAGTCCAAGAAGGTGGGGACCCACACTTTCAGGTCACACAAGGAAGTGTCCGCAGAGCCATCACTAAGTGTGGCCTAAGCCTTCAGGCTTCATTGTCACCCTCCAAGGTGTCAAATATCTGGAAACTGTCTTCATAAAATGGCTTTTAAAAACAATCACCTTTTTTTTTGGAAGTTATTATTTAGTTTTGATTTAATACAATAAACAGCATCCATATTGTAAAGGATTTAATGAGTTTTTGAAAGATAAGTGTGCTCATGACATCATGACCACTGTCAAAACATTTTCTTCCTCCTCAAAACTCGCTGCTGTCCATTCCTGCCCTGCCCCTGCCCCTGCCTCCATCTCATTGCCATAGCAGACTATTTTGCATTTTCTAGAGTAAACTGGCTTTTGAACAAATGAGCACAGCCATAGGTCAAATCTAAGCATGCTTCATACACGTACACACAGGCACACACACACACATACACACACACGTGTATATACACATGCACACACACTCCTTTCTAAGGGCAGTCTCTTCCCACAGCCTCACACCAAGGCAGACAGCCTTAGGTCTCTTCCAAGCATATCGGTGCCCTCCTAGCTACAGAGTTGGAAGTGGGCAGCAAACGTGACCCAGCAGGCTGAAAGCAGGGCTGGTCTAAGTGCTGTGTCCAAGAGGAGGAGCCACGAGGACACAGCAGCACTCCGGAAGCAGAAGCTTTGGGTCAGTGCAGGCCACTGCCTCGATACTCAGGGGTAAGATGGTGGCCACAGCCCCCAGGGGCCGGAGCAGCCAACCCCCGTAGATGAGTCCACGAGCGCTGCTGTGACAGTGGCCACAGGATGGAGCCTTCAACAATGAACATGTTTCCTCACCATTCTGGAGACTGGAAGACCATCAAGGTCAGAGTGTGAGTGGGCCAGTTTCTTCTAAGGCTCTTCCCTTGGCTTGCAGGCGGCTGTGTCCTCTGTGCATGTCAATGTCCTGTTCCCTGGTCTAATAAAGACGTCAGTCCTATTGGATCAAGGCCCACCCTAATGACCTCATGTTCACTTAGTTCACCTCTTTAAAGTCCTTTGGCTAAACGAGGTCATGTTCTGAGGTACTCGGGGATAGGACTGCCACATATGAACCAGGGGAGGGACCCAATTTCATCCGTGCTGCTGCTAAGTCACTTCAGTCGTGTCTGACTCTGTGCAACCTCATAGACGGCAGCCCACCAGGCTCCACCATCCCTGGGATTCTCCAGGCAAGAACACTGGAGAGGGTTGCCATTTCCTTCTCCAATGCATGAAAGTGAAAAATGAAAGTGAAGTCACTCAGTCGTGTCTGACTCTTCGCAACCCCATGGACTGCAGCCCACCAGGCTCCTCAGTCCGTGGGATTTTCCAGGCAAGAGTACTGGAGTGGGGTGCCATCCCCTTCAAGGGGAGGGGTTGGCAGACTCCTCCTATGGGCTGGGGCTCAATAGCCCTATCTATGGAGCTGAACCCTTGGGATCAGGAACCCCTCTAGACTTCTGATACGATCCTAAATTTCAGTCCCTGTGAGTCCCCCACTCTGCACAATTGTCCGTGGCCTGACTTCTCACCTCTCTTTGGAGTCAACCCCTAGTCCGTGAGATTAACCCATCTAAGTAGCTTCTCCTTGAAGCCAGAAGTATAAAATGTGTTGAACAGTAAAACCTGCTGTCTGCTCCCAAGGAGGTGAACGCAGGCAAAGGGCTTCACAAGTGAACTCTTGGCCTGATGGGGGAGGTGGGGGGGGTAGCTGAAATCTTCCTTCTCAAGAACCTTTCTTCTTAAAATACTGGCATTTCAGGTAACAGTAACATCAGGGCAATTCCACTGATTGGAAGGAAGTATTTAACCCTTTTAAGTCTGTGCTTATTATAAACTTCTCTCAGGCATATGAGCCAGAGGTACCCAATTCTGTGTTTAATAACAAGTACTCTGGAGGACAGGCAGACAGAGTGGATTGCAGGCCCTGCGCCTTTGGGGTCATGGGTTTTGGAGCAGCTGATAGGAGAATGTGCTTGGCTCTATACTTTTTAAAATATAATCTCCTGCCAAGTTTTCTCAGCAAAGTAGCGTGTTGCCTGAAGGAACAAAATCAAGGGATGTTCTTAAAGGAAAAGGATTCATCAGCCTAAGAATCAGCAACAAAATAAGAAAAATGTTCCTATCTATCTTCCTGGGAAGTGAAAGGTCATCTGTTGAGAAGCATTTTTATCGAAGTGAACACAAAGTGAAGAATTGGGAAAGTGCTCTTGCCAAAGAGTGACATTTTTAAGAGGCAAGAAAGAAGGTTAAGGATCAACTTACTCACCACGAGCTCCTGCAGAGGCTATACCCTGCTGGCCAGAAAGCCAGAGCCCAATCATGGGCAGGTTTTGTTAGCTGATGCTACACTATGTTAAAAATACATGTACTGGGATAAAGTGCCAAAATTTTAAAGCTGGGAGATTTCATCCAAACATCTACATTTATGGCTTTTCTTTGGCAACTGGAAGTCTTAGCAACATTGGGTCTCAGATGGCTGTGGAAACTGAGCTGTGGAAATAGCACAGAGACTGGTGGAGACTCCGTCCTTGACCAGATCCTGGCTGGGCTCCTCTGAGCCTCTTCTCCACTAGGCCTGAACCTTGACCTTGAAAGGCTTGAACAAACACCAGCAATCCCTAACAGCTCAAGGCCACATCCCTAGGATGATCCAAGACCCCCTTCAATTGCCTGCCTGAGAAAGCTCATGCTGCCAGGAGAATTCCCTGCTTGTTTCAGCCCATGACTGAGGCTACCCCAACTCCCAGCCTCTGTAGGAGGCCAGGAGCCTCACTTCCATAAGTGCCAGTGAGCAGATCCAGATGGATCTCACGGGGAACAACACTCCCTTCTCTGCTTTGTAACTTTTTACTCCTCTGGGTCTACCGGGACCCTGATCATCCCCTCTCCCAATTCCCTTTCTCGCTTTAAAACTCCTAGTCACCTCTGTTCAATTCAAAGCTGGACACAGTTCACACTGGACTCTTCCCTAAAACAGTAGTTATTACTGATTAGAAATTGTCTTTATCACTTTAACCAGCGGCTGGTTTATCTTTGATACGATGTAGTACACTGTCCCCACTTTATCTCAGTCCTTACCCAATTTCACCCCCTCCGGTGCATCTAAGCTGAATATACATACATTGTCAGTGATCAGCTGACTTGCTTTGGTATTTCACAAGCAGGGAAGAGGGAAATAAAATCATTTTTATACCCTATGTCTCTCCCAGAGAGGGAAAATGATAGATAACAGAAAGCCTTGTGGTTTAAGAAAAGTGGAAGAATGCATGATTCTTTTAGAAGAATGTTTTAGAATTAAAAGGCCATGCCTAATTAGTATGAAATACATGGGTCTGGCCACTTACCGCCAGATATTACTTGCCTGCTTCTGGAGACACCTGAGTTTGTATTCCAGAATCTGAAGTCAAGGTACTTCTCTAACCATGCCAAGCCTCTGTTGAAGACCTCTGTGACCAGCCTCTGGACAAGGGCAATGTGACTATAGGCTTCAAAGCTCCCTGTGGTACCTCCCCTACCTTTCAGCCTCCACCTAACACTCTCCTCGGCCTCCAGACTGGGCTCCATGTGAGACCATCTGCAGCTTTCTCATTCCCCCCAAAGCTGAACTCACATGCTTGTCAGAAAGAAGCATTTAGAGAAACCAGGTGGTAGGCAAGGAGGTCACCTTGCAAGAAAGGATGGTTCATCATTTTCTGTGTTGCTTCATCCATAGGGTCAGCAGTTAGGTCAGAACTGATGTCCTGAGGCTTCGTGTCAAACAAGATGAAGTTTCATAATGGCCAGCATCAGAGACTGTAAACCTCCTCACTTCTGGGGTTTCCCCATAATGAGCGCTGTTGCTTTTCCCTCCAGCCTGACTCTGAGGTGAAAGCATGTTGAGACTTCTCTCGTGGTCCAGTGGCATCAAGTCAGGGGCCCAGGTTTAGTCCTCAGTCAGGGAACTGCATCTTGTATGCCACAACTAAGAGTCTGCATGCCATAACTAAAGATCCCTCATGCAGCTGTAAAGATCGAAGATACCGCATGCCTCCACTAAGATGTGGCATAGCCAAATAAACAAAAATAAATATTAACGAAGAGCGCATGTTCCTCTGAGAAGGGCTGGGTCTTCTGAAGTCCCGGCTGGCATGAAACAAGTTCTCTGTTCATCACCCTCAGTTCTTTGACAAAGAAATTGTGTTCTGGTTAAGAATGTAGGTTCTGGAAGCAATCCACTCATGTAAAGATGCTGGCTCTGCCACTGACCAGCTGGGTGGCCTCAGGCAAAGTGTTCCTCTCTGAGTCTCAGCTTCCACTTCTGTTGACTGGGGAATGATAATAGTAATGATATAATGATAGCGAAAGTGAAAGTATTAGCTGCTTAGTTGTGTCTGACTCTTTGTGACCCCATGGGCTGCAGCCCACCAGGATCCTCTGTCCATGGAATTCTCCAGGCAAGAATACTTATCTGGGTAGCCATTCCTTTCTCCAGGGGATCTTTCTACCTGGGGATCAAACCCATGTCTCTTGCATTGCAGGCAGATTCTTTACCATCTGAGCCAACAGGGAGGCCCATCATGATAGTAGTAGCTCTCAAATCTGTTGGAAAAGTGCATGAGTTGCTGGGAAGAGGATGGAAAGCACGTAGAGCGACACCTGGGATGGATTCAGCATTTAATAAATGTGATATGAAATTCTTATGAAATCCTTTGTGTCTTCCATAAGGAAGGAGAGAGACGGCTCTGTCTGGGCAGAGCAGAGGGAAGCAACTCTTGGTGGGATCAACACAGAGTGGCCATGGAATGTGGTTGGCCCGGGAGCTGCCTGAGCAAGGTTTCTCCAAGAGGCAGGCGACACCTTGGGCTGGGCCCATCTCTACCGTGGGATTGTTCCTTCCACTGTGAGATGTTTGGGAGCCTGGCCTCTGCCCATCAGATGCCAACAGCACCTCCTCTTCCTTAGCTGTGACAACCTGAAAGGTCCCCCAGTATCGCCAAATGTCTGCTGGGGGACAAAATCTCCACCAGCTGAGAAACCCTAGTCCAGAGGGAGCAAGCTGATGCAGAGGAAAGAAAACCACAGGGCAGTGGCAATAACTTGACTTTTCCTGGAGAGCAACTGAGTTCAGCAAAGACACCTTTTGCCCTTCCATTTTTCCAGTGGTTAAACATACTTATTTGGATACAAGTGTGGTGTGTGTTATGGAAAATGGATCTAAAAAGAGAAGGAACTGACATTACCTCCACAAAAGGGCAACATTGAAATAGAAACGCTCCCATGGCATGTGATGGATGTTTCTGAAGACTGGTAAAAATAGCTGTCACCTGTGGGGGCTGTATGAACTGGTGAACCCAGGGTGGCGGCTAAGTAAGGCCCTAGTGGGATTACATCTCCAGTGGCATTCTCTGTGCCCCGTGTGTGTGTGTGTGTTAGTCGCTCAGTCGTGTCTGACTCTTTGAGACTCCATGGACTGTGGCCTGTCAGACTCCTCTGTCCATGGGATGTCCCAAGCATGAATACTAGAGTGTGTAGCTATTCTCTTCCCAAGTCAACTCAGAGATTGAATCCGGGTCTCCTGCATTGCAGGCAGATTCTTTACTGTCTGAGCCACCAGGGAAGTCTCCTGTGCCTATTACTCCACCCCAAATACATACTTTGTGTCCCATCCTGGGCCGTGTTCTTGATTTTCTTCCAGAAGTATTCCTATCAGCACCTCTGGGGAATCAACACTTTGGGGAATTCACGATTGCTAGAAATTGCCCCAAAGACCTGGGAAACAAGAACCTTTTCTCCATCTTTATATCAAGGGGGCTGATGAACTTTCTCTTTAGAATGTTCATTCACCCTTGGAGAAGGTCTCCTCCACTTTGATGACCTGGGGATCTCATGAAAGTATAGGTTCTGATTCAGTAAAACTGGAAGGTAGTCAGCGTTTCTCACAGTTCCCTGGAGATGCTAGCTCTGCTGGTCCACAAACCACGCTGAGAGTCCAGGTGTCAGCAGACAATCCTGGAAAAGGGAGTCTTTCTCAACACCTAAAATCAAAGATTTCCAGCCGCAATTTTGAAGCAGCCAAGAGTCATTTTTACCACTGGAATAATAAGTCCTCAGGAAGAGTTTTTGTCCATACAGACAGGCACCTCCTCCAGAGTGTATAGACGTAGGACGAGATGAGTTTTGTTTGGCCCACTGGCATTTCTTTCTTGTGCCAGAGTTTTTGTCCACACAGACAGGCACCTCCTCCAGGGTGCATAGACGCAGGGCGAGATGGGTTTTGTTTGGCCCACTGGCATTTCTTTCTTGTGCCTTCCTGCATCTCTATTGCGTGTACGGAGCACGAGCTTCTTTCAGGAGGGATAGCAGAGGCTGAAAGGGGGATGCCAGAGCCTGGTGGAGGGGACTAAGAGGCCTTCCCCGGCCGGCACACAGCCCTGGGTGGAGCCCGAGTGGTCTTGGCACGTGGGTGAGGGCGGGTGGGCGGCCAGTCTGTGTGTGGTGCCCGGGGCCCTTGGAAATCCCCCCTGAATGGCCAGGAGGAGCTTGGGAGACGAGTGGCAGGAGACACGGCTGTCAACCGCACCGGTTTCCCAAAGGATTTTGCAAGTGCTCACAAAAGTAGAAAGGCTAGCTTGAACCCTGGGGGGTCCTTTCTGAACAGGGAGATTACCGTGGGGCCTGGCTGCAGCCTGAGGGTGAGGAACAACAGGGCCATTGTGGGGCAGGGCATTCATATTGAAGATAAAATATGAGCTGGGTGGTCCGGATAATGAAGGCATTTATGACTCTGGCTAAGCATATGTATGTCGCACTGAGCCACAGATTACCCTGGCGGAGGCTGGGCCCATGCAGGGTCTGGAGGGGTGAGGCCGGCCTGGTGCAGATCAGGGATAAAGGCCCCGATGATCAAAGCCACCCAGGGGGACTAAAGAGCTGTTTATCTGTGACCTGGAGACACAATGGATTGAGAAATGCCATTTCGCTGAAGACCGAGACTGGTTTCCAAGAGCGCCCTTAAAAACTCTGAACTTCGGAGAAAAATGCTCTCGGTCCACCACTCAGAAAGAAAACATAGACAAGAGACACAAAGGGTGTCTGCCAAGGGCTTGGGAAGCTGGGTGACCCGGTGACCTGAGCGCAGGTTCACAGCTGGGATGTGGGGGGTACAGACCGCTGGCTTGGCTGTGACTTGATAAATGACCTTGGACCAGTCACACAGGTTTCACATCCCTTGTCTGCCGAGGACAGAGTGAAGTGGGGACTGAGCTCGGAAGTGACCAGGCCTCCTGCAGAATGTGGCAGGCACCACGCCCTGTTCCATTTTGCCTATGAAGTTTTCAGAACAGGGAGCACCACACGTGCCAGGGGTCACATGCCTTTGTCTGCCTTAAGATTTCTTCTCCCTGTTGTTTAACATATATGATTTAATGAGCTCCGACATAGGCACACACCCTCAAAAGCATCACACTTGTGACAGTAGACAGAGACACCATTCCCAAAAGCTCCTTTAAGACTTTAGAGTCCTTCCTGCCCCCTCAATCCTCCCAGCACCAGGTAAGATCTGCCTTCTGTGACTTTATTTTTTTTTAAATATGTTATTTATTTATTTGACTGTGCTGGGTCTTAGCTGTGGCTTGTGGGATCAAGTTCCCTGACCAGGGATGGAACCCAGGCCCCTTGCATCGGTATCAGGAAGTCTTAGCCGCTGGACCACCAAGCGAGTCCCCTGTCTTCTGTGACTTCAGACTAATTTTGTATCCCCCTAGAATTTTATATATGTGGAAACAGAATGCACACTGTATACAGTACAGCCTCGTTCACTCACCACAGTGATAGTCAGATTCATTCCTGTTGTGTGCATCTGTGGTTTGTTCCTTTTGATTGCGGAGTCGTGTTCCGCTGTTCGGATGCACTGCTCTCCATTTGTCCATTCCCTTGTTGATGAGCATTTGGGCTTTGCCCAGCTTGCAGTTCTTCCACATAAAGATGCTATGATCATTCATGTTCAGGTCTTTACCAGGACAACTGCTTCCATTTCTCCAGGAATGGAACATCTAGTTCATGTCAGAAATATACATAATGTTTTAAAGAAACTGCCAAGTCATTTTCCAAAGAGGGTGCACCATTTTATTATCTGTCAGCTGAGTGGGTCTAATTGCTTCATATCCTTTTCAACAAGAGGTATGGTCAGTTTTTTATTTATTTATTCTTAAATTTTATTTATTTATTTTTGGTTGTTCTGCAAGTGGGCTTTCTCTAGTTGTGGTGAGAGGGGGCTATTCTTTGTTGCAGTGCTCTGGCTTCTTATTTCAGTGGTTTCTCTTGTTACAGAGCATGGCTTCTTGGGTGCTAGGGCTTCAGCAGTTATAATACGTGGGCTTAGAAGTTGCAGCTCCCAGACTCTAGAGCACGGGCTCAGTAGTTATGGCGTATGGGCTTTGTTTGCCGCAGCATGTGGGGTCTTAGTTCTAGGACCAGGGATTGAACACATGTCCCCGGCATTGGCAGGTGGATTCTTAACCACTGGACCACCAGGTAAGACCAGTCAGTTTTAAATTTTAGCTGTTGTAGTAGATTTGTAGTGGTGTCTCAGTAAGATTTTAACTTACATTTTCCTAATAATTAGTGACATGAAACACCTTTACATGAATATGTTTGCCATTTTAAAATCTCCTTTGGCAGAAGTACCTGTTTAAATCTTTTGCCCATTAAAAAAAAAAGAGTTGTCTTAATATTGAGTTGCAAGAATTGTTTATATATTCTAGATACAAGTCCTCTTTGGACATATGTTTTGCAAATATTTTCTCCCGCTTTTATGCTCTGTGGAGGTATTTTGAGAACTGAGAGGTTACAGCTGAGGAGGGCAGGGGGTGCTCCTAGGCTGGAGTCTTTCATTCTGAAATCCCTGGTGTTTCAGGAGCCACTTCTCCTTCCTGACCTGCCTTGGGCTCTTTCCCACTCCAGTGAGATGGAAACATCTCAGCGGAGTCTCGCTGCCTGGGTCTTAGGGCCTTTATATGTCACACCATGCCGTGGCAAGCATCACCTGGCTACCATACACACCCTCTCATCCTCTCCGTAAAAGCGGGTGACAGTTATCTGAACAGCCCTAGCCTCTAGAACAAATACTTGGGGTGGATGACAGAGGAGATACCTATAGTTCAGTCTCTGCTGGTACATCCAACAACACCTTAAAGGAAGGAAGTATTTGGTGTCACTTGTCAAAAACTGCAGATTAGCTGTGGTCTCCAACCCAACTCTCTATCTCATTGGAGGTAATACATTGGAGGTAATCCCCTATAATTTTCTTCCTTACTTGGTAACAGCAGGAACAATATTTTGCTTTACATATCAGATAATCACACTGTACCCTTTAAATGCATACAATGTATTTATCAGTTATATACCTCAATGTTAAGTAGCAGTTACCATTGCTGCATAATAAAGTACCCCAAACCTTAAGGGTTTAAAAAAGTCCCTATTTGATCTTACTCAGAAGCAGACAGTCCTGCTGATGCAAGCCGAGCTTGGCTGGGCTCAGGTGGGCTCACTCTCAGACCCACATCACAGGGAAGGAATCCCAGTCTCTGCCTGCGTCGTCTCTACAGAATTTGGCCCTTGTGTTCCCCCTGGCCCTGCTGCTCCATCTCCATGGTTCTCGGTCAGCTCCTTGCGGCACTAACACTCCCTATGACGCAACTCTGCTAAGAGTCTGGATTCTCTTCCACGTTCTGCTGAGCTTAGAGGGGTCTGTGGGCCTCTGGGGCTGTCCTGGCTTGGTTTCCCAGGAGGCAGGCTTTGAGGAAAACATTGCTGTATTAGCAGCTCATCCCAGAGAATTGAGAAGTGGGGAAGGACAGAGAAGCAGCCAATACAGGTTGTGTTTACGATGAGGCCACCATTACGGGAAACTGGGCACAGTCCACCTGGGGACAAACCTCATGTTGCCCCATCCAAGCGACAAGGAGTGGAAACTTTGCTAATACAAGGGTCCCCTGGGTGACTTCTGTGTGAGACCCCTTCCTCCCACATTAGGTCTTTGCTCTGAGGTTTCTACCTCCAGGCTTCGCTGCAAAGGGACTGCTGACCCCAGGTTAGGTTTAGTCCAGTCACCTAGGTTCCCATTTACCCTTTTCAAGTCCACAACAAGTAAGCACTGTTCACCGTGTCGGGGACCTGCACAGACTACAGATGGACTCAGACAGTACCAGAAGTAAGTCCAATTGGTTTTTTCCCAGGGCATCATCCCCTGAAGATTATCATCACCCCCTGGGCATTTCTCCCAGGGGCTTCATCCCCTGAAGCCACTTTTGAGGGGCCGAGGGAGCTGGGATCTTGCATTGAAGGGCTCAGCCATGCCAATCAGGGCTGGGGCTGCACCTGTTTCAGCTTTGTTGTGGGTCAGTGGGGGAGGGGGGTGCCCAGCCCAAACCACCTCCTCTTCACCCCATGCTTGCATCACCAAACAGATCTGCTTTTCAAGCTGCAGTGGATATTTTTAGTGATTTATCATGAAATGTTTTGTTACATGGAATGACGGATTACCGCAGAACATTAGAGTAATCCCTTGCAGGCTCATGATTTGAAAGTCCACAAAGGAATGTAAGCAGTTGGAGGCAAGCTAGCTTAACAGTAGGAAGAGCTTACAGTGGTCCGATTTCTCATAAGATGTCGTGTCAAACCTTTCACATAGTGGCTGTTGGGCTTGTTCTGCTCTGGAAGTGAAGTGTGCTTTGTGACAAGTCTTTGTTTCAGATCCTCAGATTCTTTCCTTGACCCTGGCTGAGTGACTCTGGACGTGCATGTTTTTCTGCTCTTCATGTTTTCACCATCTGGCAAGGTTGAATCAGACCACTTTTCTCTGCTTTGTTTCCTCTCCTGTCTATAACCAGCACTGCTTGTGATCCATGTATAGAATTATTTTTTAAAATTTTATTTTATACTATAGTTGATTTACTATGTTGCATTAGTTTCAGGCATACAGCAAAGTGATTTAGTCATATATACACACGTATCTAATCCTTTTCAAGTTCTTTTCCCATTTAGGTCATTAATGAATATTGAGCAGAGTTCCCTGTGCTATATAGTAGGTCACTGTTGGTTATTTATTTTAAGTATAGTACTATATATATGTCAACCCCAAACTCCCAATTTTTCATTTTTCATTTCATTTTCAACTATTCATTTACCGTCACATCGAAAAGAATAAAATACCTAGGGATAAACCCACTTAAGGAGGAAAAGACTTGTACTCTGAAAACTATAACATGGTGATGAAAGAAATCGAAGATGACACAAACAGAAAGACAGACCACGTTCTTGGATTTAAAAGTCAATCTTGTCAAAATGACTACACTACCCCAGACAATCTACAAATTCAAAAGAATCAGTATCAAATTATCAATGACATTTGCCACAGAAATAGAATGAAAAAAATTATAAATATGTATGGAGACACAAAAGACCCTGAATAACCATTGTGTAACTTCATATCAGCCTGTGTAGTTTCTTGCTTTTACAGACTGAATAACCTCTGCAGTGTCAACCTTCACATGTGGGTTAATTGACTGACATATTCATTTATTCAGGAAGTGTTGCCGAGTGTATCTGTGGGACCAGTATCAGGAGGTTCAGCAACCATGCAGTGATGTTTACTTGCACTGTGTGATGTCAAACACTCCAGTCCAAAGGCAGGAAAAGACCGATGTCCCAACTCAAAGGCTATCAGACAGGAAGGCCTCTCTCTTACTGGGATGCAGGTCAGCTTTTCTGTTCTCTTCAAGCCTTCAGCTGATTGGATGTGGCCCACACACAGTGGAGAGGATCATCTGTTTCCTTCAGCACTCAGTCTAGCAATTTAAACATTAATCTCACCCAGAAACATCCTCCCAGACACACCCAGAATAGTGTCTGACCAACTATCCGGGCACCTTACAACTCAATAAGGTCAACTCATAAAATGAACCATCACAGTATTCCTCACACCTTTTAACAGCTCCATTGTATGGGTGAGCCTTAGTTTTATTCTAGCAGTCTCTTGCTGATGGACGTTTGATTATTTCCAATCTTGTCATTACAAATAGCTCTGTGGTTAATAAGTTTGTGTGCACATTTGTTTGCCAACTGCATTGGTGGGACAGCTTCCTGGAGATGGGATTTCTGGGTCAAAGGGTCAGTGTACATGTAATTGCCCCACCTGGGGAGCTGTACCATTTCATCTTCTATCAGTAATGTGTGGAAGCACTTGTTTCATGGGGAAACAAGTGTCCACGTTGGTTAAGAAAAACAGAGCTGCTCTTGACTGCAGAGATTGGTTCAGGACCAAGCTGGCCAATGGATGTTATTGGTGAGAGTTTTTGTGAAAGCATCAGGACAGAGAGGCTGGCCTCCCTGAAAACTGCTCAGTTAGTTATAAACCTCGAACCTCTAGGGGTTGCCGTGTCGAGAAAGCCTGGTCAAGAAGGAGCAGCACCCAGAGACACAGAGAGCTCTAAGATAGAACCTTGATGCACTGATGGAGCCCCTGGATCCAGCTGGACCTGAATCAGGCTTTGTTCCTGCACTTTTCAGTTAGAAGACCCCAAATTCAATTTTTAAAAGTTGAATATGAATTCATTTTCCCTGCAACCAAAAAAGTCCTGCTAAATGCAGCATGGTACATAAAATGTGATTGCTGCCTTCAAGGATTTTTAAAATTGAAATGAAAGATTCATGCATGAAAACCATGAGAGAACAATATAAGCTAAGGTAGTATCAAGAGCTATCTTATGCTATAGACTATGGGTCCTCTGAGTCGTTCAGAAGTCAGAGAAGGGGTCACAGAAGAGGAGGGACAGGCGGCAGGCCCCAAGGTGACAGAACTTGGGTGAGTAGGATATGAAACAGCCTTACCGTCTCATGCTTGCAATTTGAAATTTGAAGTGTTCTGAGAATCAAAAGTTTCTATAGGGTTGGGGCATACTCATGTCCAGCACAGAGATGCAGAAATTTTAAACAGTTTGATCAGGAGATGTGGTCTCAGACTCTCCCAGAGATAAGTTGTCGTATATGGTATAAGTAGTGTTTTATCCTTCCAGCGTCTGAACCATTCAAATGCTAAAACACATCTGGTCCCAAGAAATTTTCCTGAGAGACAGTGCACCTGTGCTTCCTGTCTCAGGAAAAAGAGGGCCTGTATTTCCTGAGCCTGGACATCGAGAAGGGGAGGGATGACCCATGACCTGATGGGCATTACTTGAAAAGTATCCATCATATGGGGAACTGGGAAGAGATGAGCCCCCTTAAGTGTTTCATACTTGCTAACTTTCCAAATCCTTTATAAACCGTCTTGCAGTCACCTCAGGAGGATGGCTGCATAAAACTGGTCAGACTGGATAAACACACAAAGTTGCTTGGTCATAAGAACAGGTGGGATTTCATCCAAGGTGGGCCACTCTGCCCAACCGAGTGTGAACCTGGGTCTGGCTGCCTCCTCCCTCCTCCACGGGATAGTCACGATGGTATCAGGTGTTATTTCAGATCCTTAGCTTGTATCCCCCATAAAGGCAGAGTCTGAGGCAAGGATTTGAGCCAAGAGGCTAACTGGGAGGTAGAATAGAAGGCTCTGTGAGGGAGGAGAGGAATGCCAGGCAGGGAAGTTGACAAAGTTCTGTGTCTGTGCGGGCTGCGCTGTGGGTGACTGGGGCTCCCTGCAGGTCCCTGGATGAGGTCTGTCTCAGCCTTGCCCTAGGTCCACGGAGGAGGCTCGGAAGAGAAATCAGGATCCCAGCTGATTGAGTGTCACCCTAGGGACATCAAGGGGCTGACACCTCCTGGCTGCCCTCAGCCCCAGGTAGAGAAGAGAGAGAGGCAGGCACGTGCTGGAGGTGGGATTAAGTTGGTGATCCGGGAAACTGCCCACAACTGCAGATAAGCACAAGGATGTGGTCTACGGTGTCATCTTAGAGGCCCACTAAGACCCCCACAAGAGCCTGGCTTATCTCTGTCAACCCTCCTCTCTTCCTTTCTTCAGAAAATGCTGAGGTGCTCCCTGGGAAGGGGCACCGTTCCCACTCCTGGCCAGGTCCCCAGAGCCTCGCTTGATGCCTGGGTCAGATGGATGTGCAGTTGGAATTTACTAAGTGAGCAGATCCCGCCATCCTCATTCGGGTTCTCCCTGCAGGCTTTGTGTTTCCAAAGTTGAGAGGACTCACTGCTGTGCAGATGTCTGGCTGGTGGCTGGTCCTTGAGTAAGTTCATTCCCCGGCTTTGCAGTGACATAGAGAGAAGCCTCTTTTGTCAGCTTGGGATAAGCTAAATCCTCTAAGCAGAGACTGATCCAAAATGTCCATGCCAGCAGGGCTTAGGAGCAGCTGTCTGGTTGGAAGAGGGGCCAGGGTACTTGCATTAGAGCTACCGCAGTGTGGCAAAAGTACCTCGACACCACATCCATGTGCGTTTGGGATGCGTTTGTGGAGGGATTGGTAGATATTAGGAACTAAAGGGTACCATCCATTGGTCCCGGGTTCTTTATGAACAAGGTTGCCCCACAGGTAGCATACGGCAGGAACATGATGAGAGAGTGGCCGCAAGCCAGAGAAGGAGACCTGGACCTTCAGCCACCAACAGTTCCCCTGGCCTCTGCTAATTTTGCTCTTTCTTTTTTGCTCTTATTAATACATGTGTTTTTGTAAGCAAATCAGGTTATAGCTCTGTTAGAAAGAATAGCTCACTCATGAACTCAGCTGAAGATCTACTGTTTGACTGTAACAACTTTTGATAAATTCCATGGCCTGTGCTCTGTGAGGCAGGCCTTGCCTCCATCTGTGTAGTTGTGAAGCTGTGTTTATCACATTGTTGACCAATCTGCCCAGATTTCGGAATTTATAATGCTCAGTAGTTCACTGAATGAAAACAGAAGTTTTGCCAGAAATCCATTATCAAAGATAAACATTGAATGTTGCTGATCAGCCAAACCACGAGGTCAAAGTGCCCAGCTCAAACCAGAACTCTTTCCTGCACCATGAACTCGATTTGGTGACATAACAAACGGAATTATTTCTACTTCTGCATCTGCATTTTGGAAACAGTGCCACGTTCATTCACAAGAGACCTAGGTTTTAAAACACAAATGTAAACATATCTTTATGAAGTTCAAAGCATGTAGGTCTTACTAAGGTGAGGGAACGAGTCTAGGGCAAACCCAATGGATTGATTTGGTTTTTTGCTGGTCAGCCAACAGCTGACCTGGAAATGCTTGTTTTTAACACAGCTCGGTCCCAGAAAGTCCTCAAAGAACTTTGTGGCCTGAAAACTGACTGTTTCACACCATTCCTTGCACTGACACCAGTCTTTTGACTTTCAGTGCTGACGACAATGAACTACATCCTGCCATTCCTGTGTTCCTTTAGCAAAGAAAATGCAGTTCAAACCTAAGCCCTACTGTTTTGAAGATGCTCCATGTGGAAGGCCAAGGCAGGAAGCCAAGGTTGTATACAGAACAATTCCAGCTATTGAAAGAAGGCTATAAGCATGGCGATGGTTGAATCCGAAGTCCCATCAGATTGACAATGGATTCTACTACAATTTATGATAAAACCTGTGCACACCAGACCAGACTCTGTATTTATAACTGTTGTTGTTTGTTTTGTGTCTGTGCTTTGTTTTTGGAATCATAAAGCTCCTGAACCTCTCCCTGATATAAATGCCTATTCAACTGTGACTACATAGCTGATGAGTAGGTGCTAAGGTGATGATAAAAATTCCCAAGGACAAAAATTCCAAGGGCAGTTGAACCTAGATCAAATGGAACAGGGTTTGAAATGTTATTCAATCATAAAACAAGGCATTCATGTCAGAATGAGCTCAAAAGATAGATTGAAAGTGTTTTGGGGGTGGCTTTCTAGAAGTAAAGGAGAGGCGTGACATCCAGCGTGAGATGAGATAAAGTCACTAATCACGTGACAGTTGACTCTACTTCTCATCTTCAGTTTTAGGACCATCAGGCCGGTTCCTTAAAGGGCTGCCTGAGCCGCACATCTGAAAGCAGCGCAGTACTGTCAAGAGCACTTGTTCAGTTCAGTTCAGTTCAGTCACTCAGTCATGTCCGACTCTTTGCAATCCCATGAATCGCAGCACGCCAGGCCTCCCTGTCCATCACCATCTCCTGGAGTTCACTCAAACTCACATCCATCGAGTCAGTGATGCCATCCAGCCATCTCATCCTCTGTCGTCCCCTTCTCCTCCTGCCCCCAACCCCTCCCAGCACAGAGTCTTTCCAATGAGTCAACCCTTCACATGAGGTGGCCAAAGTACTGGTATTTCAGCTTTAGTATCATTCCTTCCAAAAATACCCAGGGCTGATCTCCTTCAGAATGGACTGGTTGGATCTCCTTGCAGTCTAAGGGACTCTCAAGAGTCTTCTCCAGCACCACAGTTCAAAAGCATCAATTCTTCGGCGTTCAGCTTTCTTCANTCATTCACAAGAGACCTAGGTTTTAAAACACAAATGTAAACATATCTTTATGAAGTTCAAAGCATGTAGGTCTTACTAAGGTGAGGGAACGAGTCTAGGGCAAACCCAATGGATTGATTTGGTTTTTTGCTGGTCAGCCAACAGCTGACCTGGAAATGCTTGTTTTTAACACAGCTCGGTCCCAGAAAGTCCTCAAAGAACTTTGTGGCCTGAAAACTGACTGTTTCACACCATTCCTTGCACTGACACCAGTCTTTTGACTTTCAGTGCTGACGACAATGAACTACATCCTGCCATTCCTGTGTTCCTTTAGCAAAGAAAATGCAGTTCAAACCTAAGCCCTACTGTTTTGAAGATGCTCCATGTGGAAGGCCAAGGCAGGAAGCCAAGGTTGTATACAGAACAATTCCAGCTATTGAAAGAAGGCTATAAGCATGGCGATGGTTGAATCCGAAGTCCCATCAGATTGACAATGGATTCTACTACAATTTATGATAAAACCTGTGCACACCAGACCAGACTCTGTATTTATAACTGTTGTTGTTTGTTTTGTGTCTGTGCTTTGTTTTTGGAATCATAAAGCTCCTGAACCTCTCCCTGATATAAATGCCTATTCAACTGTGACTACATAGCTGATGAGTAGGTGCTAAGGTGATGATAAAAATTCCCAAGGACAAAAATTCCAAGGGCAGTTGAACCTAGATCAAATGGAACAGGGTTTGAAATGTTATTCAATCATAAAACAAGGCATTCATGTCAGAATGAGCTCAAAAGATAGATTGAAAGTGTTTTGGGGGTGGCTTTCTAGAAGTAAAGGAGAGGCGTGACATCCAGCGTGAGATGAGATAAAGTCACTAATCACGTGACAGTTGACTCTACTTCTCATCTTCAGTTTTAGGACCATCAGGCCGGTTCCTTAAAGGGCTGCCTGAGCCGCACATCTGAAAGCAGCGCAGTACTGTCAAGAGCACTTGTTCAGTTCAGTTCAGTTCAGTCACTCAGTCATGTCCGACTCTTTGCAATCCCATGAATCGCAGCACGCCAGGCCTCCCTGTCCATCACCATCTCCTGGAGTTCACTCAAACTCACATCCATCGAGTCAGTGATGCCATCCAGCCATCTCATCCTCTGTCGTCCCCTTCTCCTCCTGCCCCCAACCCCTCCCAGCACAGAGTCTTTCCAATGAGTCAACCCTTCACATGAGGTGGCCAAAGTACTGGTATTTCAGCTTTAGTATCATTCCTTCCAAAAATACCCAGGGCTGATCTCCTTCAGAATGGACTGGTTGGATCTCCTTGCAGTCTAAGGGACTCTCAAGAGTCTTCTCCAGCACCACAGTTCAAAAGCATCAATTCTTCGGCGTTCAGCTTTCTTCAGAGTCCAACTCTCACATCCATACATGACCACTGGAAAAACCATATCCCCCAAAAGTTTATGGCCTGAGCATTTATTCACTTCAAAATCAAAGAATTACCCTCATACATATAGATTCCCTGACGGGGTCTCTCTCTCTCTCTCTTTTTTTTTTTTAAGAAATAAATGTCTAATTTCTCTTTAAAAATAAAAGTAAATTGATTTGTTAAACAAAAGGATTAACATATAAAGAAAAGATGACAATGCCATTTGCAGCAACATGGGCAGACCTAGAGATGATCATAGTAAGGGAAGCAAGTCAGACAAAGACAAATATCAAAAAATATCACTCCTAGAGATGATGTGCATTGAGGAGTGATTGCTTCTCCACGCTGTCAGCATAGTTAAGCATGTAGGTTCAGGAGTCCAGGTGTCTGGTTCTACCTCTCACTACCTGAGACATCCTGGGCAATGAAGCTATCAAACTGACTGCGAAGAAAGAAATCCCATGACCCTAATGTGGAGGGTAAACAGTGGTCTGGGCTGAGTAATTCAGGCTCTTAATGACCTCATTTCCACAAATGTAACTCTGTTTGAAAGTTTTAGGAGACACACTCTATTTCTCCTGAAAGTTTTAGGAGATACACTCCATTTCTCCTCTGGGGGTTTCCTTTCCACAAAGCAGTGAGCTGTGGTTTATTAAGATCTGGGAATGATGGGAGAGGAAAAAAAGAGCATTTTAATTATTAGAAATGTTTGTTTCAGCCCAGCAGCTTATATGGTGATGAATGCACTGAAAACCATCCAGGAACTAAGAGAACATAAACTCAGATGCTGTCATAGATGTTAGCCTATAATTTCCCTGTTAAAATGAATAGCTGGCTCCCTCCTGCCTGGATGGAAAGAGTAACTCTACCTTTGTGTCCAACGCCAGCATCCGGCTAATTGATTGCCCTCTGGAATGCCCAGATTCAAGGTCTCAATTTGCCCTAAAACAGGAGCAGATAAACAAGAGGGCAGCAATAGATTTTCATTTGCTGGCTTTTCAAACACTCTGCGAAGTCCAGACTCCAGGTGGTGGAGGGTGGACAGGCACTGAGCCAAGATGGGAGACCAGGTCTTGCCTCAGCTGCAGCTGGATGCCTGCAAGTCACTCCAAGGCTCTGAGCCTAGGTGATGGAGCCCTTGGATGAGGTGGACATGCTGTTTCCTTCTAGACACAGGAACTTTATTTTACAGACAGGATTACTTAATGATATGACCTCAGCTCCCAGAAAGAGGAAGACCTTCCCCAAACACTGCAGTGATCAGAGTGATTCCTCTAGGAATCACCTAGGAATGAGTCTCTGCACCTCCGCTTGGTCTCTCTGGGCTCTTGTCTACTGAGAAAATCCATCTTCTCCAGATGGCATCTGACATGGAAAAGATGACAAATAACTGAGGGGCCAGAAGGGCTCTGGTGGGTGTTCACACGTGATGCAAAGATCTTCACACTTGGAGGCACTCTACCTCCAGGTCTCTTCCCCAGAACTCCTGTGCCCACCTTCCTCCTCTAGCCCCCGACCAACTCACCAGGATTCTTCTATCTTGGATGAGCTGGTGGAGAGGGGCTGGTGCGACAGCAGTGGGTGACGTGGGCTTGGTGCACAACACTTGACAGTTTGCGATGACCCCCATCCTACTCATGGGAGGGTCACATGTTTACACCTCCCACCTCACAATCACCCTACCTTATGATTCAGTGGGCTCCACAGACTCCAGCTCACATCAAGGAGCTAAGGCTACCTGTCACCTGGTTTCCAACCAGGGCCAGCAATCACCCGAGATCCCTACTTGAACGGTGTGTGGGTCTCTGTTGCAGGTGAACGGCCTTGCTCCAGAACCTTAAGGTCTACATTGTGATCATCCTATTGGATCTTCGTGTGAATATTTCACAGCATCTTTCTCATCACCAGTGTGGGTTTGTACGGCCCACACTGCAGAGCTGCTGACTTTGCAGACCAACCTTCCTTTTCTGGGTCATAGGCAAAGCGGGGATCTTTTCATGTCCCTCTATAAATGGATCGGAGAAAGATACCAGTTGTGGAATACACTGCCTCCAGGATCCAAAGAAGCCTGTGGGGTATTGTGATTTTTATCTTAGTGGTGGGGACTGTAAGAGGAAATAGTTCATCTTTGCTTTTGGAGGGTTATCCAGGCATGCCCCAGACCACTGGCCATGAACAGTTTTACTGATGTGCTAGGATACCGACTCTTCACATGGTTTGTTTACCACCCCCTGGAGTGCACCTGCCTTACCAATACCTCAGACATTCTTGCTTAACTGGTCTGATTCATATCATCAGTATTATACCCAAAGGGGATATTCTGCAGATTGTCTGGATTTCCCATGTTCTTCAGAGGACAGTCATGACACAGAGCAGGAGAATTAATACAACACTCCAGGGCAAGGTTGTTAAGTGTGTATGATTGTGGGTCCCCTGGGAATACAAAGAGTTCCTGATCCTTCTAAGAACAGGAGTGAAGAACATGCCCCAGATCAAAGGTGGATACCTCCCACCTTAGGCTGGATTAATCTGCTCTAGGAAAATACTACACCTGGCACAGAACTTTATTTGGTTAGTTTTACATTATTCCTGCAGACCTGGCGTGCTGCAGTCCAAGGGGTCACAAAGAGTCAGACACGGCTGGGTGACCAAACAACAACAACATTATTCCACAGTCATCCTCTAGGACCTGTCAGCTTTTGTAAGGGACAGACCAAGGAATTAAATGGAGATGTCACTGGGACCATCACTTTGCATCTTTTTTAATCTCTAAGAATGGCACGAGTCTCTGCCATCATCCCTGAATGTCACATTCTAAAATTGAAGTAAGGGTGCCCACTCTCATCACTACTATTCAACATAGTTTTGGAAGTTTTGGCCACAGTAATCAGAGCAGAAAAAGAAATAAAAGGAATCCAGATTGGAAAAGAAGAAGTAAAACTGTCACTGTTTGCAGATTACATGATCCTCTACATAGAAAATCCTAAAGACTCCACCAGAAAATTACTAGAGCTNAGTCCACAGGGTCTCACAGAGTTGAACACGCCTGAAGCAACTTAGCAACAGCACATTTTTTCAGATTCTTTTCCCAATTAGATTATTATAGAATATTGAGCAGAGTTCCCTGTGCTGTACAATAAGTCCTTGTTGGTTATCTATTTTAAATATAGCAGCATGTTAAATGTGACTTTTTAAAAGTATACTTTAGCAGCCTGAGAGGGGGCATTTCCAGGGTTCGTTTTTGGTCTTCCCAGCGTAGTTCTTATCCCGCAGGTCAAGGAAGGATCGTAAGAACTATCAAATGTGTGCTCCAGTGATACTTTCAGAGACTTGAAAATGAGCACCACCTGGGTCAATGGGCCTGGTGGGCTCGCTAGGAGCTGGACTGACCCAGGACACCCTCAGCTGCCTGGTCCCACGTGCACCCTCTCTGACCAGGGGCCAGAATGATGTTTTGTCCTCAGAGATCAGTGTCAGCTCAGTGCATGTGCTTAATAGTCCCTGAAGAGCTTGTGTGTCCCCTTGTCCTCAGTGCTCAGTAAGCTAAGTGGAGGGTCTGGAGGCAAATGCCCACCATACACTTTGCCACAGCAGGGAGGGTCCTCCTTCCCAGGGGCTGGGTCTCTCCTTTCCTCCAGGTGCTCCAGTACTCAGAACTGCAAGTCCTGTAACTGGGCAAGGAATTGGGACCCTTTTGGGGGGACAACCTTCAAACTCCTGATCATCCATCCTTGATTTCTTTTCTTTACAAAAAAAGCAAGATTCCTGTTGGCTGATGTGCAGTATTGGATTTAACTCAATAGGTCTGGTGTGTTCAAACCATGCAAGATCCAAAGAAACTGGCTCCCAACTGGCTAGTAGGAGATAATCTCAAAGTCTTTGGGATATCCTGACTGATCAGAGTGTCTTTGTACCTGGGGCCTTGGGACACAGATAGTTAACACTATCAATGTCACTTATGAGGGGAGCTTTAGGCCACGCTGTGTCAGTTTGAAACCTGAAGGGGCTGGGGGCTGAGCCACAAAGGTCAGGCATATAGGAATTTCTTGTCTATGTGACCAACCCCAAGCTTAGACTAGAAGGCTCAGCTAAGCTTCTCTGGCTGTCAAAACGCCACCTGTGGTCACACACCGTTGCTGGGAGACTGAAGCACCTCCTGCGACTCCCCTGGGAGAGGACAGCTGGACACTCACACTTATTTTCTCCCACCCTCTTTAGGTGCCTTTTGCCTTTGCTGATTTTAAGCTGTATCTTTTTCCTGCAATAAATTGTAACCATGAGAACAACAGCTCTTCCGCGTTCTGAAAGTCCTAGTGAATCACCAAGGGTTGTTTGTGTACCATGACACAACTGACCACATATTTGGCCCTCAGAGCAACATATTTTACTGGTCACCCCTCTAGCTCTCTACTGGTCAGGGGACACTGGCTGCCCTTCCAGCCATGCCACTTATTACAACAATTGTGCCCACCTGGCTTCTAACAATGGCTCCCATCTGAGTTCTGGCTCCTCTCACCCTCCTTGCTGCAAGGATCCCAGCTCCATAACACTATTTCCTACCACCAGTGCTGTCCTCGGAGAAGGCAATGGCACCCCACTCCAGTACTCTTGCCTGGAAAATCCCATGGACAGAGGAGCCTAGTGAGCTGCAGTCCATGGGGTCACTGAGAGTTGGACACGACTCAGTGACTTCACTTTCAGTTTTCACTTTCATGCATTGGAGAAGGAAATGGCAACCTACTCCAGTGTTCTTACCTGGAGAACCCCAGGGACGGGGAAGCCTGGTGGGCTGCTGTCTATGGGGTCACACAGAATTGGACACGACTGAAGCAACTTAGCAGTAGCAGCAGCGCTGTCCTACAGGGAAGAGCCAACACTAAACCTCTCAAAGACAGCGGTCCTTCTCTTTTCTGTACACTCCTCATTGCTTTGGTCAATGAAGTGTCTTCTGGGATGATCCATGGCCCCAAGTCACCTAGTGGGTTTTTTGCCTTTACATAGTACATACAATTGAGCATGATTTGACCCTGAACCTTTGATTCTATTCCAGTATTTCTACAGCTCTCAGTGTGGCCACAAGACTCTTAAGAGTCTCTCGGACAGTAAGGAGATCAAAGCAGTCCATCATGAAAGAATTCAGTCCTGAATATTCTTTGGAAGGACTGACACTGAAGCTGAAACACCAATATTTTGGCCACCTGATATGAAGAGCTGACTCACTGGAAAAGACTCTGATGCTGGGGAAAATTTAGGGTAAGAGGAGAAGGGGATAACAGAGGATGAGGTGGTGGAATGGCATCACTGACTCGATGGATATGAGTTTGAGCAAACTCCAGAAGATGGTGAAGGAAAGGAGATCCTGGTGTGCTGTAGTCCATGGAGTCGCAAAGAATTGGACACGATGTAGTGACTGAATAACAATGTGGCCACCACTTTTTATAGGCTTCCGAATCACCCTACCAGAGGATAGCACCTCCTTCTGAGATCCTTACTAAATCCCCCATCATGAGTGACTGTGTGTTAGTCACTCAGTCAGGTCCTACTCTTTGTGACCCCGTGGACTGTAACCCACCAGGCTCCTCTGTCCATGGAATTGTCCAGGCAAGAATACTGGAGTGGGTAGCCATTCCCTTCTTCAGGAGATTTTCCTGACCCAGAGATCAAACCTGGGTCTCCTGCATTGCAGGCAGATTCTTTACCGTCTGAGCCACCAGGGAAGCCCATCATGAGTGAGTGTTCCCATACTAATAGCATCTCCACTATCCAACTTCTTGTTCTACCGGCTTTGGTCCAGCACCCTCAGGGCACAGCCCTGAGACCAGCCTCCTGGCTCCTATGGTACACAACGTCTGGGCCCTGCAGCTCCATCACCAGATGACCCCCATCCTCACCTGGCAGACCCAGCCCTTCCCTCACTGGGGTATATTGTGACTTGACCTTAGTTCTTGTTCTAGAGACCAGGCAGGAAGCAGGGGGGCAAGTGTTGTCTGGCAAACCAGAGTCGCAGCTGATCTTCTAGGTAGCTCTGGAGCCAGGATGTCCCTTTAGCATAGTCTTCAACTGAGCCAAGGGGACTCAGCCTCGTACCTCTGTATTGGATGCACGTGGCTGCAAGATCACTCTGTTTGGTTCAAGTCAATCCCAGAGAAGGTCTCAACTGCAAGTACCAACTCTCCCAGTGCCTCGCTCCCAAAGGGAATCTGGGTGATGCACCCCCCCCTCCTCCGCCGTATTCCCTCCAACCACCAAGGAGAGAGAGAAGATTCCACAGGCCTCCAGAGAGAAAAAGACAGGTCAGAAAAAATAAAATTAGAAAACAGTGGTTAATTTCTTAAAAATTCCTACTTTTTGTAAATGTTTGCTAAATCATTTAGATATCAATATGTTTAGATATTATGCAACATTTAGATGTTAATGCATTTAGGTTAAGAAATGCATTCAAAGAATAAAACTTCTTGAGATAATAGTAATAATGGCTATCTGGAGATGTCAGAACAACCCAGTTTATTAAGTGAAGGTTCGAGTAATCTTCCTAGTGGTGGCCTTTGGGGTTGTGGTCCACAACCACCCTCTCCTTGACCCCCTATTTCTCCTCAAAGGAGAAAAAAAGGCTGAGCTGGTAAAAGAGGAGGCTCCCTCTGAAATCTGCAGAGAAATGTGTGCCCCCAGGGATCGCCAAGCATCCTGACATCTGACCCACAAGACAATGACCATCACTTGTAAACAACTCTCACTTTTCTGATTAGGAAAACGTCCCAAGGTCTGTTTCCTGCTCTCTCAGCAGAAGTGCTTTGAGAGCCGGGTGGTGGCTGTATTCTGAAGAGGAAGCTGGGAATGGGGGGTGAGTGGGTGGAGAGAATCCTTAAGGAGGCCAGACTGAAGGGCTATTTTTTTTTGTTAATTTTAACTTTATACTGCAGTATAGTTGATTTACACTGTTGTGTTAGTTTCAGGCGCACGGCAAAGTGATTCAGTTATACACGTATCCAGTCTTTTCCCAAATAGGTTATTACGGAATACAGAGCGGAGTTCCTTGTGCTGTACAGGAGGTCCTTGTGGATTATCTATTTTACATATAGTAGTGCACATATGTCAATCCCAAACTCCTGAACTGGCTGTTTGTTAGATGTGACTGTGGTCAGTGTTCCTCAGGCTTGGCCAACTCCTCTCTAGTGCCCTCTGCTGGAGAATAAATAGAACTGGTTATTGAAGCTGTGTCCTAAGTGAAGAACTGAGGTCACTTAGTCGTGTCTGACTCTGCGACCCCGTGGACTATAGCCTACTAGGCTATAACCTACTAGACTATAGCCTACTAGGCTCCTCCGTCCATGGGATTCTCTAGGCAAGAATACTGGAGTGGGTTGCCATTTCCTTCTCCAGGGCATCTTCCAGACCCAGGGATTGAACTCTGCCTCTCTGCCTCCACACTGGAGGCAGACGCTTTAAGCTCCGAGCCACCAGGGAAGTGGTTTTCAGTTTTGGGTCTTTTCTGATAGTGAATCTTTTCATAATGTTCAGGGGGTTCTCCTTGGAAAAGACGCTATGATCAACCTAGACAGTGCAGTAAAAAGCAGAGACATTACTTTGCCAACAAAGGTCCGTCTAGTCAAAGCTATGGTTTTTCCAGTAGTCATATACGGACATGAGAGTGGGACCATAAAGAAAGCTGAGCGCCGAAGAATTGATGCTTTTGAACTGTGGTGTTGGAGAAGACTCTTGAGAGTCCCTTGGACTGCAAGGAGATCCAACTAGTCCATCCTAAAATAACTCAGTCCTGAATATTCATTGGAAGGACTGATGCTGAAGGTGAAACTCCAATACTTCGGCCACCTGATGTGAAGAACTGATTCCTTAGAAAAGACCCTGATGTTGGGAAAGATGGAAGGCACGAGGAGTAGGAGATTACAGACGATGAGATGGCTGGATGGCATCACCGACTCGATGGACATTAGTTTGAGCAAGCTCCAGGAGATGGTGAAGGACAGGGAAGCCTGGCATGCTGCAGTGCATGGGGCTGCAAAGAATCAGACCCAACTGAGCGACTGAAATGAACTGGTAGTGAATCTATAGGGATCGCTCCAAAGCCCAGCACTTCCTCCCAAGAAGCAGGCTGTGAGCTGTCAGGAGACATTTTGTCGGGGAGGGGAACTCTGCCTCCAGTGTAGTGTCAGGAAAGGCACAAGATAAGAATCACCCAGACTGACAAGAGAGCAGAGGGAAGCCAGGTGCTGGGCTCTGCCTGCCTGGAGGGTGTTGAGTTGTCACAGATGATAAATTAGTCACCAATTACAGCTCCTGCCACTGCTTGGTATCTGCCTCTCCAGTCTCATCTTTCTGAAGGCGTGGCAAAGACATTTATTCTTGCAGTTGAACGGGTTAAGAATGTTCCATCAAATGCAGAATTTATTTTTATACTTCGCTTCTCAAGTGACAAACAAGTGTTATTCTCCAGCATCTTCACTCACTATTACACGTATGGAAATTTTTGCCCTGAACAAAATATTTCCACATTAAAACAGAACCCTGCTACAGTGTTTACTTTCCTTTCTCACTCACAAGACAGTAATTTTCTTGAGGTAGGGAGGGAAATCCATGCCTCCTGGGAACTCAGATTTAATTATTTGATGGATGAAAGGATGGACAGATAGACAAACCAATGATACAATCTCTCCCACCCTCCACCCCGCACTGTATCTTTGGAAAATATTTTAAGTTTTTATCTACAGAAATGTGAAAAAGTAATCATTAGGGCTTCCCAGGTGGCGCTAATGGTAGAAGAATCCACCTGCCAGTGCAGAAGACGCCAAAGATGAGAGTTTGATCCTTGGGTCAGGATGATCCCCTGGAGAAGGAAATGGCAACCCAACTCCAGTATTCTGGCCATGAAAATTCCATGGGCAGGGAAGTCTGGTGAGCTACAATCCAAAGGGTTACAAAGAGTTGGGTATGACTGAGCACCCACTCACAAGCTTGATGGATTTTCTCAAATTAAACACACCTTTGTAAACAGCACCCAGATCTACAGCAGAACATTTCCAGATGCCTTTCTTATACCACCAGGAGTCACTACCTGCCCTTACAGCTGACCACTGACAGCATGGTTTCACCGGCCTTTTGTGCTGAAAGTGGAATCTTTCATTGTGTTCTGTGTGTGTTTTGATTGTTTTAGAATTATTATGTATTTACATTTCTGCCTCCTCCTTTTGTCAGTGGGCCTTCCCTCGGTGGGAGGGCCCCCTTGCATCTGGCCTCACTCACGCTGTATCACACGTGTGTGATTCACCCACATGGTGGCATGCAGTTGTGGACCATTCATTCTCATTGCAACATGATGCCTCATGGTATCAGTGCACCGCGATTCAGTCTCCCAGCACGGGCCCTAATCAAGGATTTGAGTATAAATAACATATTTGGGAGATGAAGGAGATTCTGAGGAGTGAATGAGCAAATGAGCCCAGGAAAGGCAGGTAGCCAGTGATGGGTGTGTTATCAGCAGGTTATCACCATAGGCCACTGGCAATCAAACCCACTGGTACTTATGGGGAGCCAGTGGAGAGAGTCCCCGGGAAGGATGAGGGACCCAGGGTCTCTTTAGTCATTGGCTGCTGGTCATTCCCAGGCTCTCCTGGCCCGCAGAGAGACAGGTGATTGTGTGCCAGAGAAAGCTTTGAGACAAAGAAGAGCAGGTGAGCAGTGAGGGAACTTGGGCAGGGCGCTGCCAGACTCTGTGGCAGACATGAAGGAGCTTGGCTCCGCAATGACACTTTAGGACTCAGCAGAGAACATCCTGGACTACGCATGGTGAGGACACTGGTTGTCCTTGGTCATCCCACTGCTGTTCCTTCTTTTCCACTTCTCCTTAGGGGGCTATCCTTTCCTGTTACAGGCAGTCTTGGAGGGCCTGGCAAACCAGACAAGGGTGGGTTCATGACCTATTTGAGGTCACACCTATGTGAGGTCAATCAGTTCCCGTTCTATGAGGCAGAAAGGGGCTGGGACAGGTTCATGCTGATGACGGGGCCTTGACTGATCATCCGCTAGTTTTCAGTGCCTAGATTACCGGACACTGGCTGGGGTTTTCCTTACAGCTTACGGTCTGCCCCATGTTCTTCTACCAAATTCCTCCTCCCGGATGTATCAGTCCAGGCCCTCCAAGCAGCAGGTGCCAAGATAAGGAGGGGGTCTGTGGAGTGTGGTCTTGTTCACGGGCATTTCCCACTAGTAAAAGCAGTTTGCACATCCTCCTGTAAAGAACAAGTGTGGATGACTGTTGTTAGGGAAGATGGAGTCCTACAGAGGAGAGCCTGGACTTGAGAAAACCCTGGAGAGCTGTGATCCAGTGGGGCACAGTGGAGGAGCCCCAGGAAATGCCCCAAAGTGGGGCACTCAGCCCATCCTAGGTGCTGCGGAAGGGGAGGCATGGAAACGGGAACTTGGGCCGGAGAGTGGACAGCTGAGTCACAGTCGGCCGGCAGCCGGCATGTCTCAGGCAGGGAGGCACCCTCCATGCTGCGTCCCCTCTGCACACCTTGTCCCTCGCACGCTGTGTGTCTCCTCTCTGAAGCCTGCTCCCTTGAACCTCTGGGAACACACACTCTGTTCCATATCCACCATTCTTTTAAGTTCATGGACTTTTACTTAACTAGGATGCCTGTGTCTCTAGGAGAAACCCAGATATCCCCCCAGAAAAACTGGCAGGGCCGTTTGCTTGTCAGAATTTGTCACGAGGGAGTCCTTTCAAAAACCTCTAGGAAAAGTACTGGATTTACAAGAATTCTACTTGCAGAGAAAAGTCTCAAGACCCTCAGGTTATACAGAGAGGTCTGCTTCATTGATCTGTGGGGAAAGCAGAGCGATACCATGTTGCTGACCTATTTTTCTGCAGGTGGGGATGGTTTTACACTGAAGAAGTCACTCTAATTTCGGAACTTCAGGGTGGCCTGTTGATCGTCTTAATAGAAGTAGACGAGGCTCCAGTACCAGGAGCAATCACATTCCGGGCAGCCCATATGGAACCAGCTTTCTCCCTTAAGATCTGCTTTCTGACTATTTCAGAGCCTGTGACTCAGTCAAATCTCCATCCCATTCCTTCTTTAGAAAACCCCCCATTTCGTTTTACATATGCTATTCACCAGAAAATATCAGAAGCTCCAGGGTCTTCCCCGGCCATCCAACAGTTAAAATTTTGCCTTCAGATGCAGGGCGTGCAGGTTCAATCCCTGGTCCGGGAGCGAGTAGCCCATGTGCCTCGGGGCCAAAACTGTGAGTGCTAACTCTCCCAGTGCCTCGAATATGTGTTCCCATGTTAATAGAGTCTCCACTATCCAACATAAAAAGAACAGAAGAATATTATAACAAATTCAATAAAGACTTTAAAAATGAAATGGTCCAAATTAAAAAAAGTTTAAAAATTAGAAAAAAAAATATCAGAAGCTGTCTATTTATTGCAAACGTTTCCCATGGCTTTTCTTTTGGCTAGAAGAGCAAACGCAGGCTTCTCCTTTTGTCTTGGATTTTTTGCAGCGGGGGTAGCAGTTTCACCTCCATGTATCAGATGTATGACAGGTCCCTGGGGACTTCCTCTGTGTTTCTCTTCTTCCTCTTTTCTCTCTTCTTCTTCATTTCCCTTTCCTTTTATTTATGTGTCAGTGAGAGGTGATGCTCTCAGGTGGCACCCGTGGTAAAGAACCTGCCTGCCAGTGCAGGGGTCATAAGAGATGTGGGTTCGATCCCTGGGTCGGGAGGATCCCACTCCTGTGTTCTTGCCTGAAGAATCTCCATGGACAGAGGTGGGCTACAGTCCATGGGGTCTCAAAAGAGTTAGACAAGACTGAAGTGACTCAGCATGCACGAGAGGTGATGAGAAGAGAATAAAATTCAGGCTTACAGGGGAGGACAAAAGTGATTAACCTTTGAAGGACCGCAAATCTGTTGTGTGTGTGACAGCTATTAATAAATGAACATTCCGGTTCCGAAGGCCCCTCTGATATGGCGTTCCAAATGCACGTTGACATTTTCCTGCCTACCTGCATCACTGAAGTCTCCAAAGTAGTCCACGCTGGTAACAAATCGCCGCTTCCCCTGAACCTGCTGTCTGTCTTCTAGAGACATTTTATAATAAATAAATATTTATTTGCATATATTAAAAACCCTGTAACAGCCCACTAATTGCCATGGGGCTCCTGCTGTATATCGAGATATTTCATCAACAGCCTTTGTGGGGCTATCAGATTTACCTGTTTAATGTAGGCTGTAATTACCAGGCAGTCTAACCACTGACATGCGTAGGTACTAATTATCCAGATGAGACAGGGAAGCTCAGAGACACGGAGTTACTTTTAGCTTCTTGACTTCTTTCCCTTCATGTTGTAGTCAACATGAGTTGACTTGTGTTTGATGAGTTGGTTTATTAACTGTTTCCCTAAAGTGTGCTGAAAATAGAGTGAAGTCACATATCAAGTATGTGAATTTTTTAAATATTTACTTATTTTTATTTGTCTGGCTTTGCCAGGTCTTAGCTGCAGCACGTGAGCTCTTAGTTGTGGTTTGTGGGACCTAGATCCCTGACCAAGGATGTAACCTGGGCCCCAGCATTGGGAACTCTGAGTCTTAGCCACTGGACCACCAGGGAAGTCACAAGTATATGAATCTTAGTTCAGTTCAGTCTCTCAGTCATGTTATGAATCTTAGAATAAAATATTAATACTAACCACTGAATCTACTGGAAACAGCAAATGCTTAATGTAGTGAGATGGTTAGACCAGCAGGTGGCAGTGTGGACCAGAAAATAAATGTGTCTTTTCAGAGCAGGCTTCTACTGTCAATCCTAAAGGAAATCAGTCCTGAATACTCATCAGAAGGGCTGATGCTGAAGCTGAAGCTCCAACACTTTGGCCACCTGATGAGAAGAGCAGACTCACTGGAAAAGATCTTGATGCTGGGAAAGACTGAGAGCAGGAGGAGAAGGGGACGACAGAAGATGAGATGGTTGGATGGCATCACTGATTTGATGGACGTGAATTTGAGCAAGCTCCAGGAGTTGATGATGGACAGGGAGGCCTGGTGTGCTGCCATCCATGGGGTCACAAAGAGTCCGACAGCCATAAAACGTCTTCTAGTTCTCCTTGAAGAATGCCTCTGACCCAAGAGAGTCGCATTGTATGTGAGGCTCTCCCATCTGGAAAGACCACCCAGCCTGGCAGCTCCAAGGGAATAAATACTCTGCCCAGAAGGCCTAGAGTCACCAGAGTAGTTTCCCCAAGTTCCTTCACTTCACTGTGTGTGCTCACTCAGTCACGTCCAACTTTTTGCGACCCCATAGGCTGTAGTCGGCTAGGCTCCCCTGTCTGTAGGATTTTTCCAGGCAAGAATACTAGACTTGGTTGCCATTTCCTCCCCTATCCCTGACACAGGGATTGAACTCTAGTCTCTTGCGTCTCCTGCATTGGCAGGCAGGTTCTTTACCACAGAGCCACCTGTGAAGCCCCCTTAACTTCATTGGATTTAGGTAATTCATTCTGGGTTCTGCTTCTTCCTCCTGACAACTTTGCTATACTTTGTTTCAACTGAAAGATTTTTTGCAATTTTATTGTAATCTCATGGGAGAAAATTCTTCAGTTTAAAAGCGGTTTACGTAATTTTTCTTTAAACATTTGTTTCTAAATCTTGATTCCCAGGATGGTTAAAATGAAAAAAAAAAAAATACTGTTTTTTAAAAATATTCATCTTGACTTCTTGTTCTTGGCAAACTGATGACTTAGATGTAGGTAAAAGATGATCGATATCAGGAGATCAGGAAAAACTGATGCTTTAGAACTGTGTTGCTGGAGAAGATTCTTGAGAGTCCCTTGGACTACAAAGAGATCAAACCAGTCAATCCTCAAGGAAATCAACCCTGACTATTCATTGGAAAAACTGATGCTGAAGCTGAAACTCCAATACTTTGGCCACTGAATGTGAAGAGCTGACTCACTGGAAAAGACCCTGATCTTGGGAAAGATTGGAGCCTGGAGGAGAAGGGGGCAACAGAGGATAAGACAGTTGGATGGCATTACTGACTCAATGGGCATGAGTTTGAGCAAGCTCCAGGAGACAGTAAAGGATGAGGAAGCCTGGTTTGCTGCAGTCCATGGTCTCGCAGAGTCAGACACAACTGAGCAACTGAATGACAACAACTGCCAGCCAGGGCCCGAGTACTCAGAGGTTTTTGTTTAAATGACTTTCAGCACAGTATGAGAATATACATTTATAGTTTTGTAAATGTAATACCTTGACAGCTTGAGCCTCCTGTCCTGGTGGGGGTGACATCCTTGGTTCATGGCTGGTGTATTCGGTGGCCTCCTGTCCTCGCATGGAGGAAGGAGACGGGCAGGAGAACCCCCCATGTCCTGACGGGCAGAGGCTTCTCCTCCGTTTCCCACTGCAGTTCCTCCCTCTCCTCCAGGTCTTCAGCTGTCGACATCACCTGGCTTCCTTTCTCCTTTCCAAAGAAGTCACTTCTTTCTGATGCAAGTGACCCAAGCATGCATCTTTGTTGGGGACCCAAACTGCTCCTTTTCATGGTGAAGATAAAGTGTGGGTTTCCAGGATTCTGTAGAAACCTCAAACGATCAACTTCAGGAAACAGCTCAAATTCACAGACACAGATTCACAAACCAGGTGTCTTTCTGACAGAAGCTATTGATAGCTTTGTTTTTCTATTTTGTAAGTACCTATTTTGCATATGCTTTTCCTCCAATCAAAGTTCATTTTTAGTGGCTAGTTTCTGTTCTGTGATGTAAGATAATTTTGGTACTGAGGGTTATTTCCTTGAACACTCTTTGATTTTATCTTTTTAAAAAACTTTTTTGTGTATGTGTGGACCATTTTTAAAGTCCTTATTAAATTTGTTACTATCCTGTTTCTGTTTTATGTTTTTTTTTGTTTTTTTTTTTGGCCACAAGGCACGTGGGATATTAACTCCCCGATCACGGATCGAACCTGTACCCCCTGCCTTGATTGGCATGCACAGTCTTAACTGTTGGACCGCCAGGGAAGTGTCTAGACTGATTTTAAAGTATGCTCTTCATTGGCTTAGTTAGCATGTCAGAATCCTTTTTATTCCCTTGGAAACGCCCTGTGTCACATCCACTTGGTGGGGTAAGACCTGTGAGCTCTGATGTAGGTGGACAGAGGGACAAGAACACAAATTTGCGAAAGGAGATGGAGAGGCCCTTTTGTGACCCATTTCTCGGTGGTGGTGTCACTTGGCTCAAGTAATACGGCAGTGTTTTTTATCCATAGCTGAGCTGCTTGTTACAATGGATTGTTTTATTGTTTTTTATCTAAGAATTTCATCTGCTGACTTGGATGGATGCTGGAATAGGGGTCGAGGTGTCTGGGAGACAGAGCCTGGTGGACCACATGTGGAAGGGTAGTGGTAGACCCAGATCCCCAGTGACAGAAAGCCCATCTGACTGATAAAATACAATGCTAGGCAACTAGGGGTCACCCTGGCAACTAGTGGGGCTGGGGGACATCCACCTAGGGGTGACTGAGAGCAAGACTGATATGCACACGAAGCAGGCCAGGCCGGCAGGCTCTATTCAGACCCCGATGCAGGGTGGGGCGAGGGGTTCGGCACTGGGGCCTCCGCCAGCTGCAGAGACCAGGCACCATGGCAGAGCAAGAATGAGAAGCGTCCCTGGGACTCAACAGTTATCATGAAGGAGGCAGACACGGGGGAACCAGTAGAGGTGCGAGGGTGCGAACTGGGGCCTGAACTGGGGCCACAGCGGGCACAAGACTCTTGAGGGCAAACAAGCCAGAGTAGCTTAAGGATTGCAGAACTGTGGCATTGTTTCAGGTTTTCTTGGGCCTCTTAAGTTTCCATCCTAGGAGGGCCTAGTGCCTGGTTCTAAATATGAAAATGGCAGACCTTAGACGAGAGGAACCAGACGGGGCATTTTTGTGTTGGGGTCCCAGGTTGGACGTTATTGGATTTGAAAGCATGAAGTGATTCTTACTCCCCAATATGTGTGTAAAAGTGTAAAGGAGGTGTGTGTGCAGGGCTGCAGGTGTGTGTGAGCAGCTTGGATGTCCCTCTTTGGAGCAATAACCCCATGTGTGACACCCAGCCGTGGCCTGTGCTTATCAGCGAGGGATTGGAAGCCACTTTCATTTTCTCAGGAGATGCAGTCCGTCTTTAATTTCCACCTGCCAGATGGCAAACTGATAGGTGAGCTTTGACAAAAATAACTTTCTTCATCCTGAACAGGATGCTCCAGAGAGGGAAACCGGAAGAGGTTTTGTGTTTGTTTTCATCTTTCTGGGGCTTCCGAGTTTTCAAGGCCCTGGGAGAGTGAGGGTCCCCATCCTTCAGGAAGCAAGGCTGTGCAGTGGAAGGAAACAGGGCCACGACCATCAAGGGGTCAGGCTCAAGAGTCAAGCCAGAGCTTTAAGTGACCACAGGCTCAGGAGTATGGTTTCTGCATCCTAGAGAGATGAACCCACAGCGGGTACTAGAGGCAGGTACCCCTTCCAGTTCTTACATCTCTGCCTGGTCCCCCCACCCCAGGAGTGGGAAAACAGCCTCTAGCAGCCAGGGAGCTTTAGCACAAATCGCTGGGCTGGACAGGATGGCAGCAGATCTGTTCCAATGAATGGAGCCCTTGACATCTCTGTCCACCTTTCTTTTGTCTGCCTCTCTGTTTCATAAACATCTGGAGGGCTGCATAGCATCCAAGCCATAGTAGAGAGCTTGAAGGAAGAAGGCGTCTTATATGTCCCCACAAAGAGGCACGATGGTGCCAGGGCTGCACCCTCGGAGGACCTGGAGTGTCTCTGTGCAGAGTGGATCTGCTGGAGAGTCACCCTCGGTCTATGGATCACTTTCCTCCTCCTCTTCTTTCAGCATCTGTGTGGCAGTGAAATAACATGTGCGAAGAAGCAAGACTCCTCTCAGATCCATCTAAGTATATTTGTTTTACATCAGTGGTCATAAAGAAATCAGTTAAAATATCTAATGGGACTGAAACTATTTCCATGTAATTTTCAGATCTGATTTTTCTTCCCCAGTGTATTAAGTAGCCTGCCAACTACTGAGCTGCTTATTTCCCTATTTGGAATAATTTCTGTTGTGGTAATATATGTGTGTACTTTCTAGAGTTAGGGTCTCTGGCAAAAAGAACAAAAACAAAGAGAGGAAAAAAAAAACTTTATCTGGTCAGTGTTCTGTCCTCAAGACAAAATAGAGTTCGCTTACTTCCTTTGGTTATTTACTAGGTCAGTACTCCACTTGTGGTCCACAGACTAGCAGTAACAGCATCCCCGACCTTGTTGGAAATGCAGACGGGGGGCACTTCCTGAGTCCGAATCTGCATTCAAGCAAGAGTTCTGGGGGATTCCAGTTTGAGAAACACTGGCTTTGTCTGGATGGGTGGGTTTCTTTGACACAGACTAACTTTGCTTAACACTCATAGCTGCACAGGTTTGTAAGTCTCAACTTCCCTCATATTCTTCCTCCCCCTTCCTCTCTATTCTTTTAAATTTAATTCAACCATTTTGCTCAGCTCCATATCTTGTATAAAAATATCAGGGGATAAAAATGAGTGCTTTCTTACTTTGACCACCATCAACCGGCAAGTATTTATTGGGCACCTGCTGTGTGCCAGGCATTCTTCTAGACGCAGTGGCGTCTGCTTTCATGGAGTTTACCAGAAGATGAAGATGTCCAACAAGCAAGTACCAAGGTCTCATAAGGCCTCAGATCAGAAATAGGACAAAACAGACTGTAGAAATCAGACACAGCAAACCATAGGGGAAAGTCGAAGTTGATGTCTATGGAGACCTTTCAAAGCTGCCCACACAACCCCCTGTGGGATGGATTGAGAGGGTTGGACCAAGGGACAAGGAGTGAACTAAGAAATCCCTGAGTTTTCATCTTGCACAAGAGTTTTTAAATTAGTGGAAATCCTAGTTGAAATTTCTGTTGCAGGAAAACCAAGGAGGAAGTACAGGATGGAGAGAAAACAAAAATTCATTTCCTAGCGTTTAAGTTGAATGTCCATCAACCTTCAGATCAGGAGAGTCTGGGAGGTTGACTTCTACATCAAAATACCCCTCCGAGTGGGCTCTTGACATAGCTGTATACCAAAAACACTGTAGGACATAACAGTAGAGTAGTCACCTTTCTGAAGAAAGAGTAGCTGTTGATTCAAGCACTATGTTTAAAATAGGGTTCTGTTGAACCCTAGCTAGTTGCCTCCAACTGATGAAAGGATTCATGAAAATCAGTGTTAATGGCAACAAAAATGGGAACTAAGAGTCAAGGCAACAGCTCTCATGTATACAGAGGGTTGTTTTTTTTTTTCCCCCAGAAAACTATGTCAGAAAAAAAGATTTCTTGCTGCAAAAATATCTGCTCTGAATTCTAGTTTCTGGTTTCATCATTTTTTTTTAACTCAAAGGAATAAAAGTCAAGTATTTGCCCGAAGTAAAAGCAGGTAAAGTCCACAAAAGGGATTTGAATAAGAACTTTCTGAAATAGGAGGAATAATTATTACATGAAGGTAGTCAGTGTTCTTCCCACCTGCACTTCACTTGGCTCCGAGCAGGGCAAACTACACCTCTTTTTCAGGAACTTAGAAAACTACTTGTTCTCAGCCTTGGCCTTTGTCACTTAGTTTCCTGGATGGGCAAAAAAGTAAGAAAAGAAACATGTCTTTTCAATTTTCCGGTCAGATCATTGTTGTTCAGTGCAGGAGGGCATTTGTGAATTAAACTGTTTGCCCGCCTTTGTGCAGAAGGCATTGCTGTTTGAAAGTGTCTGCTCTAGGGGTGAAAGAAGAACACTCAAACCAGAGAGCATCATCGACTGACTATTCTTCCTTTCAGCAAACGATCATTGAGACTGTGAGTGATTCCCAAGTAAGATGCTATTGGGGAGGCACAGGAATATATGAAAACATGGCCCCTAACCTTGAAAAGCTTCCATGATGACTCAGTGGGTACAGAAACTGCCTGCAGTGGAGGATACTTAGGAGATGTGGGTTTGATCCCTGGGTCGGGGAAATCCCCTGGAGGAGGAAATGGCAGTCCACTCCAGGATTCTTGCCTGGAGAATCCCATGGACAGAACAGCCCGGTGGGCTACAGTCCAAAGGGTCACAAAGAGTAGGACGTGATTGAACAACTAATCACACACACACAAGCTTGAAGGTGGTGCCTCTCTAAGGCAGGTACACAAAGACCACCAGAAGGCACTGTGGAGGAGTTGGGGGGAAACCAAAGAGAAAAACTCACGCTGAGACATGGTTATTTGGAGGAATGAGTTGAAAGAACTTCCCGGGCAGGAGTACACAGAGGTGCTCAACCATAGTGCCTGCAGTTATACTCTGGTATCCACCATCAGAGGGGACGGGGCTGCAGAGGAAGGGGATACAAATGGGAAGTATGAGACTGGTTTAGTGGGTGGGGATTAGAAAGTCAGACAGAGGAGTCTGGTGGGCTGTGGTCCATGGGATTCCAAAGAGTCGCACACCACTGAGCGACTAACATTTTCTTCACTTTTCAAGTACATATGTGTTTATGTACCTGCCTCAGCTACTGTAGGGACCTTCAAATTGTTCCTCTTTTGTTTCTTTTTCTGCTTTTCTTAGTTTAGTTGGATTGCTGCAAGAGACCAGACCGTCATGATCATCTCGAGCTTTCTCCAGAGGCAGGTAGCTGGACCTTTAGCGCCCAGACCACACTTGGGCTAATTTAGATGTCTGGAGTTGGAGGCAGAGTAAGGGGGGTGGCTACTCTCTCTAAGAGGGGATGATGAGGGCCCAATGGGCCCTGTTCCCAGAGTTCACCCAGGGATGTTTTAGGAGCAGAGACCAGGTATGGTCCAGTGTCTGCACCGGTGGTATTAAGAGCAAACCAGTTGGAGAAATCCAGATCACCTTCTTTCTGTTGCCTCTGACTGCGTCACCACCAGCTAGCTTACAAAGGCACAGCAGCTTGGAAGTTCCTTTGTATCCATGCTCCTGCTAACACTTGCTGTCCTGTGTATTAGTCGCTCAGTTATGTCCCTAGTATTTGCAGCCCCACGGACTGTAGCCCACCAGGCTCCTCTATTCATGGGATTTCCCAGGCAAGAATACTGGAGTGGGTAGCCCTTCCCTTCTCTAGGGGATCTTCTCAACCCAGGGATTGAACCTCAGTCTCCTGCATTGCAGGCAGACTCTTTACCATCTGGGAAAGAGTCACAGAGAATCTCAGTAACCCCAGGGAATCTGAATGAGATTCATGGGATTTGACAGTGGACACTCGACTTTCACAAGGTTCCGAAGGGGCCCGAATGTCTTATTGCTGCCATGATACATGTGAAGTGAATTCAGAGACCTCCCCATCCTCCAAGGTTGACGTGACTGTAAAGTAACACAAGATCTCTAGGAAAACACATTTAAAAGACCCACTCATATGCCACAAACATGTTTGTAAAGAGCACTGAGACACATTTAGATCATATTTTGAAATTGTAAGCCTTCTTATGCCCCTGATACATGATCAGAGGAAATGCAATCAATGAGACAACATCTCAGTGATCAAAATGGGCTTCTGGGGTGGAATCCTGTGGGTCACATTTGCCTGAAACTCTTGAAGTTCATTGAGTCTGTGTTGCTCTTTCTTTGAATGGGCTCTATTCCTCTCCTTTGGTCCTAGAACTAGAAAGATACCTGTTGCTTGGTAACTTGATATTCCTAATCATGAAATCTTGACAAGCGATATGAGAAGAAAGGGCATATTTCTTAGAGCTCAGGCCCTTGCCTTGGAAGTTTCTGGAACCCTGGTCCTCCCAACATTTATTTCCCAGCACTTGGCCAGAAGGTACCTCAACTCTGGTCCCCATCAGATTCTCCCGGTGAAGGCGTGGGGCCCACCATCGTCCTTCCTGTCTGCTCTGACCCCTCTTGGTGATGTCTGGCGTTGATTACTGTGTGGCCGGTGAAGCCACGAGAGTGGGAAGGATGGCGGCTGTCACCAATATTCCTGCCAAGGGAGCTCTTCCCAAAGGGGCTGGTGCTCTCATTCTTGGCACTGAAGAAGCTCCCCGGGCCACTGCCTGCATTGTGTATTCACCAGTTCATTCAGCGAATAGTTATAATCAGAGATGACCTGCTGAATACCAGGCTCCATGTGCAGGACACTGGGATACGGTGACTGATTGGAACCCTGGCTCTCACGTCGCCCTTACAGAGCTTAAGCTCTGATATTAGACGTACTCCTGCAATACACAACAAGAACGAAGGAGGCTTTTTGGACTCAGGATTGATGGGAAAGTTAGGTAAGGGGTCCCATAAGCCGGGATTTCAGTCTTTATCCTAAAAACCAGTGGAAATCTTTGGAAAATTTTAATCCAGAGGATGCAAGGATTACTTTGGGATTTGGGGATGAACTCTCTGGAGTGACATTTAAATGGCATTCTGACTCAGAGTGGAGTGGCAGGTTACGAGAGAGACAAGTGGAAATGAAAAGAGTGGTAGGGAGGCTATTGTCACAGTGCAGCGGACACAGTGCTGGCAGGGACAGGGGAGTGGATGTAGTGGGGAAGTGGGAGGCCACCACAGCCCTGGCCTGTCCTGCTGGGGCAGTGGGCACTTCACTGGAGCCTGTGCTGGCCATGTATCAGAAGCCACACTGGTTCTGTCCCAATCCAAGGAACCTCTATCTTCCTAACATTGTTACGATGTTGTTGTCTGAGGCCTCAGCCCCAAAGGAGCAGCTAGCACCGCGGCTAGCATCTCATCTCAGCATGTGCCTTCCAGGTCAGTCCTCCACCCTCTGGAGGTGCCCAGGAAGTTGGAATCCAGACATGACTACAGCCACTCCATACCTAAGGATTTGGCTAGTCACCCGAGAATGGCTGGGAAGGAAAGCAAGCCATGTTTCAGGGGCACAAGAGAAGTTCAGAATCACCATCTGGTAAATCTCCACTACGTATAACTGGACAGTTAAGCAGATACATTGTGTGTGTGTGTGTGTGTGTGTGTGTGTGTATGCACTCAGTCGCTCAGTCGTGTAGTCGTGTCTAACTTTGCAACCCCATGGACTGTGGCCTGCTGGGCTTCTCTGTCCTTGGGATTCTCCAGGCCTGAACACAGGAGTGGATAGCCTATCCCTTCTCCAGGGGATCTTCCCGACCCAGAAATTGAAGTGGATCTCCTGCATTGCAGGCGGATCCTTTACCGTTGAGCTATCAGCTGCATTGCAGTACATGACAGATAGGGTGGTGGCCTGCATTTTGTCTCTAGAAGCAGTTATCTGGCTGGACCTGGAAGCAGTGAGGGGGGGCTTTGAAGGTACATTTGTGTAACACCTTATGCATAAGTTTGAGGAAATGCCAGTTGCCCATTTATATATATTTCAAAAGGAGAAGCAGATGGAAATGCCAGAGCTGGACTAACACACACAGGCACATGAGGGCGCATGCCCCCTTCCTCCCCCAAGCATCCTGCTTGGGACCATACCATGATAAATGTTAATATATCATCCTGGACTGTTACTTTAAAAGCATGGGAAGTTAACTTCCAGGGACAGTTCATTGCAAGTTCCTAGGAATATTTATTCTTATCCATTTGGGGCAGGGTCTGTAGAGACATTTCAGTCGTCTTCATTTTCTTCTACTTTTCTACCTAAACACACGTGAGTGCTCACTCATGTCCAAGTCTTTATGACCCCATAAACAGGGGCCTGCCAGGCTGCACTCTTCATGGGTTTCCCCAGCAAGAATACTCCGGGGAGTTGCCATTTCCTTCTCCAGGGGATCTTCCCAACTCAGGGATCAAGCCCTTGTCTCCTGGGTCTCCTGCATGGCAGGCAGATTCTTTACCGCAGAGCCACTGGGGAAGCACTGTCTTCCTAAACACCTGTTTCCAAAGACCAGTTTCCCCGGCAGCTGTTGCCATAAACGAGGCCAGCAGAGAGCGCACAAGTGCAGTCATCGTGGAGGTAAACCTTCCGCTTGCAATTCCACCTTTGGCCACTGTTCTCTCCCATCTCTGCGAGATACAAATTCAGGAGAATAGTGGGCTTAGGTTCCAAGTTGACTTAGAGAGATGAGCAGAATCCTAAAAAGCAATACAAATTCTTTTTCCTGTTGGAACTGAAGGCAGTACTGTAGTACCACTTAATTGTTTTTAAAAAAATCAGAGTTCAGCTAAAGCTTCCAGAACCATTGTTTTACAAATTGAACAGGGCAATAACTTTAGACAAGGAGGAAAAAAAAAAAGAATGAATGAAAAAACTTGCTATGGTTCCCAGCAGACTCAAAGAGCACACGTTTGGGAGAAATGATAAAAATCATCGTAAACATCAGATTCCTTTCTGAACACTGGAAAAGGCTATGTAAGAGATGAAGGCAGAAATGACACCTAAGCAATAAACACATTCAAGCTGATGTATTTGGTTCCATACACACTCCATTCCCTGTTGGCATCTGAGCATGGATCTTAATTCAAGAGGTTTAACTTACTCCAGGGAAAACAAATTTAAAAAAAGCAGCACGATGCTTGAAGATCTTCACATTTATAGACTGGTGTGAACTCTCCCCCCTACACACTGTAATTTGGGTGGCTTTCCTTCAAAACGATGAAGGCATCTTCATGGAGCCAGGGTAATTCTCAGCAATACTAATGGTGCACTCGACATTACTGTAAATAAGATAAATGGAAGCAAGCTCGTCTGAGCAGATGCAGCTAATGACAGAAGTATAGAAGTCTAACAGGCAAGAACAGAAATGTTCAGCAGCAGAAAACAGGAGCCCAGGGCATCTTGATGAGCAGCTGGCATGTGATCACGCAGGGAAAGGGTGCACTGGACTGAGCGCATCTCCATATCCGATGGAGCCAACACTTCCAAAGGTCAGAGTCCCACCAGTGAGAAACAAACCCTCCTGGATCTCAGGTGTCCACTTTCAGAAAACCCCAAGAAATTTCTAGTGGAGGCATAAAGAGAATGTCTTTGAATTCTAGGGCACTAAACTGGATATGGATTCTAGGTTGAGGCCCTAGAATCCACGCATGTTCAAGGGAAGTGACTCATTTATCAATTGCAGCCTCGATTCCTAGTGAAAGTTGCTCAGTCATGTCCAGCTCTTTGCGACTTCATGGACTATACTGTCCACGGAATTCTCCAGGCCAGAACACTGGAGTGGGTAGCCCTTCCCTTCTCCAGGAGGTCTTTCCCAACCCAGGGACCGAACCCAGGTCTCCTGCATTACAGGCAGATTCTTTACCAGCTAAGCCACAAGGAAAGCCCTAGAGACCAAAGAAAATCTACAACAAATAGATGTGGCTTACAGCAACACCTCATACACAAAGTGTGTGTGCCCCTCCCCCTCCGCTGATGTGGTTGGGGTTGTGCGTTCTTCCTTGCCCACACCTGTGAGAGAAAAGGCTGGAAAACCCAGCTTACCCCTCCCTCCAGAGAGTTCTTCAAGAGGAAGGGGAAGATGAAGCCAGCATAATTTGACCAGATATTTTAGTTTGGGACATAGAAATAAAATAGGAAGGAAGTGGGAAAAGGCAATAGAAAAACAAAGACGTCAGGGTTTGGGCTCTAGTTCTCAAAATGTTGATATTGCCTGTAAATCTCATCATAGAAACAAACCTCAGTGAGGGTACCAGTCTGTGTGGGCAGGTTTTTGCAGCCCAGAATCCTGACTGGAACATCTGGGCGGTGTCCATTCAGTCCTGGCGGCCACACCTAGCCCCCTTTTGCAAGACTGATTAGCTTGAGGTCTCTGTGAAGTTGAAAAATGGACTCCTACATCATTGGCTCCACACCCAGCAAGTTCGAGCCATGTGCATTTTACCACGTGGAACTTAAACTGCAAATACAACCAACTCAAAGATGCTGATATACAGTCTGTTCCTCCTCATAAAAGGACTGGTGGGATTGTAGAGGCTTGGAGGAATTCTTCTTCCCCTGATGTCTTCCATGGGCCTGTGTGATTCTCTTCTGTCCCACAGTGTTCTTGGTCTCCTCTGCACAGCTGGCTCCCTGCTCCATTAAAATCCCCAGGAATGGCGGCCAGTGTAGCAGCTGGCTTTCCAGCACCTTCCACCCCGGGTGAGAATCTGCCTGTGCTCCCTAGTGGTCTCTGCAGAATTTGTTGCCACCCCTCCACAGAAGAAGCATTTCAAACCTTCAGTTCAGTAGCTCAGTCGTGTCCAACTCTTTGCAACCCCATGGACTGCAGCACACCAGGCCTCCCTGTCCATCACCAACTCCCAGAGCTTACTCAAACTCATATCCATTGAGTCAGTGATGCCATCCAAGCATCTCATCCTCTGTCGTCTCCTTCTCCTCCCACCTTCAATCTTTCCCAGCATCAGGGTCGTTTCTAGTGAGTCAGTTCTTTGCATCAGGTGGCCAAAGTATTGGAGTTTCAGCTTCAGCATCAGTCCTTCCAATGAATATTCAGGACTAATTTCCTTTAGGATAGACTGGTTGGATCTCCTTGTTGTTCAAGGGACTCTCAAGAGTCTTCTCCAATACCACAGTTCAAAAGCATCAATTCTTCAGTGCTCAGCTTTCTTTATAGTCCAATTCTCATACCCTTTTAGAGGCGAAAGAGCTTCCTGATAAGATTTTAGGCTGAACATGGTTTTCTCCCCTGAAGTCACAACATTTTCAGTGTAACACCATTGAAATTCCCTTCTGCTCTTCCTATGACTGGACCCACTGAGGGATGGAATGGAAAGGACATTGCCCCTGAAGCTTTCCTGCCCAGAGTGGACAGGCCAGGACGTTCCCAGAGCTGCCCAGGTACTAGTGTCTGCTTACTCTGTGCTGGAGAGCTAATCAGATTGAAGGGCGGGAGATCCACCTCTGCCTAGTCTGACTCTTCGGGTTCGAGAGGGGCCCTGGAAAATTCCCAGGAGGAGCTCATGGGGAATTCTACCATCAGGCAGTTTGGACGCCACAGGAAGAGGCTGTTACCACATCACCCCCCAAAGGACTCTGGGCTGCAACTGTGGATGGAGCATCTGCAGCTCTGGAAGTCCTTCTGCCTGAAAGTAGAGGCCCACATGAGAAATTATGTCACAGAGTACTTATCTAGCTTGACTCTAGTTAGATAATCTGGGAGGCATGGAAACAAACGTAACTTATGAAAAAAAAAACAAAACTTTAATTGAAAACCCAAAGATTCTGCCTGGGATGTTTGCCCACTTTTCAGCTTGAGACCTTTTTTTTTTTTTTTTTTAGCAAGGGAATGGTTTTAAAGGATGGCTATGTGGCCATGTGGGAAAATTAAAGTCAGAAAGGGACCCATGTATGGAAGCAGAGAGAAAGCGTGGGTTCAAGATACAGCTGGTAGAAACCATCTCCAGCTTCACGCTGACAAACTCTAGACTTGGCATAGAGTATTTTAACCCAGATGCTAACAGCTGGTCACAGGTGGCTATTGAAATTAAAATTAATTAAAATGATCGGAAACATACATATTTGGCTCCTAAGTCCCACTCGCCACATTTCAAGAGTGCCCAGAGCCACATCATCCGTGGCTACTGAAGTGGACAGAGCAGGAAGTTCTTTTGGACAGCACTGACTGGCCTAGATGTAACTGCTGGGAGGAGTGGGACCCCTTGGGCAGTGCGACATTTCTGAAGTGATGGTTGTTTCTGATCTCGGTGGACCTTAGTGTCAGGGGAGACTCACCCTCTGGTCCCAGCTGAAGCCAACAGCCCTTGATTAAGAGACAGAAAGAAACCCAAGTCACTGGACCACCTCTGCTGGCCTGCAGTCTTCCACCGTTCTGTGGTTAACCTCCCAACTCTTGGAAACTGTACCCAATACTTTCTATACAATCAGAAAAATGTCTGGAATCCTTGAATCTTTTCCTTTTTTCTATTTTTATTGGAGTATAGTTACTTTACAATGTCGTGTTAGTTTCTACTGGCCAGCAAAGTGAATCAGCTGTACGTATACATGTATTTCCCTTTTTTGGATTTCCTTCCCATTTAGGTCACTACAGTGCATTGAGTAGAGTTCCCTGAGCTATACAGTATGTTCTCCTTAGCTATCTATTTTAAACATAGCATCAACAGTGTATATATAGCGATCTCAGTCTCCCAATTCATCCCACCCCTCTGTCCCCCAATGGTGTCCACGTTTGTTCTCTATGTCTCTATTTCCAGTTTGCAAATAAGATCATCTGTACCATTTTTCTAGTGGAATCTTTGGATCTTTTTTCCTGTTCCCCTTTTCCTCTAGAACCATGGTTGGAGGAACGTCTCTGACCTGGGTGTTGACTGTCTGCTGAGTTGTCAGAAAGGACCCTTGAAAGAGGCCTGCTGTCCAGACCAGGAGGAGGGACATTCCCTTCTTCCCACTGTTTTCTCATGTCAGGGGAGGGCGAGTGGATGTCTGAGATCAGCCTTAAGAATCAGGGAGTTTTATGAGGAGAGAGGTGGAGGGTTGGGATTAGAAAAGTGGAAAAAAAGAAATGCAGATGAGGTTGCTGTAGGGTGTACTGCTCAATCCTTTATCCAGAAAGGACCGGGTACCGGGTGAGTTTTACATTGTCTCCTGAAGGTGGAGATGTTGGAGCTTGGATGGGCTCAGTGGCTGTGAGCAGGAGAAGCCCCGCCTTTCCATGAATTCAGTCTCCAAGTAAAGATAGAAGGGCCCTGTGTTGTTGGCTGGATCATGAGATAACAATGGGTATCACTTTTTTGTTAAGATAACTTTTTGAGGGGGTACTCATTGAAATTCCTAGAATGGATAAACTGGATTCCACAATGATGTGGACATTGCTCTGGGAGGAAGAGTTGTGAGGAAACTATTTGGCAAAAATCTATTTACTAAACCATTTATACCTCCTGATGCATTGAATTTAGAATGTCACGAGTGATTTTACGGCCAAAACTTCCTCTGGCCTCTGTTTAAATGACCTAGCTCTTCCAACTTGCCTTGTGGACTCTGGTTCAGCTCCGTAGTTCATCAGTACCCCTTTATTGAGTGCCCAGGAGATACCAAATAGAACCAGCATTTCTCAGCTCGGGATATCATTAATATAAAATCTCCAATAGCCTGAACTCTGATTCTTCCTCGTGCTTTAAAAAGCTCGTCTCTGCTTCTCTCCTTTTCCCAAGGTGTCTGCTGGTTCCTAGCTCAGGAATGTGGTACCTTGTGCAAGCATGGTATCTGGAATTTGAGTATGTGTTCAAGGAGTGAATGAATTAGAAAATCTCACTTAGTCAGGGAGATGTCTCAGATTATAGCCAGCAAAATGCACCTGGAGTATGGCAGGCCACACATTATGGAGTACTGGCCTTCTTCATATACATGCCTTATATTTGGTAGTGCTCTCCATCCATGGACATGAATTTGAGCAAACTCCAGAAGATAGTGAAAAACAGGGAGGCCTGGCATGCTGCAGTCCATGGCGTCACAAAGAGTCAGACATGACTGAGCGACTCAACAACTCCATCCAACAGACACTTTCACACCTCCGTAATTTCACTTGATTTGCTATTAAACCTCAGATTATGTGATTAGCCCTTAGATACCTTCATTTTTCATCCATGCTCCCCCCCCCCCAACAAATAGACAATGGATATACTGTTATCTTTTCATCAAGATGCTGTAAGAGTTATTACTAATTCCCCAGAATATTGTTCAAAGTCAATCTGAATATAAAAGGAGAGCCATTACTTTGGGAGTTTTTACAGCCTATGTGTTATGATCTAAATGGGAAAAGCCGTCCCAATAAATTAGTGTATTTCTAATGTGAATGTCAAGTTGCCGCTGATGGGGACTTGGCAGAATGTGAGAAACTGGGGTTTACAATACTACTGAGATGGCTCTGGAAGGCAAACCATGTAACAGGTCTGCCTGTTTTGTAGTCAGCTGACCGCCTTTGCCTCCAGACCTCTGCCTGAGTCTGGACACATGAGTTTTATTCCTAGCCTGTGTATATATGTCTTCAGGGCAGAAGTTACCGGAGGCCCAGAGGTCAAGGGTGTGGATTCAAACCACTTATAGGCTGTGGAAACTTGAAAATTCACTCACTTCTCTGATGCAAAGTTTCCTCGTGCCTCAAATGGAAATTATTACGCTTTCCTTCCCAAGGATGGGTAAGAAAAAAATCAATATCTGTACAAAACAACGAGAGCAGTACAGTGCCTGGCACGTAGTAAGTACTCAGTGAGTGCTGCTGCTACTGCTGCTGCTAAGTCGCTTCAGTCGTTCAGTGAATGGTAACTAGGAATTTCCTTTCTCATTCTTTCTTCACTGCCTGTAGAGACATTAGGAACTTGGAAGGTAGCCAGCCATGCTGAGCCATTCGCATAGACTGGTCCTTTCATGGTGTTAACCATCTTCATCTTTCCTTCATTGATTCTTATGCCCATTTCTATAAAGTAAGGCGGTTGAAACTCTGTGTAGAATAAAAATGTGTAGTTTTCTCTAATGGGTTGGGAAGATTCTTGGTAAATTAAACATTAGATTTTGCCCTCTTCATGGTTAACATCACAAAGTAGGAAAAAAAAATAAAAAAGCAATGAGGGCAGAGTGTTGATTTAAAATTTCTGTTTCATTGACTTACAAAATAAAGCCTGATTAAATCCAAAGCGGTGGGGGGAGAGGGAGAACAACGTCCTGAAAGATTCATCTCAACAAATAGAGACGATTTTTACAACAAAACTCTTACTCTCAATAATCTAGAGGAGAAACCTCTTTGGCAGCATTGTAGGGCAAGCACCTTGCCTCATGCTGAGAATGCCCGGATTTCAAAGCTAGATTTTTCATTTGAGACCAGCATTTCTATAAGGAAAGCTGCAAGCCAGAT